>OY294049.1:32018931-32057687 GCA_958510825.1 Brachypterus glaber
TTAATGAGATTCCTCAAAACATAAAAAAGTTAAAAAATATTCATATGTTTAAAAAAGCTATAACTAAACATCTTCTTGATAAATGCTTTTATCACATTAATGAATTTAACTGGCCAAACACGGAGTAGCGATAGCGATTGATTGACACAACTATAACTATATACATATTTCTAAAGTAATTGACATGTTCTACAACAAATGTTAATGGAATGCAAATAAATTATTATTATTATATTACAAAGGCGCGTTGTTTAAGTGATTCAATAACGTAGTGACAGACTGACTTAATACTAGAAGTTTCAAGAGAGTTCATGTTCTGAATAAAAGAGTCAATATTGATTATGTTAGGTATATAAGACGATCTATATATATGATAAAAACTATTTTATTAGAATAATCTCAAGCATAAAATATGCTAAGTTTAGACTTGGCAACATTCGCGAACAGGTGAACATCGTGGTTTTAAAAACAGGGGCAAATTTGACATTAAAATTTTTAATTATATTTGTAAAGTAATATTGTTGTTTAGTTCTTAAATTTTTAATTTAAATATGAAACAACAAACATTAAACATGGTAAAATTATATACTTCCTTATTTTGTTTGCGAAATACTCTTTCAAAATACCATTCGTGCATGTTGAATTATACATAATTGTAAGTGTCGGACACTTCGTGTCCTTTAGCGGTAAATCATTTTTTCTGTCTAGTTACGGTTTTGTTTGTATTGATTTCATCTATCACTGTGCTCGATTCAGTACTTTCAATTACTGTCGGCATTTTAGTTAAGTAATGTCAACTTACCTGGTTGGTAGTGAGAAAAATAAATTATTTTAAGTAATAAATGATTGCACTGGATAACTATCACTCAGGACATTTTCCGTTACTAAGGCAAAATAAACGTATCTCGTTAATTATTAGTATTATAATAAGGCATTTTATCTTAACTTCTTAAGTTACGATTGAAATATCTTAGTAATTGATAGATACGACTAATTGTCGTAGTAATTGACAACTTTAAAAAAGATACGGCAGCTTTAATAGGTTAATTTTATTATGAAAAAAATAATTAAATCGTTTAATAATATGATAAAAATATTCATCGATTGTTATTAATTACATCATCTTGGAGTCATAACTCATTTTTGACAAAAAGTTACCACCTCTTTGCTTAGCACGGCAGTAAGTTTACCTATGTATTTTGACCATGTTTTTTTTACATTTCTTAGGGTTTAGGCCGAAATCGTTTTTTTTTTGCTTTCGTCTGTAAATCTGTAAACTCGATAACTTCATTTCTAAAAAAGATATTAAGGAGCTTTTTTTTTGCATATTGTTTCTTATCATTTTTTTGAAGAGCTGATTATATTTTGGCGGTAAACGAGTGGGGGTAAGAATGAGGTAAAACTCCTATTTTTAGCGTTTTTTGGTTATAACTAAGTTAAATCTTATTGGATTTTTATTAATTTAGAGCTTAAATAAAATATTTTTTTAAACTGCTCAAAAAAAGTCATAAACCATCTTTTTCTTAAATACATTGCACCGTGGTCCCAGAAAAAAAAGTGACAAAATTTATTTATTTATTTTTTGACAGATCGGGCTCATTTTGTTATGGGTTTATTTCCTTATATGTACTTTTTTTACAGTAATTACTGTAAAAATTTTATGATTTTAAACTGGCCCTTTTTTTTAAATTTAATTAAAAATAAATAAATAAAATTGGACAAAATATGAGTAATATTTCTATAATTTATATATTAAACAAAATTAACCTAAAATAGTTACAAGATAAATAAGAAAAGGGTAGTTTTGTCTAATATATTAATAGAATAGAAAAATTACTCAAATTTAAGCAAATTTTTAGTATTTTTCTTTTTAAAATTAAATTAAAAAAAAACGGGCCAGTATAAAATCGTGAAATTTTAACATTAGTCACTAGTACATAAAACAAAACTAGCCCATAACAGATTGGGTGGGATCTGTCATTTTGTTTGTGCCATATTTTCTTATATTTTGAATTTTCAGTTTTTGGCTATTGGTACGTATTAATAATATCAAAAGAAGCCTTTATACCAAGTTTTAGCTAAATCAGAAAATTTTCAAAAATTTCAAACCACTATTTTTTTTGTAATGAGCGGTGCGAAATATAGCACTATGCAAAAAATAGAATTTTGACACTTTTTTTTCTGGTACCAATTTAGATGTTTATTACGATTTTTCTTTCTTAAACTTAAAATATGTTGGGATAAACAATTTTTTTTCTTAAATCTGTAATTATTTTACAGTAAGTTGGTTTAATAGAATAAAAAAATATCCATATTTTGCCAATTTTTTTATATATTTGTTTCCATAATTAAATAAAAAAAAACGGGCCAGTAGAAAATCGTAAAATTTTTATAGTAATTAGTAGTAAATATAAGGAAAATAACCCATAACAGATTGGGCGGGATCTGTCAATTTTTTTTGTTTTGTGCCATTTTTTCGTTAATTTTGGCAAAATTTAAAAATAAATCTGCCATATTTATTCCGACATTTTGAATTTTAAGTTTTTGGGTATTGGTCCGCATTAATATTACCAAAGGAAGCCCTTTACCAAATTTCCGCTAAATCGGACATTTTGAACCACCCTAATGTCGAAAAAAAATTTTTTCAGATTTTTCGGTATTTTTTACTTAATCAGCAAAAAAAAACAGAATTTTTTCACTTTTTTTTCTGGGACCACTGTGCATTGTTAAGCATAACTTATTTATTACCCAATTAAAAAAAAAATCATAGCTCATTTTAAGCCCTATAAAAAATTTTATATACAGTTTTTGGCTAGATTATAACGTTTCGGAGACACTGACTTTCAAACTTTAATAAATTATCCAACTTACACAAGTCGCAGGTGTATTAATGGTTGCCTATTTACAAAATTTAATTTCTTTCAAAAACAACTCAAAATACTGTCAATGTTTTAAAAAAATACTTGCAACTTTTTATCTACATAATGCAACGTCTTCAAGACAAATCCTTACAAATTCTATCAAACCCATTTTAACACTGGAAAAACGTACAATTCGTACATAAACAAGATGTAGGTAAACACTAAATTTTCGGTATTCTCTTTGTAATATTAATAAATGTTCAGTTTGTAATATAAAATTCTGGTACGTAGGTATTATAGGTTATTTTGTTGCCCAAGCTGAAGCTATAAAGAGATGGAGTTGTGGCAGCTACCTTTAAATGACTAAGTATTTCATTCTCTATTTAGGCTGAAACAATCCCAGAATAGAATATTTATTAGGACCAGTCAGAATTAATAATGTCACAGAACAACGCGATTTGGGCATTTTGGTATGCAAGGATCCGAAATAGGAACCACATATAAATAGCATTGTCAAAAAAAAAACAAACAGTGTCATATATCTCATTTCCAAAGCATTTAGAAATCCCACTGCCTACATGGTCCTAAAAATATATAAAACTTTTATATGGCCAAAGGTTCCCAACTAGCATTCATTGTGAATTTTACCTAAACAACCGCTACCATTAACGAGTTGTAATTACGTAGCTCTTACTTATTATATGACTTTATGGTGTTAAAGACAATTAAATATATTTTTATTGGTAAATACTACCAAGAATTATCCTTTTTTTACCTAATAGGAATAATAAAGTTGCTTTAACTACTTAATTACGCAATAAAATGACCACTAGGGTTATATTACTAAAATGTTCCAAAAGGTACGTCGCAGAAGCCATAAAATTTATCATAATCCTACTTTAAAGTAACCACTCCTATTTGGTTTTGGTATAGGTAACAAAGATCGCAATTGTTACCCTTATATTTTTCCCTTTTTTGGTAGTATCTACGTAATTACTACGTAATTATAGCGTTCCTGTAACTAGTCGCCGCTACTTAATTTGTTTCAATTGAGGTAATGATCACGTAGCGGCAACCAAAAATTCTAGTTGGGTTGAATATTGGCAAAACATATGGAGTTTATACTATGTCAAGGACGTTAAGGCTTTGCTAAGAGTACAAAGGAAGGTCACAAAACTACCAGCCACTCTAAAAGATCTCTCTTATGAAGAAAGGCTGTAACCTCCCTACTTTGCATCTTCGACGTCTTCGGGATAATGTTATTGAAACCATTGTTTGTGGTTATTACAAATGTGAACTGAACATCTTCCATTTTGAGGATAATCAGTAGAAGACACAGCACTATGGTCTGAGCTATACCCAAAAGTGGCAATAATTCAGCTTTTTACGCTACAGGTATAAAAGTTTGTGTAGAAAGGTATTTTACAATGCTAAAACCGTAATGTGCTTTTTTGGGTTGCTCTAATTTCACTTGACAATAATAATAAAACATATAAAATGGCATATTAAAAATGGCGTCAATAATCCTTAAATTTTAAACTTTGACCTTTTTATATTTTTTGCACATGAATGTATTTTTTTAATTACGGCTTTATTTAATTTTTATTGTTTTGTCATTTTTTAATTGTTATCAATTACCTATACACCAAATTTCATGTTTCTACGACCTCCCGGGAGCTCCCGTTCGAAATATATTACATGTACAGGTCCGCCATCTTGTTTTTTTTTGTTTATGCAATTAAAAGTCCGATCAAAAAAAGCTTTTTACAAAAGGTTTTTATTTTTTTTTGTAGAGTTAAATAACACTAAAAAAATATATGTTTCCGTAAAAAATATATATACGCCATTTTGTTTCCCCCATTAAAATAAACAACTTTGGTGGGACATTTTTTTTTAAATGTATAGTACTCGAGATATTTGAAAGTTTCAGGTTAAAACAAAACACATAAAGGTAAAGTTTTCAAAACTTAGTTTTAAGTCGAATTAATGCCAAAAATGTGTAGTTTAGACTTGGAGAAAATTTTTATTATCAGTGTTGTGAAGTAGTTTTTTTACTACTAAATATTTTTCTACTAATGTTATAAATTGTAAAATTTGGTTAGCCAAGCAGAGATTATAACTTTTATTATAACTTACACAGTTGGCTATCCAATCTTTTATCGTATTTAAAGTATACCCGAGCGGAGAATATACTTAACCACTTATCACTGTATTCGGGAGCGGGTATTGTAGTGATGCGGCGCTTTGGAAACAGATTAAAACGATTACTTTTCAACTTAAGAATAATATGTTAAATAAATGTGAATAAATTCTTCAAGAACATGAAAAATCAATTATTACTCCTAAGTTCTACTTCTTTGCAAAGCCCCTAAATTCTAATTTTAATTATATATTAGTTTTCCATTAAATACTTCTAAATTAAAACATTCTATGTTTGAAATCCCAACTATTCACAATTATTATCAAAGCCCAATTTATTGTCCACATTTTTGTTAGTTTCAATATTAAACCCGGTTCGTATAAGTCATTTAAATAAGTTTACAGAATATTTTTCAAAGTTCATTAATATTAGTCAAAATTTCTATCAGTGTCCATACGAACAATATTTATAAGTATCCAAAATTAGTTTTAAGTCTGATATTACAAGTCAAAAAATTTTTCTAAGTTTTAAAAACTATTTTTAATTCAAGAATTATTCTCAAAATTATTTCTCACAGAAACTATATTTTCACTTTTGAAATTGAAATGGAGACACTCTAAGTAATACTGAAATATATCATGCGCAGTAGGGATTGGTAAAACATATCTATGCGCAAAAGTGAATAATACATACGAATAGGCAAAATTGTTCTGGCAAAGATATACAAATATATTATGCGCAGTAAAGATTGGTGGAACAAGTTTATGCGCAAACGTGTTTAATAATACATACAAATACGTAAAAGTGTTCTGGCAAAGATATACAAATATACCATACCATATTTCTGCACAAAAGTGTTTAATAATACATACGAATAAAAAAAGTGTTTAATAATACATACGAATATTCAGAAATGTTCTGGCAAAGATATACAAATATATCATGCGCAGTAAAGGTTGGTGAAACATATTTATGCGCAAACGTGTTTAATAATACATACGAATGCACAGACGTGTTCTGGAGGTGAGGAAAGGCAAAGGAAGTGTGACAAAAAGTGTGTAGTCCATTTCCACTATTCTGTTTGTCTAAAATATAAAAGTTTTCAAAAGCTTTTGCGTTTCAGATATTTGATGATTCTAAACAAAGTAATCAGAAATAAAACTTTTATTTTAACATAAATGTTAAATTTAGCACAATATATAAATGTTAAATTTAACACAATATATCAGGATAACTAGGTACTACAACTTTAAGAATCTTATTTTCAAAAGTCACAGTAAGAAGTACTACTTATTTAAAATCCATATTTGCATTCTTTTATTTTTTTTTCGGATTTAACAAAAAAGGAAAGTTTTAAATCCTGGGGGAGGGGGTGCATGCTAAATCTGGGGGCTTAACCATCTAATAAATAAACAAAATCACGAAATATAACCTTTTTTGTAGACTTTAAGAATATTTTTTTTTGAAAACCTAGGTACTCTGGAGGAGCTAAGAGAAATAATAGGTTCCAAGTCACCCTAGCTCCCCGTTTCCTCGCGTATGCTATTTTATGAAAGAATTCTATCTACTTTTTTTGAGAAATCGCGTTTTTTTGAACTTTAAAAACAAGGATGTAGTTGTTCCCTTATATCTCGCGACAATAATTTTTGAATTTAAACCCGTTTTTATGAAATTAATAAGCATTAAAAGACGAATCAATTGATCTAATAAGCAAGGTAAAATATTCAGTATTAACTAAGTAATGGACATTTAAAAATTGTTTTATTTTTTTTTTCAGTCTTTTTTCCTTTTCTTGAAAACAAAGGCATCCAAAAAGCAAAATATTTTTAAAATATACGTAAAAAACTGCATTATATACACGGTGTATTTGAAATAGGTTCGGAAATTTTAACAGATGATTCTACATCATAAAATATGACAAAAAGTTCCAATAAACATATGTTTAAAAATGCGTCATAAGGGAGCTACGCTCCTTTGAAAGTGGCTAAAAAAATCGGTTTTTATTTAATATCTCAGGAACCCTTTGAGATATATCAACGAAGTTTTTGCACGTCAACTAATTCTACCAAGGCCCGTTTTTATGCGTTATTTTCGTGTACTTATTTCAACCAGGGGTGTGCGAAACGGGGGGGGGGGTTATCTGTTTTTTGTCCCAAACTTTTTTTTGTGTAACTTTTTTGCAATTTTATTTTTGAAATATGATTCCCCAGGTCAAAATACATAAAAAAGGTACTTGTTGTAATACTGTAGGATTAACCGTTTTCGAGAAAAATTCATTTGAAGGTGAAATTCCACGGTTCGAGGACGAAAAATTAAATACTAAAATGTTGAAAACCAAAATTTTAATGATGCAGGGCGAATGTACATTAAAAACTTAGAAAAAAGCCTCATATACAGGTACTTCCAAAAATGAATCCTAATGGAGCTATGGTCTCCTAAATATGCACCATTTTTAAAGGGCTATGGTAGCTTTAAAAGCGTTTTTTCGACCTACATGTATGGAAACTTTTTTTCTTAGTTTTTGATGTATAATAACATTGAATCATTAAAATTTTGGTTTTCGACATTTTAGTATTTAATTTTTCGTCCTCGAACCGTGAATTTTCACCTTCAAATGAACTTTTCTCGAAAACGGTTAATCCTACAGTATTACAACAAGATTACCTTTTTTATGTATTTTGACCTAATGAATCATATTTCAAAAATAAAATTGCAAAAAAGTTACACAGAAAAAAGTTTGGGACAAAAAACTGATAAGGCCTCCCCGTTTCGCACACCCCTGGTTTAAATAAGTACGTAAAAATAGAGACATACAAAGATGGGCCTTATTAGGATTAATTCACGTGCAAAACCTCGTTAATATATCTCAAAGGGTTCCTGAGTTATTAAATAAAAACCGATTTTTTTAGCCAATTTCAAAGGGGCGTAGCTCCCTTATGACGCATTTTTAGACATATGTTTATAGGAACTTTTTGTCATATTTTATCATGTAGAATCATCTGTTAAAATTTCCGACCCTATTTCAAATACACCCTGTACAGTCCGTCCAATTATTCAAGATAGTAGTTTAAAATTCCCGCTATTTTTAAGCTACATCATTGGTTAAAAACTCGTACCTTTTAACATATAAAACATTGTGACATTTTTTGACTATGACAATGATTTACGGTCGTTAAAGCTAATAAAAGAAGAGAAAGTTACATAAAAAATGCTTATACTTGTTATTTTGTATGGTATTGAAAAAGGTACTTTTTATTCTTCTTACACTCACACTAAATAAGCATATTCTACATATTGTACAAACGTAAATTATATTGAACACAAGGAAAACCTCAAATTTTTAGGTTACAACTACAACTTAAGGCCTATCCAGAGGCTCGCATAACCATTACAAGATACATGAAGACACATCAAGCCAATCCTGGCATCGCATTCTTATATACTATGCTTGTTATGCGAGTCTTTGAGTAGGCCCTTTCCAGGGAAACAGTACCGAAATCGGTTAAATTTTTGACACACTACGATTTATGCATAATTATGCTATTTATGCGCCCTGTGGTGTAAAATGGGCCGCGTCCCTTACTATTTTGCATAACTGAACGGAGTATAGATGTATTTTTTTGGGAAACGTATTTTTAGGGCTGAAAATAATGATATTCAATTTCTTTTTCAAAAATTCAGTAGCATTTATCTCATAACTCTGACCTGAGGGCAACAAATGGAGTTAAAATCGTACTCAGCATCAAAGTACATCGAAAATGATATGTCAGAAGATTCGTTTTTTTTTATCGACCAGTGTAATTATTGTAATAATTACAATAATTAATGTGTGAGAGTAATTACATACGATGTTTTTTTGAAAAAAAATTACAATATTACCTACTGTATACTTATTTAAAATAGGTACGTAAGGAAGTTTTTTTATAAAACGATATTATTTTTGAGCTTTTCTTAAGAAACTCATCTTTATGGCCGTGGGGAGGGCAGGTAGGAAAAAAAATAGTTCCCTTTAATTAATGTTTTCAGTAAAAAAAACAAAAATTTTAGTTAATTATAGAAAATTAAACAATTATTTGGTTCATAAAAATGGAAAAATAAATGGTGGAGAATGTCTATTCATTACTTCAAAAAATGACGGATATAACGTAAGAAAACAAAAATTTTGAACAGAACAACTCAATACAACATCCCAACATTAATAAAGAGCCTCAGCCAATAAATAAATAAATAATATTATTATTAATAAAAAACAAATAAATAAATAAAATGTATAGAGGAATGTTAAAGATAAAAGGTTACAAACGAGAGCAAAGAATCGGAGAAAAGCATATCTTGTGAAAAGACCTAGTAAGAATAAATTAAAAGTAAAAAAACATTTTTAAGAACAAGCTTTTAAGTGCACTTAAAAGAAGAAAATAAACTTTCAAGTAAATCAAACCCATCATTTTGTTACATTATACAATTTTATATCATATAAATAAAAGCTTGTTCTTAAAAATGTTTTTTTACTAATAATTTATTTTCTTCTTTTTAGAGCACTTAAATAAAAGCTTGTTCTTAACAATGTTTTTTTACTATTAATTTATTTTTTTTTTTTAGTTGTTAAAATTTTGTAGGATACAAACTTTTTTTCAAATAGGGGCGCCGCACCAGAAGCTTGCTTCAGGGCGCCGAAATGCAAAGGCCGGCCATGTGTATTATTCAATGCATGGTAATCCTTACATGTATATTTTTTTATGATTGACTGACAAAAATTTTGAAGACCAAAAAAGGTCTTAAATCTAAAAAGATTTAGGTAAAAAGGGGATTTTTTAAATTTTAGGGATGGGGAGGTTGGGGGTAAATTTTATATAAAATTGTATTGTCATCAGAGATAAGTATTTGTACCTAATTTCAGCTCCACGTTTATTCTAAGTGGGTAAAAAAGAGAGGGGGGTTAGCTTTATACGCGTATGAGGGTGATGGGATAAGGGGGATGTAAAATAATGTAAATGTAACCTAATTTTAGTTTTAAATTATCTCATGTGGGTAAAAATGCATTTTTCTTTATTTTAGAAGTGGGGGATTGGAGGAAATTTTTATATACATTTTTTTTCAACCGAGTTAAGCATGTGTACCAAGTTTTAACTTTCTAAGTATATTTTGAGTGGGTGAAACAAAGAGGGGGTTAACTTAGCCTTATACGCATGGGGGGGGGTGATGGAGAGACAAACAAAACAAACACACTCATAACAAACATTGCAAATTAAATAAAAAATAAATAAAAGCTTGTAAAAAAGGGATGAGAGCTTACTTAAAGATGTTGTTGTGAGGAGCTGGTAGTAAAAAGACGGGTAGAATGGAATTATTCCATTAGCAGTACCTATTAGTTGGATCCGAAAAAAACAAGATATAAAATCTAGTTGTGTAAATTGAGTGATTGTTTACAAACAATGCAGTTGGCAAGTACATAATTAGAAATTCAATTAAGTGATTAAGAAAGCTATTGGGTTATTGGAAGCAGGATGTGAGCAAGTAGACTTGGCAAATTTTAATGATTCGGAGAGTTTTGTTAAGATTGAAGAAAAAATGAATACAGGAGTTAAAATGCGTGCAGGCTCGGGAAGAAGGAAGTGAAAATTTACTTAATTATTTAAGAGAACGCCCTTTACGAAACGCGGCGCGGGCTATAAACGATAAAAATTTTGCTGGGTCGAAAACTACCGCCCGCCGCCGCATCGATAATTCCGAGATTGGAAATTTTTATGCAGCAAAAAAACATTTTTTAAACAAAAATCATAATTTTCATAAATTATATATTTCATTACTAAGGGGTTCAAAGTTTTATTTCCCATAAGATTTACTAAATATTGTGTTTAAATGTTTTATATGATTAAATATTCTAAATATTTTTTCAGTTTATTATTTATCAGGTATATCTGGACCCCGGACATAAACGACACCATGTCACAAAAACGTAATTTTTCAGGAGAGCAAGTTTTCGATTCTTTTTCAACATTAAATGCATGTTCTAGGGGCTCTCCATTAATTTTGTAAAAAAGAAGGAATATTAACATAAAAATAACCATCTTGGGAAGACTTCTTGCTTCTGCAGATCTGGAACCTCTATATTTCCGCTAGTTTTCTATTTCTTCCAGCTTCATATAACAGCAGTTACTGTTATTTAACATTATTTGCATTCACGCATTATTATTTATAATAACTTATTAGATACTACTAATAAACTTAAAGAAAAACTGACAATATGTCAAATTATTCTAACTTCTTTCTTAAAATCTTACTTAAACTATAAAATAATTAATAAAATTGACATTTTGGCATCTTTAAAACGCATTTTTTGTGGGTCCAACTGCACTGCTCATAAATGATAAATGAGGCTGTAGATTTTTTAAGGAAATTAAATAATTGAGTAGGTTGAAGAACTGCCTTAAACTAGTCTTGGGACTGTATACTTGATGATGATTATAAATTTGTTTTGAATTACTTACACGAACCCTTCAAAAAATTTGTCAATCAACAAAAAAATAAAGTTTTGTGATAAAGCTCCCATAACAACAAAAAATGCATCTAAAAGAAATCCGATTATCATTAATTTTTTCCTACCTAACGTGTCACATAGGTATCCCCATATGAAAGCACTGGAAATCATTCCTAGAAAAAAATAAAAAAAAAATAATATTTTGAAATATTATTTTTACTGCAACTAAAATTATTCAGCAAAAAATATTATAAAGGGCGTTTTAAAAATATAATAAATTAATAGCAAAAAAAACATTTTTAAGAACAAGCTTTTGTTTAAGTGCACTAATAAGAAAAAAATAAACTTTTAAGTAAATCAAACCCATCATTTTGTTACATTATACAATTTTATATGATATAATGTAACAAAATGATGGGTTTTATTTACTTAAAAGTATATTTTCTTCTTTTTAGTGCACTTAAATAAAAGCTTGTCCTTAAAAATGTTTTTTACTATTAATTTATTTTTTTTTTAGTCGTCAAAATTTTGTAGGATAAAAACTTTTTTTTAAATAGGGGCGCCGAAATGCAAAGTTCGGCCCTGTGTATTATTCAATGCATATAAATCCTTACATGTATATTTGTTTAATATTGACTGACAGAAAATTTGATGACTAAAAAAAAAGGTCTCACATCTAATAAGGTGTGGGTAAAAAAAAAGGTTTTTTTTTTAATTTTAGGAGTGGGGAGGTTGGGGGTAAATTTTTTATAAAATTGTATTGTCATCAGAGATAAGCATGTGTACCGAATTTCAGCTCTCTATGTTTATTCTAAGTGGGTGAAACAGAGAGGGGGTAAACTTAGCCTTATACGTATATGGGGGGTGATGGGGGGATAAGGGGGAATGTAAAATTTATTTTAAAATTTTATTATTACTTGATGAGTATGTTTATGATTGACTGACAGAAATTTTGATGACTAAAAAAAAAGGTCTCACATCTAATAAGGTGTGGGTAAAAAAAGGTTTTTTTTTTAATTTTAGGAGTGGGGGGGTTGGGGGTAATTTTTTTATAAAATTGTATTGTCATCAGAGATAAGCATGTGTACCGAATTTCAGCTCTCTACGTTTATTCTAAGTGGGTGAAACAGAGAGGGGGTAAACTTAGCCTTATACGTATATGGGGGGGTGATGGGGGGATAAGGGGGAATGTAAAATTTATTTATTTATCTCTGGATGAGTATGTAACTTAATTTTAGTTTTAAATTATGTCATGTGGGTAAAAAATGTATATTCTTTCAATTTTAGTGGTGGGGGGATGGGGGGGAAAATTTTTATATAATATTGTTTTGTTAACAGAGTTAAGCATGTGTACCAAATTTTAGCTTTCTAAGTATATTCTAAATAGGTGAAACACAGAGAATGGCTAACTTAGCCTCATAAGCGTATGGGGGGTGATGGGGAGAATCGGGGGGATGTAAAATTTATTGTAAAATTTTACTATCACTAAATAAGTATCTAACCTAATTTTAGTTTTAAATTATCTTATGTGGGTAAAAAATGGATTTTTTAAATTTTAGTCGTCAAAATTTTGTAGGATATAACTTTTTTTAAATAGGGGCGCCGAAATGCAAAATTCGGCCCTGTGTATTATTCGGCAGACTAACATCTCTACTCTAAAATTCTCTACTCCCTAACATCCCTACTCCATAACATCCCTACTCCACAACAACTCTACTCCGTAACATCTCTACTCCATAACATATCTACTCCGTAACAACTCTACTCCACACTATATGCACTTTATTAGCCACTTAATAATAAATGAGCAGTTCAAAGAACAAAGAATCTTCTTCTAGATTATTTTATTTTTTTCCTAGAAAACGTTTATCTTTAAATGTAAATCTAGAACAATCATAAATGAATTATTCTAAAAGCAACAATGACCGCTTAACATGCACTAAGTAATTAATAAACTGAATTCATTTTTGACAGCATGAAAAATATTCTTTTGAGTTAAGACAAGTGGCTAATCGAGTGTCTATTGTGTGGAGTAGGGTTGTTTTGGAGTAGAGATGTTATGGAGTAGAGATGTTACGGAGTAGAGTTGTTGTGGAGTAGGGATGTTAGGGAGTAGAGAAATTTAGAGTAGAGATGTTAGTCTGCCTATTATTCAATGTATATTTGTTTATGATTGACTGACAGAAATTTTGATGACTAAAAAAAAAGGTCTCACATCTAATAAGGTGTGGGTAAAAAAAGGTTTTTTTTTTTTAATTTTAGGAGTGGGGGGGTTGGGGGTAATTTTTTTATAAAATTGTATTGTCATCAGAGATAAGCATGTGTACCGAATTTCAGCTCTCTACGTTTATTCTAAGTGGGTGAACAGGAGAGGGGGTAAACTTAGCCTTATACGTATATGGGGGGGGTGATGGGGGGATAAGGGGGAATGTAAAATTTATATTAAAATTTTACTATCTCTGGATGAGTATGTAACTTAATTTTAGTTTTAAATTATGTCATGTGGGTAAAAAATGTATATTCTTTCAATTTTAGTGGTGGGGGGATGGGGGGGAAATTTTTATATAATATTGTTTTGTTAACAGAGTTAAGCATGTGTACCAAATTTTAGCTTTCTAAGTATATTCTAAGTGGGTGAAACAGAGAGAATGGCTAACTTAGCCTTATACGCGTATGGGGGGTGATGGGGAGAATAGGGGGGTTGTAAAATTTATTGTAAAATTTTACTATCACTAAATAAGTATGAAACCTAATTTTAGTTTTAAATTATCTTATGTGGGTAAAAAATGGATTTTTTAAATTTTAGAGGTGGTTGGGGGATAAGTTTTATATAAAATTGTATTGTCAGCCAAGTTAAGCATGTGTACCAAATTTTAGCTTTATTCTAAGTGGTAGAAAAAGCCTTTGGAAGATTTGCCCTAAACAAATATACTAACAACAAACATTGTGAGTTAAATAAAAGCTTGTTTAATAAAAAAAAGAATCGTTACCGGAAAAAAACCTTAAGGGAGCTACGCCACTCCAAGGTACCGTCTTGATTAGGGTTTTTATTAAATATCCCTATAAGTTACAGTGTAATTATTAATTACAGCAACCATATTTTGCACACGCCCTAACATTAATAAAGACGATCTCCTATGTAATTCCTATTTGGTAACTTTACCAACGAAGTGCGCGTACGACTCCCTAGTTAAAAATACATAAAAAAGTAACTTTATGTAAATTGCAGAAAAAATGTCATATTCTGAGGATAAAAAATATGAACTAAAAAGTACTCCATGAAACATTTCTATTTGAGATGCAATTTCTTGAAAATGGTGGACTCACTGCGGTACACCGGTGTTACATAAAGAGTAACTTTTTTAAGCATTTTAAACTAAGGAATCCTATTTTATTAAGGAAATGTCAAAAAAGTCTGTAGACAAAAAAGTTTGAGGAAAAAAAGTGCCAACGCTTCCAATTCTGCATTCCTGTTTAAATATATTTGATATAAAACTAGATGGAACGTTGCAAGCACCCTGTCAAAACATCGGCACTATTGGGAAAACTAACAACATGCTATTAGAACAGGGTAGCATAACATAATTAGAATTTTACTACTACTCGTCATTGCACAAACTAAACTTGTATAATATTTATATTAAACTTTAGCTTTTCTTGTACACTTAATATATAATTAAAATTAATAATAAAAATATGTTTTTTTACTTGGATGCAAGTTGAACTTATTAATTTCAATTTTTGATTGATTTTAAAAACAAATGAATGGAAGCTTAATATTTGTTTGGACTTTTGCCATCTAGTTTGCAAATTTCAAACTAGGTGTTTTGTTTGATTTTAAATTCTGTATCTTTAAAACATTATATTCTAGCAAAAAACTGTATATAACATTTTTTATAGGGCTTAAAAAGAGCTTTTATTTAAAATATAATTTTTTGAAATCGGGTTATAAATATGTGAGATATGCTAAAAAAACTTTTTACTGCTTTAAACGCCAATATCTCGAAAACAATGAGTTTTAGGAAAACGTTGTTTATAACATTTTTTGACCAATTTAAAATTATCTTTTATATAAGTGCTAAATTAACCAAATACAATTTAAACTACCTTAATTATAAACAAAAAACGCTAAAAATAGGAGTTTTACCCTATTTTTACCCCCTTACCCCCAATCGTTTACCCCCAAAATATTGTAACGATATAAATCGTCACTTTGTAATATAGCAAGGGTTAATTAAACTATTCGTTTACTTACGTTATAATTTATGTTTATTTTGTATATAAATAGTTACGTACGTACAGAACTATTTTGTATCTGGGACTATTTTGTAGCAGGAACTGAATTCTAACCATATAAGTTTCTATTCCATAGTTCTACCTGAAAATAACATAAAGAAAACATAATTAGAATATGATTTTTAATAATAAAGAATCATATGACTTATTTCTCTATAATACATTTGTCTATGGACTTACCTGGTTTTTATATGTTTCAGAGTCTATTGAGGGTTGGATTTCACTGGCTTTCACCTGTAGCTTGTCTCTCCTGGAAAGTTTCGTATGCTTATTCCTTCGGGATAATCTAGAATTTGTTGAAAATAGTTTGCTGGAACTGCTCACTTAGATTCAGTATTTTGTTTATACTTAGTTCACAGGACACTTAGTATTCTGTTCGTATTTTTATTAGTTTTGCTGATAAACAATAAGTATTGTTTATATTTGTTTCTTAGAGTAATATTTTGAGGTTAGATATCACTAATACGGATTTATTAGGAAATATTCTTTTTGGTTATTATCTTTGATGTAGTTTCCGTTACCTTTATTAGGAATCCTATACGGTAAAACTGTAGTTGATAATGACTTGCATAGATGTCGCTAATAGTTCAGAAATAGGATTTAATTTACCTGAAGGGTTCATACCGGTGAATAAGGTCGATTTTCGTTCTTTCTTGAAGCAACTCTGTTACAATGGTGGTGTCATATTGACGAGTGTTTATTTTCTGTAATCATCGAAGTAATCCTTCATGTATTTTTATTTAAAGTTAGTGAAAATGAATATTTAAACAATGCGGAAGATATTGTAACTGTTATTTTCTACAATTACGCATTTATAACGTTTCGATGGACATCGAAGACTTAGTATGACATGTAAGTTAAGTTTTTCTGTTTCTTAGAATATTTCTGAGATATAATTATTGTTTTAGCACCATTAATTAATTACCATTAACCACCATTAATTAATTAATTACCATTAATTAATTACCATTTCTATACCATTAATATGGAATTACATTAATTTAAGTTGAAGTTTATTTTGGTATATTTGATATACAAGTTCTCCGCATGGAGTGATGTTCTGTTGGAACATGATTCTGTAATTTTTGGCATAGATAAATTCTATGTAATCGTCTAGCAGACAATTTTATATTGGACATAATTTTCAAAAGTATATTTTATCCCGGACAACATTTTCAATAATACATTTTATCCTGGAAGGTGATTTTTCCAAAGTAGATGGGACAGCCTATATTTTTTTTCTTTCATTTGAGAAATGAATTCATCAGCATAGGGGAGACTTGTACAGATGGAGGCGATGGAATTCATACCTCATGGATTTTGCAGAAACCAGCTAAGTACTCATTCTGAAAACTTTTGAAAGCAATATTTCATATTTTTAAATTCTTTTATTTCAATATTCTTATAACTGTAAACTTTATCAGATCTGATATAGTATTGTTTAATACTATATGCCCTTCTGGCTTTTGTTCATTTTTAGGTACTTATTTTTTTTAAAACATTTAATCTCATTTATTAATTATTAAATATCATACTTTTGATTAAATGATTTCTAATTTAAGCATGACTTTTATACACTGCAAGAAATGATTGCTGTTTACATACATTTCTTGGTGCTTGCTGAACTTCATGTTTTCTTTATACATTTAAGTCGAATGATTTCTGAATTTAGTAATTTTTATTAAGATTTCTTTAATTATATCTTAATATAATTACACATATTTTTTTAGATATATTAATACATTACTTGATGTGCTTTCATTAAGTTTATTTATAATAAATTTCTCAAATGAATTATCTTATTTTATTTAAGAGTTATATTTTCTCAAACTGAAAAGCTTAAGTATTTACACTAGGTTGTTACTTACCTAAAGGAGTAAAAGCTAAAGTAACTGGCGCCCCTAACAACATTAATCAATTCTTTCTATTTTTCCCTTGCCCATACCCATTGCTCCGCTGTCAAAACTAGCCGTTGGCAGTGAACGTATTAATTACGGTACACTAATATTGGCGCCCAAGAACGTGGTATTTGGATAGATAGAACACTTGTTTTTTTTAATTTTACTCTATTTTTCCCTTGCCCATACCCATTGCTCCGCTGTCAAAACTAGCCGTTGGCAATTAATTAAATGTAGTAGCTGATGGGTTATCCAGAGCTTTTGATAGAATAGAACCAGAAAAATCAATTTTTCCAGATGTAAATTTAATTAATTTTAATGAAAGAAAAGAGTCCAAATTCATATCCGCAATTTAAAGTTATTGATGATAATATTTATAAGTTCATACCGACCAAGACAAAAGTAAAAAGTAATATTATAGAGTGGAAATTGTTAGTGCCTCAAAAATGTCGTAAACAAGTACTAAAAGAATGTCATGACGATGTATTAGCTTCTCATATGGGATTTTTTAAAACTTTTCATAGAATTTCAGAAACATATTTTTGGCCAAAAATGCGTAAAGATATTTTAAAGTATGTAAGATGTTGTAATATTTGTCAATCACAAAAAGTTAGTAATTCTGCACGTTTTGGATTGATGGGTCGTGAAAAAGAAGTAAATTATCCGTGGCAAGTTATTTCATGCGATTTGCAGGGACCATTTCCCAGAAGTTCTAAAGGTTTTTGTTATCTTTTAGTTGTGTCAGACTGGTTTACAAAGTATACATTATTACATCCTTTAAAGGAAGCTACTGCAAATGCAATATGTAAATTCATTGAGAATGAAGTTTTTTTAGTTTACGGAGTCTGTCAATTTTTAATTGTCGATAATGGAAAACAATTTGCTGGTAAAGTTTTTAAAAAATTAGCAGATGAATATAATGTACAGAAAATTTGGTTTAATGCACTTTACCATAGTCAAAATAATCCGACGGAAAGGCAACATCGCACAATTTCTACTGCTATAAGATCATATATAAAAGATAATCAAAAAGAATGGTGTTAAATTAGAACCTTGTGACAGAGACTCGTATAGCCAAGACTTGGGAAATCTTAAAGAGATTTTTGTTGATGTAAAGAAATATTTACATGAAGCTTATGAACGAAATAAGCGTACTTATGATTTGCGCAAGCGTGAAGTAAATTTTGAGATAGGTGAAAAAGTTTGGAGACGAAACAAAGTACTCTCAGATGCTAGTAAAAGTTTTGCTGCAAAACTTGCTCCAAAGTACATACTTTGCAAAGTTGTTGCGAAAAAGTCAAAGTTAGTGTATATTTTGGAAAATGCAGATGGTCATAGAGGCGACTGGCATGTTAAAGATCTAAAGAAATATTTTGGATCAAATAGTGACATTTCAGTTGGCTAGCTTTTATTAAATAAGAATATATTCTTAGTATCATTCGGAATGATATTTAAAAAATATCAATGTATTGAAAATATTTAAAGGGTACCCAAAACTTTTGTATATAGTAAAAAAATATATAAATATATTTTTTGTAGAAGAGAATTCTGGTGCACACAGTCAAGTCTTATTTCTATTTTTTTTATCTTGATAAAACTTAGCTAAAAAGAAAAAACAAAATTAATTATGACAATTACCTGATTATGACAATTACCTGTTTATGACACACACCGATAAAGTCCCAAAATTATGTTCTACATAAGAGTAGGCGAATGATACACGTAGTTATCAAGCTTAGCTATTGTTAATTATCAAGTAGTATTTCAAATGATTTACATAAAGTATTGTATTTTTTGTTGATTTATTAAATAAAATATAGTATATATTTTAGCTATTTAAGTTAAATAGTTATAGAGTTTGGTATAAAAATATTTTTTGTATATTAAATATTTTTATTATTTTTGGAGGGGGCATGTGTAACGATATAAATCGTCACTTTGTAATATAGCAAGGGTTAATTAAACTATTCGTTTACTTACGTTATAATTTATGTTTATTTTGTATATAAATAGTTACGTACGTACAGAACTATTTTGTATCTGGGACTATTTTGTAGCAGGAACTGAATTCTAACCATATAAGTCTCTATTCCATAGTTCTACCTGAAAATAACATAAAGAAAACATAATTAGAATATGATTTTTAATAATAAAGAATCATATGACTTATTTCTCTATAATACATTTGTCTATGGACTTACCTGGTTTTTATATGTTTCAGAGTCTATTGAGGGTTGGATTTCACTGGCTTTCACCTGTAGCTTGTCTCTCCTGGAAAGTTTCGTATGCTTATTCCTTCGGGATAATCTAGAATTTGTTGAAAATAGTTTGCTGGAACTGCTCACTTAGATTCAGTATTTTGTTTATACTTAGTTCACAGGACACTTAGTATTCTGTTCGTATTTTTATTAGTTTTGCTGATAAACAATAAGTATTGTTTATATTTGTTTCTTAGAGTAATATTTTGAGGTTAGATATCACTAATACGGATTTATTAGGAAATATTCTTTTTGGTTATTATCTTTGATGTAGTTTCCGTTACCTTTATTAGGAATCCTATACGGTAAAACTGTAGTTGATAATGACTTGCATAGATGTCGCTAATAGTTCAGAAATAGGATTTAATTTACCTGAAGGGTTCATACCGGTGAATAAGGTCGATTTTCGTTCTTTCTTGAAGCAACTCTGTTACAATGGTGGTGTCATATTGACGAGTGTTTATTTTCTGTAATCATCGAAGTAATCCTTCATGTATTTTTATTTAAAGTTAGTGAAAATGAATATTTAAACAATGCGGAAGATATTGTAACTGTTATTTTCTACAATTACGCATTTATAACGTTTCGATGGACATCGAAGACTTAGTATGACATGTAAGTTAAGTTTTTCTGTTTCTTAGAATATTTCTGAGATATAATTATTGTTTTAGCACCATTAATTAATTACCATTAACCACCATTAATTAATTAATTACCATTAATTAATTACCATTTCTATACCATTAATATGGAATTACATTAATTTAAGTTGAAGTTTATTTTGGTATATTTGATATACAAGTTCTCCGCATGGAGTGATGTTCTGTTGGAACATGGTTCTGTAATTTTCGGCATAGATAAATTCTATGTAATCGTCTAGCAGACAATTTTATATTGGACATAATTTTCAAAAGTATATTTTATCCCGGACAACATTTTCAATAATACATTTTATCCTGGAAGGTGATTTTTCCAAAGTAGATGGGACAGCCTATATTTTTTTTCTTTCATTTGAGAAATGAATTCATCAGCATAGGGGAGACTTGTACAGATGGAGACGATGGAATTCATACCTCATGGATTTTGCAGAAACCAGCTAAGTACTCATTCTGAAAACTTTTGAAAGCAATATTTCATATTTTTAAATTCTTTTATTTCAATATTCTTATAACTGTAAACTTTATCAGATCTGATATAGTATTGTTTAATACTATATGCCCTTCTGGCTTTTGTTCATTTTTAGGTACTTATTTTTTTTAAAACCTTTAATCTCATTTATTAATTATTAAATATCATACTTTTGATTAAATGATTTCTAATTTAAGCATGACTTTTATACACTGCAAGAAATGATTGCTGTTTACATACATTTCTTGGTGCTTGCTGAACTTCATGTTTTCTTTATACATTTAAGTCGAATGATTTCTGAATTTAGTAATTTTTATTAAGATTTCTTTAATTATATCTTAATATAATTACACATATTTTTTTAGATATATTAATACATTACTTGATGTGCTTTCATTAAGTTTATTTATAATAAATTTCTCAAATGAATTATCTTATTTTATTTAAGAGTTATATTTTCTCAAACTGAAAAGCTTAAGTATTTACACTAGGTTGTTACTTACCTAAAGGAGTAAAAGCTAAAGTAACTGGCGCCCCTAACAACATTAATCAATTCTTTCTATTTTTCCCTTGCCCATACCCATTGCTCCGCTGTCAAAACTAGCCGTTGGCAGTGAACGTATTAATTACGGTACAATATAATCAGCTCTTCGGAATACGATAAGAAACAATATGCAAAAAACCGCGATATCTCATGTAGAAATGGAGTTAGAGTTTACACCCAGACAGACAGACGGACGCAAATTTTTTTTTTACTGATTTCGACTCACAATGGTCTAAAACGTCGAGTAATGTGAAAAAAACGTGGTCAAAGATTTTGACTTTTCGGAGAAGATTTCAATACATCGGCACTCTTAGTAGCACTAAGTGCCGATGTAATACACAGAATAACTGGCAATTTATGGCATAAGCTTAATTTTATTGATCTAGTTCCGGAGATATTTAATAAAAATCTTATTTTAGACCGACACTTTGGAGGGCCGTAGCTGCCCAAGTAGAGTTTATTTTCGGACTTAGATCTACCTTTATAGAAAACTTTTTTTTGTATGTATTAAGATGTAGAATGATGCCTTAAAAATTACTTCCATTTTTAAAACACCCTGTATAGTAGCCTTTGCCAAATCCTATTGTTTGTTAAAACAGTTATCGGGTATTAGTAGGTATTATTCGTTTTTCATTTACAGCATTTGCATTGAAAATTTTATGAACTTTTTTTGTTTTTATTTCTTTTTTAATTGCCATTGGCAAGATTGGATTGGAAAAATGATGTTTAGACAATTTAATGTTTTTATTATTGAATTCTAATTTTTATGGTTAATCTACATTTATTTAAGGCGCCGCTTCTATTTTTTTTTCGACTCAGTTCATAATTTTTAAACGTTTACAACATTTTCGTGAAAATTAATTTTTAGGTTTTTTGAGGACGCTGAAACTGAAGCTGACAGTAAAAACCCCAGGGGGGGACGGCAATATTTTTTTAATGTTTCTAACTTGAATTATAAGATAATTTTGTTCTGGAATATTAAAAATGTTACAGAATGAGTTTTCTTGCATTTGATGCACGGGAATAATTTTAAAGCAAAATGCTTTTGATACAGCAAAACAAAATGGTCAATAAGTCAAACTGAGCAAGCCCATAAATACCAACATGGAAATTACCTAGGGATATTTTTTCTTTCTGTTACTGTCAAATCAAACTGGTTTTGTATGCATAAATATTAGGAGCGCTTATGTGCAGCTCTTTATGCTGCATTTTGATAAACTGCGCATGCGCACGCGCATGCGCTGACCGTTTTTCAATATGTTATTTTAAATAAAAAACATTTTTTTACAAAAAAAAAAACACCAAACAGACGCCAAACCAACGTTAACGTAAACCATTACTAACCCTCATAAAAAAAAAGTTCAAACCAAGAAAAATCCAAAACAAACTCCTGCACAGAGAGCTGCGATTAGGCGCCTGTATAAATATTATTTAATAATATCGAAATGGTGTAGATGCGTAAACAAAATACAAAAAATTCTAAATTTTAAAAATATCAAAAAATTCATATCACAAAATCTAGATTTGATAGAAAAACGACAAATCGGTAGAGATTCAGCGCATTAAAATCTTTATATTCTTGATAATTCTTTGGAAGGAGGATTTGATTGCAGAACACTGTTATACTTTGTAAGCAAAAATAGAGGTCCGTCTGACGCTATATATTTTATAAAAAAAACACACGTCAGCTTTGATCTTTGTTTCATACCTTTTGTCCGGTTTTGTTTACTTTCAAACGAGCGGTATAAGTTTTTACTCCAACCTATTTATACATACCTACGTAGGTTATGGCATTTAATAATCCTTTATTGCTCAGTGTTTAATTCAAATCGCATTGTGTAGCGGGAAACACATAGGACATTGTTGTAGTGGCAAATATTGACGACCATCCAGACGTGATTGATATTGCATATAATAGAAAATTAAATTTTCCAAAACCAGTGGCCGTGATGTCCTTTTCAAAATCAGCCGGCCCGGAATCTGAAAAATTCAAAATTATTAAATTAAAATTCGGTGATCTGGAATCATTATATATTAGGGTCACCCACCAAAATTTCAAATTGAAAAATTTGGAGTCTCATCCCTTAAATTTGTTAATTCGGGTAAGAGTATCATCCCTGAATTTTTTCAAAATTTTTGAAAAAGATCTAGAGGTCGCTCACAGTCATTTTTTATAAAGATATACTTAAGCTTTTTTATTTTAAGCCGAAGGATTTTTTATTTAAATATTTTTAACACTGCACGGTATAAAGGGATAGTATATGGATAACCCCAAAAAAAATAGAGTTTTCTTTTAAAATGGCGGAGCTGTGCCCTTTTAAGTTCGAAAATGCATTATATTGCTTCATTTTAGGCAACAACTGATGAATTCAGCCGCGTGGTTTGGGGGGCGTGTCCATATTTAAAAACTCACGTCTCTTCCTACGTTTGACGAGCTGTGATGTGGGTATTCTGTAACCGTACAAATTTAAAATATATGAAACTTATAGAGAATTTGAAGAGCTACAAGTTAGCTCATAACCATAACTTTTATCCTCCGATGAATAATTTCACAATTTCACCCCCAACATGGCCATTTTTGAATATTTAACTCGATTGTTATTAATATATTCAATTTTCTTTTTAACAAAATTGGTTATATGCATTTTTATCGTAAGATGCATACTTAGCGAGATAACCGCACTCACCCCTAAAATTCAAGATCTACCTTTGATATAACTGCCTAACAAGACATTTGGATAAAACTTAAACTGCATTACTATGAATAATAACCACAACCTAATTTTAGAAGCCAGTAGCTTTTGAAAAAAGGGGTAAAAAGGTGAAAATTAAAAAATATATACTATTTATCTTACTCACTGACTTCTAAAATTAAGTTGTTATTATACTCAGTTTAAGTTCCATCTAAAAATCTTGTTTTGTTCAGGAGTTATATCAAAAGATGTATCCGCAAAATGCCATTTTTGTTAAGCTCTAGCACGAAAACTATAAGACTTTGTGCCCATAGAGACTTTCAATCAGTCAGTTAAGAACTCCAACCAACATATCTACTTAAATTTCAGCAAATATAACCGGGGGTCATTTCCCATAAGAATTGTACGTGGTCCTTTTTTATTTTTTTTTGTTTTTTTTTTTAATAAAAAATTTACTTATCTGTATTTTATTTTTGTAAGCAGCTTAAGTCAAAAAAGGGTTAAGTTGGAGACTTTATATTTTGTACACAAGTAATTATTATATTTTGTTTTATTTAAAAAATATGAGCTAAAAAAATATTTTGTGACACTCTTTTGCAAATTGAAGTTATTTTGGAGATATAAACAATTGCCATATGAAAAAAAAAATTGAGTTTAAAACCATAAATTTCTATATAAATAAAAAATTTTAAAGAAATTACAAATTTTAGAATTTTTTTTTATAAAATATCCGATAACTCCGTAACTAATGCAAAAAGTGCTCTACTAACTATAGATACGTTTAGATTAGACAAGCACGGTTCACCTGGGCGATTTTAAATAAAAATTTCGTGGACCCCTACATTTTTTGGACTAAAACATACCTGATGACATAAGAAATCAATTTCCATTTGAAAGAAAATCGTAAAAGATACACTTTTTTAGAAAGATAAAAAAACTTTTTTGAGTAATAGGGTGTGTCAAAAAATTCCGATTTGCGAAATCAAAAACGATCTCTGGCTCAAAAGTTGCTGTTTGGTAAAAAACGGTAGCCACTCAAAAATGAGCCAAATCGATTAATGTTTAGAGGTAGCTTAAAGCACTCAAACTTTGAAAAATATCGGTATCTGTTTTTCGGATAAAAAGTGATTGTATATAAAATTAAGGAAATTTTAGAGGGTTTCTTTGGTAATATTTAGAAAAAATACTAATTGTGAGAAAACTAAAAAAATTATATTCCTCCTCCCCTTAAGTTAGAACATAAAAAAACTCCAATTATTTGAAGATTTCGTGAAAATTTATTAAAAATGGGCATATTAAAATGAACATAACATCCTTAGGAATTATTTTTTCACCAAGGTGCATATAAACTTTTTCTATGTTTTTAATGTTAAATAACCACTCATTACTAAAATATGCGTAAAAATTTACTTTTAAATGCATTTATCTTTAAAACGGTTAAACCTGCGACGTTAAACCACAGAAACTTTTTTGTGTATTTTTGCATAAAAAAGTATTCCAACCAAAAAATCAAAAAAAAGTACACCGAAAAAAGTTTTAGGCAAAAAACAGAAAATCCACCAGGTTTCTAATCGAAATTATTTTATTTTTACTCAACTTGAGGAAAAAAAAATATGTTTTCTGTATAGTCATGTAGGTTAACATGTTTATATGCTTATATACTAATATATTATTTTGCAGATTTTTTATTTAAAACTATTTTTTATGCACTTTTAAAAACTAGCAAAAATAAAATTTTCGCGAAATCTTCAAATAATTGGCGATTTTTTCATGTTCTAACTTAAGGGGAGGGGGGATATAATTGTTTTAGTTCTTACATTTAGTATTGTTTTTAAATATTACCAAAAAAACCCTCCAAAATTTCCTCAACTTTTATCACTATCAGTTTTTATCCGAAAAACAGGTACCGATTTTTTTTAAGTTTGAGTGCTTTGAGCTATCTCTAAACATTTATCGATTTAGCTCATTTTTGAGTGGCCACTGTTTTTTACTAAGGAGCAACTTTTAAGCCAGAGAGCGTTTTTGATTTTGAAAATCGCAATTTTTTGATACACCTTATTACTCAAAAAAACGTTTTTTTATCTGTCTAAAAAAGTGTATCTTTTACGATTTTCTTTCAAATGGGAATTGATTTCTTATGTCATCAGTTATGTTTTAGTCCAAAAAATGTAGGGGTCCACGAAATTTTTATTTAAAATCGCCCAGGTGAACCGTGCAAGCAAGATTCCAAAATAAAATATAAGCTTGATAAACTCCGACTACAAAAATTAGAAAAAAAATTAACGTGGCCAACGTTCGTAGAATGAGTCATATATGGGTTTTTGGGGTCGCTGATTACGAATCTGTTATTAGATTTTAAAAGTTTAAGGTGGGGGATCCAATATGGCTGACCGAATTCGTAAAATTCTGTTCTGTAATATAAATTAGTATATGTGGGTTTTTGGGGTAGCTGATCACGAATCTGTTATTAGATTTACTTTTAGCAACCTCAAAAACCCAAGGGGGTTGATTTAGAAAATAATTATTTTAAGATTTAGTTTTATCAACCTCAAAACTCCCTATGTACAAATCACGAAAATATTAAAAACATTCAAAAATATTTACCCTCTCAACCCTTCGGGAGTGGAGTTTTAAGTATCAGATTCGAATTCAGCAACCTCAAAAAACCCCTATACAGCAATTCAAATTGTTGTAAAAAAATATTGTTTTTACCCATTTTCCCTTCTTGCCCCACTCCAATGTTTACCAAAAACAATCCCGAGTGAGAACTTTTGGTAACATACTTGCAAGTCTGTAGTTTAAAGCGTTTTTAAGTTATCGTGCTATCGTGCAAGATTTCTCGGACAGAACGACCGATCGACAGACAATTTTGTTTTGCTTGAAATTGATTTATATCCTCATAAAACCCAAAAATACACAAAAAAAAATTGAAATTTTTTGCACGAATACGAGCTTACCCAAAATTTTAAAAAATTTTAAAATGGGAAAGCAATAAGAGCAATGGAAATCCAAAAGTACAGATATTAAGGGCATATCCACAGACTCGCATAACAACATAGTAGGTACATAACAATGCAATGCCGTGATTGGCTTGATGGGCTCCATCTATCTTATAATACAATCAAGGCATCGCATTCTTATGTTTTATGTTCTTACGCAAGCTTCTGGATAGGCCTTTCAGATGCTACATGTGTACATAAAATTTTATCAAACTTTGCACGAAGAAGCGGTCTTATCTCTGATGTGTATTTAGTTTTATCAAGCTTAACGTGATTTATATATTTTTTGATTCTCTAACATGTTATTATTGCAAATTTACAAAAAAAAACACAAAAATCCATAAAAATTGTAAAAAATTATAATGATCTAGATTGTAAGTATACTCCTTATACCACGGTGCTTGTAAGGGTTAAATGGGGTGAAGAGGGGGAAAATAAGTATTGTTTGTAGTTAATTTAGTAAAAATTTGTTTTACTTAAGCGGTGTCGTACTAACAAAAACAAAACCCTTTTATTTATTCTTATTTCAATACAGAACTATTTATAGTATGATGAAAACCAAAAGTCAAGAACGTTTCTATACATACATATGTATATGAATTTTATTTTTAAGCTCTTTTGATTTGCCCGTTTCGTTTGCGTCATGTTTAAAAGCTCAGCAATATTCTGCTAGCACACGCGTTCTAGCCTTTAGTTTTAATATTTTATAAATTAATTTTAAAACGTTGGTTAATGCTAAAAAGACTCTAATGGCAAATTTTAGGAAAAAAGAACCTATACATAAAATAGTGTAAATTAACAGCCTTAAGTGCATATAGAATAAAATCCTGACGTGACCCGAAAAATCTGATTACATATAAGAATATATGACCTGTCAGTCATTCCTTGAAATTTATTTTTAAACTTTTTTTTATCAGAATTTATGATTTATGCAGCTTGGAAGTTAAGAAAAATTAGTCATGGATAAAAAAGAATTACTTTTAATAGACTGGAGTTAATATTTTCAAGAATTTGGAACTATGAAATTTACTGCTAAGGGAGCGTTCAAGTATTACGTAACGCAAAATTAGGCCATTTTTGACCCCCACCCCCCCCCCATGTAACGCGGCGTAACATTTTCGAGAACCCCCTCCCTATTTGTTACGTAACATTTTACAAAAAGTAAAAAAAATAAAGGAAAATTTTCTTTATGGTTTAAACCGGTTTTTAACCCAAAACCGGTCTGATGTAATTTCCGCAACCGGATAACCGAAAACCGAGGGTGCATATAAAAATTTTGAAAAATGCGTTTTTTTGCAATAACCTATTATACATTTTATTTATATTAATTAGGTATAGGGGGAGTTTGGCACCATTCGTACACGGGGCACATTCGTACATCTTATCTGACGTGAAAACCAAAAGGTTTTATTACGCGCATTTGCGTCCGCACATAGCCATGTGCCAGATATGGACCCCCCACCCCCCTTTAACGCTATTTTCCTATACCATTAACATGGGCTTAACACTCCAAAATTCCTCCCCCCCCCCAGGAGAGTTACGTAATACATGAACGTTCCCTAAGTGGCACGCGTTGGGATTGTTTTTGGTAAAAATTCAGTTGAGGTATGGGGGTAAAAACATTTTTTTTTTTCAAAAAATTATATTTTCAATTTTTCGTTTTACGAAAAAAGAAACTATTTTTGTTTTTTTTTTAAATATGAATTTTTTTTTGAAAATCTTATTTTTTTCGTTTTTAATGAACCTATTATAGGGGAAAGTGTTATTTTGTTGGCAGCAGTTTTTTCGAGTTATATATATACACGGTGTATTTGAAATAGCGTAGGAAATTTTAACAGGGTATTCTACATGATAAAATATGACAAAAAGTTCCTATAAACATATGTCTAAAAATGCGTCATAAGGGAGCTACGCCCCTTTGAAATTGGCTAAAAAAATCGGTTTTTATTTAATAACTCAGGAACCCTTTGAGATATGTTAACGAGGTTTTGCACGTTCCCATCTTTGTATGTCATTTTTACGTACTTATTTAAACCAGGGGTGTGCGAAACGGGGGGGCCTTATCAGTTTTTTGTCCCAAACTTTTTTCTGTGTAACTTTTTTGCAATTTTATTTTTGAAATATGATTCCTCAGGTCAAAATACATAAAAAAGGTACTCTTGTTGTAATACTGTATTATTAACCGTTTTCGAGAAAAGTTCATTTGAAGGTGAAATTTCATGGTTCGAGGACAAAAAATTAAATACTAAAATGTCGAAAACCAAAATTTTAATGATGCAATGTTATTCTACATCAAAAACTAAGAAAAAAAGTTTCCATACATGTAGGTCGAAAAAACGCTTTTAAAGCTACCATAGCCCTTTAAAAATGGTGCATATTTAGGAGACCATAGCTCCATTAGGATTGATTTTTGGAAGTACCTGTATATGAGGTTTTTTTCTTAGTTTTTAATTTACATTCGCCCTGCATCATTAAAATTTTGGTTTTCAACATTTTAGTATTTAATTTTTCGTCCTCGAACCGTGAAATTTCACCTTCAAATTAATTTTTCTCGAAAACGGTTAATCCTACAGTATTACAACAAGAGTACCTTTTTTATGTATTTTGACCTGAGGAATCATATTTCAAAAATAAAATTGCAAAAACGTTACACAGAAAAAAGTTTGGGACAAAAAACTGATAAGCCCCCCCCCCCGTTTCGCACACCCCTGGTTAAAATAAGTACATGAAAATAACACACGCAAACGGGCCTGGATAGGATTAGTTAACGTGCAAAACCTCGTTGATATATCTCAAAGGGTTCCTGAGTTATTAAATAAAAACCGATTTTTTTAGCCACTTTCAAAGGGGCCCTTATGACATATGTTTATAGGAACTTTTTGTCATAGTTTATGATGTAGAATCATGTGTTAAAATTTCCGACGCTATTTCAAATACACCGTGTATATATATTCCCTTTTAAAGGAAATTAGCCATCAATTATTTCTTCTATCCATAAGTCTGACGACATTTTGGAGAAACCGCAACAGATCTCAAAAACTTTGGCGACTGTGGTCGTGAAATATTTATGTAAATACCAACAAACGATGAAAAAAGAGGGGAAATTAATGAAATATATGTGTGTGGTCAATGATTGGTCAATATTTAAATAATTGGTTTGGTTTTTGAGGAGTATTACATTATGTACATAAGACATTTTTCTCTTAATTTTCGAATTTAAAGAGCTATCTATCCAAATTTTACATAATTTTATAGAAAATTCTTCTACTTTAAAACGGCATAATGGAACGTTCAAGTATTACGTATTACGGGGGGATGGGGGTCCAAAATGATCAAAATTTACGTTACGTAATACCTGAACGGTCCCTTACGTCCTGTATATTAATATTGTTAATTATAGGCTTTCTTAATTTTTTAGTAAATTCAACGGCTACTGTTTTCCCGATATTATTTATTAAGTTGTTTCTACTGCAATAATCTATAAAATCTTTTATGACATGATTTATTTTTTGAACTAATTCTTACCTGCACGACCCATATACAATAATTGTCTTATAGTCTGCAAATATAAAATATATGCCATCTTTAACGTGTTCTGGGAGGTCATTAACATATAATAAAAATATTAACGGGCCCAAAGTACCCCCTTGTGGAGTTCCTATATCGATGCCAAATAACTCAGACAATATATCCTCAAGTTTAACAGTTAAAAGTCTATTTTTGATATACACTAGGACAAACAATTAAAGGATCAAAAAAAAATTCCAAATTTTTAGCGATTTTTCAAATGGCTGTATCTTTGTGAAAAATAGACGTATAGGAGTCATGAAGAAATCAATTTGAAGCTAGAAGTCTTTAGTTTAAAGATTTTAGGACAAAACATTTTTTCGAACAACAAGTATCGCACAATCCTAATGAGTACCGTGAAGAAAAAAATTTTGAATTTTTTTTGTTTTTGTTTTTGGTCCAAGGACTTTAAAATTTTTTTCCAACTAAACCACTATATGGATCGGATAGGTTGTTTATTCAGCTTTAATTGGATTTTTTGTAAGCTTTGATACGACCATTTCTTGCTGAGCTATCGGACTTTGAATGGAAATGGATCATTTTGTCTTGGATTATAGATATCTCAGCAACCAGTGTTCCCACAGAGAATTGAAGATGGGTTTCAGAAATTTGAATAAATTCTCTACAAGGTTTGGCTATCGTTTTTTTTTATTTTCCATTCTTAAGATGATTTTGAAAAATCGCGAAAAAATGGCTTTTCGAGGGATTTTGGAAAATCACGCGCTGAATTAAGAATATTGCGAAAACGACTAATATTAAGTGTGCCTTTTACAGCCCAATATACCCATAAAAAACCTACAAAGTTTCAATTCGATCCATCCAGCCGTTGTTTTGTTTCATTAGATTGAATTTTTGAAAACATTAAAGTATCACGTTTTTTCTCTTAAACGCTGATAATCTCTAAAAATACGAAAAAAAATTCTCTCTATTTTTTTTTCATATTTTTATCGCGACCAGAGTTTAAAGTTACGACAAAAAAAAAGTTTTTCTCAAAATTAAAAAAATAAATTGAATTTTTTTTTGAATGTTTTCCTTTTTTTATTCACTTCAGAAATGTTATCTAAACAATCTCTTATGATTTCCCACGCGATTTTGCTACTGCGTTCCGTGATTCTGCTGACCAACTTTTAATTAAATTAAAAAAAAAAGTTGAATTTCGACCTCAATTCCACTTTTCAGAAATTGTTTTACGATACTTTTTTTGAACCAATGGCGTAACTACCGGAGGTGCGGGGGGTGATGTGCGGAGGGGGCCCGGCCTTTAGGGGGCCCCACGCCGTCGAATAAAAAAGCACTGTTAATGTTCAACATTTTTAAAAATAATTCATTAAAAAAAAAAAATCTTAACTAGAATTTGCGGTAGCATCTAAGTAAAAAGGGCGCGTGTCGCATTGGCGGTTATATCAAAGGAACCGCTTAAAGACTGCCGACTTTTTATGAGAAGGCATTTTTATTTTTGTTACTTTTTTTACTTAACCTAATAAAAAACTTTAAACATTTCAGTTGTTTTTTTATATTGGATTTTCACGTGTGTGAAAAAAGCGTAAATCCGACAGTGCGACCTCCACGTGGTAGATACGCTTTAGCTAACGCTAATGCCGGCGGTTTTTTTTTGAAATTTCCGGGAATCATATTTTTTTTTTTTAATTTTGAATTTTTTTTTGTCGTAACTTTAAACGCTGGTAGCGATAAAAATGTAAAAAAAATCAAATTTGCGTTTTTTTTAGAGATTATCAGAGTTTAAGAGAAAATACGCGATCCTTTAATTTTTTCAAAAATTCAATCGAATGAAACAAAACAACGGCTGGATGGATCGAATTGAAACTTTGTAGGGTTTTTGTGGATATATTGATCTGTAAAAGGCACACTTAACATTAGTCGTTTTCGCAATATTCTTAATATCGATGATCCAAGACAAAATGATCCATTTCCATTCAAAGTCCAATAGCTCAGCGAGAAATGGTCGTAACGAAACTTACAAAAAATCTAATTAAAGCTGAATAAACAACCTATCCGAGCCATATAGTGGTTCAGTCAGAAAAAAAATTTTAAGTCCGTGGACCAAAAACAAAAACAAAAAAAAATCAATTTTTTTTTCTTCACGGTACTCATTAGGATTGCGATCACTTGTTTGTTCAAAAAAAAATTTTGACCTAAAATTTCAAAACTAGAGACTTTAAGCTTCAAATTGCTTTTTTCATGACTCCTATACGTCTATTTTTCACAAAGATACAGCCATTTGAAAAATCGCTAAAAATTTGGAATTTTTTTTTTGATCCTTCAATTGTTTGTCCTAGTGTATGATAGTGACCAATGATTAAGAGGGCCTGTAATGTACATAGCGTTTAGTTTAATTTCCATGAATTCAGACTTTAGTGTATCAAAGGCTTTACTTAGGTCAAAAAATAAGCCTACCACTTAGTTATCGTCGTCTAGGTTATCATTGATATATTGAACAAGTTCCAGTGAAGCTGTTTCTGTTGATGGATTTTTTCTAAATCCGTGTTGACAGTTTGTAAATAAGTCATTTGTGTCTAGATAGTGAAAGATTTGTTCGTAGACGGCACGCTTCATAATTTTAGAAAAATTACTTAAAACGCACACTGATATATAATTATCTATATTTTTTGGGTCACCTTTTTTGAATACCGGAACAACTTTAGAAGTTTTCAATTTTCCTGGAAATGTTCCCAATATTACAGACTTATTTATTATTTTTGTGAGGTATGGGGAAATTTCATCTATACAATTTTTGTAGGAATTTCTTCAAGGCCGGTAGAATGTTTATTTTTTTAATTTTGTATAATGGACTTTATTTGCTTTTTTACATAATCCCTCGCCTCATTCTCCAGGGTGCCAGTTAAAAAAAAATTAACAGAACATTGCATACATATAGGAGTCTTGCAAATAATGCAATTATGTGTTTTTTTTTTTCGTTCTTTTTGCTGGACATCTTCTGCAGTTAGTTCTGGTAACAACCTGATTTTTTCTCTGGGGTATATTGTAAAAACTGAACAAAAACTAAAAATACGAATATAAAATTAATCACATAAACACAGACCTCCGGTATTTCTTACCGGTCAGGATTTTTGAACCACGATAAAAAATGTGTTTTAAAACAAACGCTATGCCCACTTCAGTTGCAAACCTTAAAGGGTCTTCTAAGAAAGTACACAGACGCATATCGTCGCCTTGCATACAAAGGGGCGTATCTCAAAAATCTGTATTTTACAGGAAAAACATTTTAAAATTTTGGCCCAATAAAATGGTTTGAATTTTCTGGCTTTAACTTTGGGTCTGTGTATCTATCATTAAAAAAAATTGTTATTATGAAATTTCAATTGTTTCCCAGTTTTTCAAAAAATAAAAAACCGAAATTTTTTGCAAGACGATATGTGCCTAGGTAGTCGGGGTAGTCAGAAACTAGTCAACTGAATAGGTCCGCCGGGCGACTATACGAGACTGTGGTTAAAGGTTAATATATAAAAAATAAAAACATTTTAAAATTTAAGTATTTAAATTAAAATTTCATAAAAATTGAATTAAAACAAAAGCTAGAAGAAAACTTTTGTTTAAAGTGCAGTTCAGAAGTAACCCTCCCTATTTACTTTAACATCTTGACTCAAGAGCCTTGAGGGACGATTTTTTTGTTTAAATTAATTTAGTAGCAAAAAACATAAAAATGTTTTTTACTGTAAAAAAGCAAACCACCGTAGATGTGCGAATCTTGGCTATTTGTCGCTTGTCGCTTGTGATTGGAGACAAAGCTATGGCCAAGCCCCTTGAATTAGGTGAATTTTATTATGCGTAATGTTTTTTTTTAACTATACACATATGTGCCTATGTCCCTCAAGAAATTAAACGAATTGAGTTATCAACTTCAAAATTGGAGAATCTAAATAAAACAACTTAAGCTATCTTTTGACATATATCTTATATTTTTAGCTTTTTAAAATGTGGATAGGGGACATGTTGAGAAAGAGGGTGTAATATATTATTTTCAAGTAAATAAAAATTTTTATTCGACTATATACATTTTTTTAATTTTTTTTAAACTTTTTTTTTGAATTTTATATTTTTTTTTTTTTGATAAAAAATATTGTTGTAAATTTTTATTTGTATTAATTAAAATTAGTTTAAAACTATAATTTATGTTTTTGCATCACAAAATTAATAATTTTTCAAAAAAAAAAATAATAAGAAATTTGGACGAAAATATCGTCGGCTTACATGTAAAAGGCACTAAGTCACTTTTTTGCAAAAATGGGATTTTAATAGCACTGTAGTTAATTTTTGATGATCTATGTATAGGTAAACCGAACTAACTTCTAGGTGGACTTACAAAATGTACCAAATTGATTTTGATTAAAATTTTATCTGGCAATAGGCACTAAGTCACTTAGTGCACTTAGTGCGTTTTACTTGTAGATTATTTCAAATGTTTCTGCAGTTTCTAAAAAGAGTTAATTTATAAAACTATGATTGCTTGAATCATTTATATGATACAATATCGCGTTATTTATTTACTGACATACATAAATAACAAGAATATAAGAAAAAAACTAAAGTTCGCGGCAAGTTCGGAAAACAGCCCTTAAAATTGCACCGTGAAGTGTTTTATCATTAATAATGATTCATTATAATTATTGACTTTAGGAGATGCTTCTTTGCCAGCACACCCGATGGCCACTGAAACTGTCTTAGTTCTGGCATAGTAAGCAGTTTCATATAATTAATACTAATTAATTTTATTAAAGTCCAAAATGGAAACTTTCTTTAAACAATCAAAAAGTCCAAACCCTTCTTTTAAAAATCTAGTTTTTGAACAGTTATGTAAACATCTTGTTTTCGACTTTATAGTTATACGTTTAATTAATAGAGGGACTTTAATTTTAAATAGTTGCTTTTTATATTATTTTATTGTCTTGGTGCTCTTTACTTGTAAGCCGACGTCGTGGGCCTACAAGTAAAAGGCACTAAGTCCATGTCTTTTTTCAAATTTAGTTGAATTAAACTACTTCAATTTTTCTTTATTTAACTGCAAATGGGACATCATTATGTCCAAACATGTCATTGCAATTTGCGGTAGTTTTTTTTTCCAAAAACAATCATTATAAAAATTAAAAAACAACAATGAAAGTTAAATTTGTCAATATCTCAAAACCATGTTTTTGGACTTAGTGCTCTTTACTTGTAAGCCGACGTCGTGGGCCTACAAGTAAAAGGCACTAAGTCCATGTCTTTTTTCAAATTTAGTTGAATTAAACTACTTCAATTTTTCTTTATTTATCTGCAAATGGGACCCTATTTTACTCCAAAAAAAGTCTAAAAAATAAAGATTTTACCAAATAGAGGTTTAAAATAATGTATCACACGACCTTTCTTTCGATTTATATAATCCCCTTATGCCCTCCTGTCCACATTTTAAAAACTAAAAATATCAAATAGAGAATATATACTATACGCAAAAAGATAGTTTAATTTGCCTTATTTAGTAAATAATATTATTTAGTAAATAATATTTACGCGTTTTAAATTTAAATGCATGTCCACTCGTTCAAAAGTTAATAGGAGTGTCGGGTGACTTTTGAGCCGCACTGTATCCCAGGCAACCACAAGATGACGGATCACGTCTTTATCACGTGAGAAAGACGTCGAAAAGGGAGTCAAGTCGCAAGCTGCCCAAAATATGACCTAAATGAAACGTCATACGGTGCCCAAAAAAAAACGTCGCTTCAGTAACGTTTTTATCACGTCAAAAAATAGTCAGACAAGTGACGTCAACAAATAAATAATTAGAAGTACCTGTATTTGAGTATTTGACAAAAAGACGTCATGTCATGTCAATTTTTAAATATATTTTTTTTAATGAAATTGTGATGTAAGAAGCAAAATTGTTATTAGAATTATGGCTGTAAAGAGATATGAAGGAGAGGAGAAACTATGGAAATGGAGTGGAGCGCGAAGAAAGTAATTTATAAATTTTATGTAAAAATCAATCAAAATTGGAACTGCAGTTTTTTTTTTTCAAATTAATGGAGAGCCCCTAGCACAAGCCAAGAGCTTATTTGGGGCTCTACATGCCTATGTAACACTATAAGAAATAAACAAAGTATGTAGGTATTTCTAATTATTTATTTATTGACATATGTAAGAACATATATTCATATAATAGAAAAATAATGCTTTTTTTCCTATTTACTTTTTACTGTCGCAACTAGAATTTTGTTACGTATCCATTTCTCACATTATATATATATTTTTTAATTATCTTTAAGCATGTATTACAATTAAAAGTCAATAAATAAAAAAAACTCATGTAATTTTGACTTTATCGATAAGATATATTCATATGAAATAGGATTTGTAGTTATACTTGAAATTTTCAATTATGGCGCGTTATTCCGACAAGCTTATTTGCTGAACCTATTCTTCTCCAGCGAAACTTTATTTTTAAAATAAAAGGATAAAATCTTTTATAGATAAAAACAAGTAAGTAACTAGAAATTTTATTTAAAAATAACATTAGACGGTTTCGGTATGGGGTTATTTTATTAGTGGGTACATAATTAAAAATGTTTATTTGCACGTTTATCACGTTTCATCCACGTCGAAAAGATCACGTTTCATCCACGTCGAAAAGAACACGTTTCATTCACGTCGAAAAGATCACTTTTCATCCACGTCGAAAAGATCACGTTTCATGCACGTCGAAAGATCACGTCATTGTGGTGGGACTTATTCACGTGATTTTAACGTCAATAAAACGTCATTTGGAAACGTGATTCCAGTCATCGGGTGACGTTTTTTTCACGTTTCTGTAACGTGATTTGGTTGCCTGGGATGTACACTTACAGCTTGTTGGTTGTATATTAACTAACATGAATTTTATTTCAATAGCGTTTAATAAATATTTCTGTTAGCTGGAAAACCCGCTCTAAGTATACTCACGTTTTAAACAAAAATTCCAATTTCATTATCATTTCCATGGAATTTCAGCTTCTCTTTATTGGCTAGAGTTAATTTTTGAAATTACACTATATCCTCGAAGTTTAAAGTGCCTTGTTATTGTTTTTTTTTTCCAACTTTATGCAATTTATTTCTTGATTAACAGTTGAACTGCCGAAGCTATATTTTAATATGGGTTTCGTGTGCCGAGACAGTTTCCTTGTTTATTAGGTCTGTCAATTAAATGACAACACAGTTCATAAGCGTGTACAAAGCAGACTAAATATCGTCGGCTTACAAGTAAAGAGCACTAAGTCCAAAAACATGGTTTTGAGATATTGACAAATTTAACTTTCACTATTGTTTTTTAATTTTTGTAATAATTGTTACAAAAATGCACGTTTCGCCAAACAAACACTAAGTCGCTTAGTGCAGAAACATTTGAAATAATCTACAAGTAAAACGCACTAAGTGCACTAAGTGACTTAGTGCCTATTGCCAGATAACATTTTATTCAAAATCAAACTGGTGCGTTTTGTATAGTGCATAACTCCCTTGGCAGTCCACCTAGAAGTTAGTTCGGTTTACCTGTAGATAGATCATCAAAAATTAATTACAGTACCATCAAAATCCCATTTTTGGAAAAAAAGTGACTTAGTGCCTTTTACTTGTAAGCCGACGATATGAAAAATTGTCGCCCATCCGAATGATCTAAAATTTTGCATTAACATTGTCCTCGGTATGAAAACACATCATACCAAATTTTAGCCCAAATTCAGTGGCGTAGAAGTAATTAATTCAAAAGGATAAAATAAATAAAAACGGATTGGCGATATATCATTTTTAAGTTTAATTTTTTTCGTTAGCGTTAGCGTATAAATATCCATTGACCAATTTAATTTTTTTCTCTAAGATCACGTACTACTAGCGTATATATATATATATA
>OY294049.1:32057887-32084674 GCA_958510825.1 Brachypterus glaber
CATAGGGCGTATAAATTCTTGTAGATTCCTGTAAGATTAAATATGAAAATGTACTTAACTTATAATGGCTAGGTTTTAATAAAAAAAAGTCTAATTAGAATGTGGATGATTTAAGAAAATTGGTATACATTTAAATTGCAGGTTTTAAAGAGAAAATTCTAATAAAGTACTAATAAGATATAAACAGAATGTTCATATTAACTTAATTTCAAAGTTTTAAGGCGAAAATTTAGAATGTAAAGATTTAATGAGAAAATTGATATTAAATTTAGATACCAGGTTTAAAAATAAAATTATAATGCAGTCCCAATAAGATTTAAACAGAAGGTTCATATTGACTTAATTGTGGCACTACATGTTATTTCCTGCCACTAACAAAACTTATTAAATGGATAAAGTCGCTTTCTTGGAATACTGTCGTTATAACTTACTAGTTCGTTACACATTATCGGATTGGTATGGATCAATATATCTGGAGGCTTCCGGTTTCTTCACTTCCGGTGTTCTCAAATTGTTGAAAATTAATTTATGTGAGGGTGTCTAGTAGGGTGGGTCAAAAAACCGACTATTTTTTTTTAATTTATACTCTGAAAAATCGGTTGTTAGACACCTCTAGAAAATTCTCACCAAATATGAGCTCTTAATTTTGATAAAAAGGTTCTCCGCTTTACAATTTTCCATTTTTTCCTCAGTATTAGAAACAGAAACAGTGTCTAGGGGGGTCGATTTTTTCGTTATTTTTTTGATATCTCTTCGGGTTATCAAGTTACAAGCAAGTGTTTAAAACTATTGATCCATTGTTCATTCTTATAAAAACCTGATTAATTGGTAAGAAATTTCGTTCAAAATCTTATTAAAACTAAGATTATACAAGAAAATTTTATTAAGAATTAAAATGAAATTTCTTCTCCAAAACCTGGTTCATTCTTATAAAAACCTGCTTCATTGGTAAGAATTTCGTTAATAATCTTATTAAAAGTTCTATAAAGTTTTAATAAGATTAAATAGGAAAATTTTAATAAGAATTAACCAGAACGTTTTTACAGGGAATGCACAAAAGTGTTCCTGCAAACATATACAAATATACTATTGGCAGAACGGTCTATTGGAACTTATTTATGCGCCCAAGTGTTTAGTAATACATACGAATTCGCAAAAGTGTTCTGGCAAACATACACAAATCTGCCATGCACAGCAATATTTGGTGAAAAATAAATGCGGATGCGTAAAAGTATTCTGGCAAACATAATATATATTATAAAAATATACCGATGCGCAGATATTTTTGGTTCAACATACTTATCCGAATGCGCAGAAGTGCTCCGTATGAAAAGTTGCTAAAGGTAGGAAAATGTAAACGAAGTGTGGCAAAAAAGGTGGTTTAGTTCATTTTCACTATTCTGCTCGTCGAAAATATAAAAGTTTTTAAACGATTTTACATTTCAGATATTTTTTCTCCTTATGTTATTTTTCATTTCTATTTTAATTTTTATAAGCCATGTGTATGTGTGATACTATTGCACTATAAGTATTGTTAAAAAAAATATTCTAATATGAGAAAAGCCTAGGAAAAATATTAAAAAAGTTGAAAAAAATTGAAAGTTGACATTTTCAGTGCCATTTTGCATTGACTTGTGGATAATTTTTTTCTTTTAATTTTGCACAGGACATAGACCCATATATTCCCAATAATATATCAAAAAATTGTATTGTGTTTTTCTTCGTTTTGAAGCCAATTGGAAGTATAATTTTTTTTTTATTTTCTCCTATTTTCGAAAAATTGATATTTCCAATTGGCTGTAGTTTCAAAACGAAGAAATGTGCTGTGCAAAATTAAAAGAAAAAAATATCCAAAGTCAATGCAAAATGGCATTGAAAATGTCAATTTTTCAATTTTTTCAACTTGTTTATTATTTGTCCTAGGGTTTTTCATATTAGATTCTTTTTTTTAAAAATACTTATAGTGCAACAGTATCACACATATACATGGTTTATAAAATTAAAATAGAAATAAAAAATAACAAGAATATACTTATAGTGCAACAGTATCACACATATACTTGGTTTATAAAAATTAAATAGAAATAAAAAATAACAATGTACTTTTAGAGGCCGTTTCAAAGAACAAATAACATTAAATATGTTAAAATTTTTAAAAAGAGTGTTTTCTAAAGATTTAACTAAAACCTTGACGGTTAAAATCGGTCAAAAACCAAAAAAGTTAGGAAGGTTTATATAGATGGCCGAAAACAGCAACATTTTTATGCAGCGACCTCCTTGATCATCTTATGCTCTGAAAGTAGCAGCATTTAAAGATTTAAAAACTTTTATATCCTGACTTATTGTCCCAGAGAATGGTACTATCTATGATATAACTTACAGCCAAATCTATTTTCCCCCTATGAAATTCTATATTGTCCCAGAGAATGGTACTATCTATGATATAACTTACAGCCAAATCTATTTTCCCCCTATGAAATTCTATAAACTTATATTTTTTAAGATGGATGCCATGTGAGTGGTGGGGTGAAGTGGATCCTACTCAAAATTCAAAGATTATATACGGTTTGTAAAAAAAAAATGGTGCTTTTGTGCGTCATTTAAACATCTACTCAAAATTTAGTGTCAAGCCTAACTAGAACAGAGAACTTTTCATGAATAATTATTTTTTAAAGCCACAAATAAATTATAATTTATTTGTGGACCTAATAACTAGTAAATATAGGGTCTCGGGGCCTCCTTCTGGATGCATTGTAATGCCTGATTATGCACCTTCTTAAGATTTTAACTGCGCATTTAATAAACATTTTTTTTTGCTGTTTCAAAGCAATGGAACAGAGATTCCATGTGGCCCCCTTGTTGATTTAGTTGGCGTTTTTTATATGAGGCTTTTCTATATTTGGGGGCCTATAGATGGTATGCTTTGTTTTAGATTTTGTGCACGAGAATGGTTAAAATATACATTAGTCAAAAAATCCCGAATTTCGAAATCGAAAAGACTCTCTAGCTCAAAAGTTGCTCCTTGGTAAAAAACGGTGGCCACTCCAAATCGATTAGTGTTTAGAGGTAGCTCAAAGCGCTCAAACGTTGAGTAATATTTAGAAATAAAACAAGTTGGTAGAAACTAAAAAAAATATATCCCCCCTCCCTTAAGTTAGAACATATCGAAAATGGCCATTTATTTGAAGATTTCGCGAAAATTTCAATTTTGCTAGTTTTAAAAAGTGCTTAAAAATAGTTTTAAACTAAAAACTTATATATTAGTAGACAAGCATATATACATGTTAACTACCTGCTTATACAGAATACATTGTTTGTTTTCGCAACTCGGGTAAAAAAAAAAACAATTCAAAACCAGGTGGATTTTCTTTTTTTTGCCTAAAACTTTTTCCAATGTACTTTTTTTGAATTTTTCTTATTGGAATATGCATTTTTGAAAAAGTAAATAAACAAATTATAAAGCTAAAAACAAAGATTTAGGTGGTTATTTAAAATTAAAAACCGAGAAAAATAGTATATTATTTACCAAGTGAGAGAAGATTTTCATTTTTTTTCAAATTGCGGGATGAGCGCGCTAGCGCGAAGCCCGCAAGACGCCGTCTAAAATGTTAAATCTTCACTCACGTGGAAAATATAGTATTTTTTTCAATACCAGTACAATTAATTAGCTATTTATTTATTTATTTTACTAAAATTTAATGTAAAAGGTTATAAATTTAAAATATCACGCTGGCCGTTCGAGGAAATTAAAAAAAACAAATTAATAAATTGACATTTCTGACAGAAATTTTCTGTTGATCTGCTAAAATTATTAAGTTAGAAAGTGTTTCCGTGTTAAGTGTAATAAAATATATAAAAATGGAAAGTGAAATTCTGGTACTCCCCCAAAAATAAGGGGACAGGCTAAAGCTGTGAGGGAGAATCTATTGCCTCAAAAATCAATATATGGGGGTTGTACCTCTAGTAATCTATGATCATTACGGTAATATATGGGTTGTATAATCTATGGTTGAATATGATGGACCAATGATTTTCACTTTTCGAAGTGTTTTTTGTAAAACATGTTTTATAGGTACTAATTTAGTTAATATTTTTTAATTTATCATGCAATAAATAAATTTAGTGCCTAAAGACACTTGTAAATAGCAATGTAATTTAATAATTAAGTAAAAAGTCAGATGCCAAAACAGCTGAATAAAAAATCATTATTAACCATGGTGCAATTTAATTATTTTTAGAACCTCTGACGTCATAGGTAGAGAAATGATATTTCTACCAATGAAAAGAACAGTAATAAAGATAAGCCTTTAGGCTGGTGGTGACAAAAAGGGAGCTACGCCATGGCGCGCCATGCCTTTAAAAATAGGCCATATTTAAAAAGACATAACTTCCTTAGGAATTATTTTTTGACCAAGGTGAATTTTATTTTTTTTCTAGGTTTTTGAATTGAACTTATTTCTTACCTGAGTTTCTAAAACAAATAATGTATTCTGTATACGCAGTTAGGTTAACATGTATATATGCTTGTATACTAATATATAAGTTTGCGTGTTTTTTGTTTAAAACTATTTTTTAAGCACTTTTTAAAACTTTCAAAAATAAAATTTTCGCAAAATCTTCAAATAATGGGCGACTTTTTATGCTCTAACTCAAGGGGAGGGGGATATATATTTTTTAGTTTCTCCCAACTAGTTTTGTTTCTAAATATTACCAAAGAAACCCTCCAAAATTTCCTCAAATTTATACACAATCAGTTTTTATCCGAAAAAAAGGTACCGATTTTTTTCAAATTTTGATCGCTTTGAGCTGTAAAAATTAATCAATTTGGCTCATTTTTGAGTGGCCACCGTTTTTTACCAAGGAGCAACTTTTAAGCCAGAGAGTCTTTTCGATTTCGAAATTCGGGATTTTTTGACACACCCTAATATACATGTAAAATTCCCGAATAAAAAAATAACAAATGCTATTTTAGATACATTGGAAGGCTCCATATTTCTTTACGAGTATTTTCTGAGAATCGATGATCATGATGATTTTAGGCATTATTACTATTTTTATATTATTCGCTAGAATAATATTATAATATACCATATTATGGTAGTTTCGAATTTTCAAAAAAATTCTAAAATCGTCATAGACAAAAAGTTCTTAGATATAAATTTGTTTCATGAAAAAATAAGAAACTTTTTTTATTTTTTCGAATTGTTCGTCTGTCGGTCCGTTCGTCTATCCGTCTGATGTCACGAATTTTGTTAACACGATAACTCAAGAACGAATAATCCGATCGGCTTTAAATTTTCAGGAAAAATCAAGTTCTACGAGGGGAAGATGCCTATTGTTTTTGAAAGCAATCCCCAAAAAACAAAAAAGTTATGAGGGGTTAAATTTTTAAGAGAATTGAAAAAAAAAACTGAAAGAAAATTCCAACTACTAACTTGTTAAAATTACTCTTATTATAAGAATCAATTCTACCAATTAAGAAAGTAATCCTCCCAAAAACAAAAAAGTTATGGGGATACTTTTAAAAAAAATAAAAATATTAAAAATTTTGATTTTTATTTAATTTTTTTTTTTGAAAAACATTTTTTTTATATTTCGTTTTTCAAAAAAAAAAAAATAGAATTTAACAAAAAAAAAGGATTTTTTAATTTTTTTTTAATACATAATTTGGAGAAATGCCATTTACTGTGATATTATTCACAGTAAATGGTATATTACCCATTCTTTTTGTAACTGACGTTACTTTATGACACTTGAAACACAAATATATCTAAATATAAAACTATATTTAAATGTTTTTTTAATGTATATTACTTGTAATTGAAACTACTTTCCTCATGTCAAGTATTATTGTAAATCTAATGATAGTTTTATTGCTACAGTAACTTTAATGATTGTATCATAAATAAAACTACAGCATATTTGACGTGAAAAGTCGGATCCTCGAATATTATAGTGTTTTAGTGAAATAAATAAATTTAATATTACGAGTTTGTTATCAAAATGTAGCTAAGAATTTTTTCTATTGATTATATTTAGTAGAAAATAGTTGAAGTGCACAAGAAATAGCCAAATTAGTGAAATAAGTTATTGTTTACATTTCAACGTATCACAAAAAACTTTGTGTGTGTGTGTGTGTGTGTGTGTGTGTGTGTGTGTGTGTGTGTGTGTGTGTGTGTGTGTGTGTGTGTGTGTGTGTGTGTGTGTGTGTGTGTGTGTGTGTGTGTGTGTGTGTGTGTGTGTGTGTGTGTGTGTGTGTGTGTGTGTGTGTGTGTGTGTGTGTGTGTGTGTGTGTGTGTGTGTGTGTGTGTGTGTGTGTGTGTGTGTGTGTGTGTGTGTGTGTGTGTGTGTGTGTGTGTGTGTGTGTGTGTGTGTGTGTGTGTGTGTGTGTGTGTGTGTGTGTGTGTGTGTGTGTGTGTGTGTGTGTGTGTGTGTGTGTGTGTGTGTGTGTGTGTGTGTGTGTGTGTGTGTGTGTGTGTGTGTGTGTGTGTGTGTGTGTGTGTGTGTGTGTGTGTGTGTGTGTGTGTGTGTGTGTGTGTGTGTGTGTGTGTGTGTGTGTGTGTGTGTGTGTGTGTGTGTGTGTGTGTGTGTGTGTGTGTGTGTGTGTGTGTGTGTGTGTGTGTGTGTGTGTGTGTGTGTGTGTGTGTGTGTGTGTGTGTGTGTGTGTGTGTGTGTGTGTGTGTGTGTGTGTGTGTGTGTGTGTGTGTGTGTGTGTGTGTGTGTGTGTGTGTGTGTGTGTGTGTGTGTGTGTGTGTGTGTGTGTGTGTGTGTGTGTGTGTGTGTGTGTGTGTGTGTGTGTGTGTGTGTGTGTGTGTGTGTGTGTGTGTGTGTGTGTGTGTGTGTGTGTGTGTGTGTGTGTGTGTGTGTGTGTGTGTGTGTGTGTGTGTGTGTGTGTGTGTGTGTGTGTGTGTGTGTGTGTGTGTGTGTGTGTGTGTGTGTGTGTGTGTGTGTGTGTGTGTGTGTGTGTGTGTGTGTGTGTGTGTGTGTGTGTGTGTGTGTGTGTGTGTGTGTGTGTGTGTGTGTGTGTGTGTGTGTGTGTGTGTGTGTGTGTGTGTGTGTGTGTGTGTGTGTGTGTGTGTGTGTGTGTGTGTGTGTGTGTGTGTGTGTGTGTGTGTGTGTGTGTGTGTGTGTGTGTGTGTGTGTGTGTGTGTGTGTGTGTGTGTGTGTGTGTGTGTGTGTGTGTGTGTGTGTGTGTGTGTGTGTGTGTGTGTGTGTGTGTGTGTGTGTGTGTGTGTGTGTGTGTGTGTGTGTGTGTGTGTGTGTGTGTGTGTGTGTGTGTGTGTGTGTGTGTGTGTGTGTGTGTGTGTGTGTGTGTGTGTGTGTGTGTGTGTGTGTGTGTGTGTGTGTGTGTGTGTGTGTGTGTGTGTGTGTGTGTGTGTGTGTGTGTGTGTGTGTGTGTGTGTGTGTGTGTGTGTGTGTGTGTGTGTGTGTGTGTGTGTGTGTGTGTGTGTGTGTGTGTGTGTGTGTGTGTGTGTGTGTGTGTGTGTGTGTGTGTGTGTGTGTGTGTGTGTGTGTGTGTGTGTGTGTGTGTGTGTGTGTGTGTGTGTGTGTGTGTGTGTGTGTGTGTGTGTGTGTGTGTGTGTGTGTGTGTGTGTGTGTGTGTGTGTGTGTGTGTGTGTGTGTGTGTGTGTGTGTGTGTGTGTGTGTGTGTGTGTGTGTGTGTGTGTGTGTGTGTGTGTGTGTGTGTGTGTGTGTGTGTGTGTGTATTCTATATATATATGTACCTCTTTTATCAACTATACTTGTACCTTAACTGTTTTATTAATCTATTTTATATATTCTTTATTTCATTTCTATTTATAATTTTTTTTAAGCACGCTTAAATGTTTACACATTTTAGTGCTTTTAGCATATTTGTAGCATTATGTTAAATTTTATTGTAACTCTGTTAACTGTATGAGACTACAGACTTGAATCATTTTATACAAATTGTATAGACACGATGTCGACGCATGATGTACTTGGTTAGCCTAAACTTTATTTAATTATTTGGAAAAATAATAATTTCTTTGTATCTGACGGTACATAACTGACGTGACACAATTGTGCGAGCCTGTATTTTAATTAAAAAATCCGATGTGAAGGTAATTTTTTTAATTCATAGTCCCTAACAACTTATAATGCAACAGGAATTTTTTAATAATTGATTTTTCAATTTACAAAAAAAAGACACGACGTATCCCTGTTAGGCGTCAGATTAACAAAAATCGCGTCAAAAACGTCTTTTGGATTCGGATTCCTGCATGTCTTGGTGTTATCAACCTACTGAATCCAAATCAAACCCGCTCGTATTCCAAAGTTATGCCCATATAAAAAATATATAAAATACCAACAAAAAAAACTAAAAACCATTAAAAAACCTATAAAAAACAGAAAAAATCTAAAAAATATCATAAGAACTTAAAGACTAAGTTTAATTAATGAGCTCTTTTTTTGTCATTTTACTTTTTTTTGTTCCTCCGTACCGGTCGCAAAAGTATGGCCAATATTGCATTTTTCCAAATACCTACTCAAAAAAAATATAATTTTCAAAAAAAAAATATATAAAAAAAATTATATTTTTTTAAACAGATCTTTTTTTAATAAAAAATGAAAAAATTTTGAAAACAAAATCACAAAAAACTTAAAAAAAAAATATTTTTTTTTATTTTCTTTTAGGGACAAAGGAAAAAATTTTGAAAACATTTTTTTTTTAACCTTAAAAAAATAATTTTCTACAAAAAAAATTAAAAAATACATTAAAAAAAAAACTTTAAAATATTTTTATTTTTTTTTTTAATTTTCTTTTTGCGAAAAACGATATTTTTTGAATGACAGTTTTTTTTATTTTTTAGTTTAACCCCCCAACTTTTTGTTTTTGGGGGGATTACTTTTAAAATTGGTAGAATATAAAGTTACGTTAATAGGAATTTTCTTTCAGCTTTTTCGATTTTTTTTTTAAGTTTAACCCCCATAACTTTTTTGTTTTTAGGTTGATTATTTTCAAAAACAATAGAGATTTTTCCCCTGTAGAACTTGATTTTTCTTAAAAATTTTAAGTCCATCGGATTATTCGTTCTTGAGTTATCGTGTTCACAAAAATCGTGATATCGTGACATCGGACGGACGGACGGACAGATATTTTTTTAAAGTTTTTTTTTTTTTGAAAAACAAATAATTTAAAAAAATAACAAAAATTAAATATTTTTCAAAAATCTTTGTTTAAATTTTCTTTTTGCTAAAAGTAAAATTTTTTGAAAACTTAAAAAAAAAATTTAACCCCACATAACTTTTTTGTTTTTGGGGGGATTATGTTTAAAATTGGTAGAATTGGTCCTTATAATAAAAGTAGTTCTTCCTGAAAAAGTTACATTAATCGCAATTTTCTTTCAGCTTTTTTCGATTAAAAAAAATAGTCCCCAAAATGTTTTATGTTTTTGGAGAGATTACTTTTAAAAACAACGTAGATTTTTCCTGATAATTTTAAGTCGATCATTCTTAGGATCTTGAGTTATCTTGTTCACAAAAATCATGACATCGGACGAAGGACGTATAGACGGATATTTAAAAAAAAAAAGTTGCTTATTTTTTCATGAAACAAATTTATATCCAAGAATTTTTTGTCTAGGACGATTTTAGATTTTTTTTTTTTTTTTGAAAATTCGAAACTACCGTATAATATTATTCTAGCGCAGACGCTGCGAATAATATAATAGACACTTTCATCTTAAATTGTACAAGTAAAAAGTAAAATTCTAAATCAACAGACAGAAAATAACATACGCGATTTATATTGTATATAAAATATAATGTTTAAACATTCTTTGTTTTACCATCATTAAATTAAGCGCTTGGTGCATGTCCTTCATAGAACAATATTTGGTACATTTTAATATAACTCCTAAAGCTTTATTTTGTATTTTTTATAAAATTTCAATTTAATTTTGATTTAAGTTAAATAACAATGATGTAATCTAAATGTGGACCAGAAACAAAGTAATAATATTGTATTAAAATTTAACTTGCACCTTATTCTTCTAGCAGGTACAATACGGTAAAATATAAACAATAGTAATGTTATCAATACTACAAAATTATCGATTTGCGGTATAAATTTTCATAAACCAGCTGTTCAGAATTGTCAAATTATTTTAATGTGTATTTTGCACTAATATCGCTCGGTTCATCAGCTTGATAGAAACACTATTAATTTTTTTGTAAATATCAGATAAAATTATTACGGGACCTCATATTTCAGTAAAGTTTACCGAGAGAGGAATTATTTCTAGGTTAAAGTACTAAGTCGAAAAAAAAAATTATTAAAATTTCTATGTTTGCGCCAAAATTGCAAATATAAAAATTATGAACCATTTTTTTACCCGACTATTTAAAAAGGATGAGTGTAATATGCCTGTGGTTTTGTTTTATCACTATAGTGTGCAGTATATCAAAAATAAAATACAAAAAAATAGTTGATTAAAACTTTACATACCTAATAAAATATTTATATTAAATAAATTAAAATTAAACAGTAAATTGTGATTTTGTAATACAAAACAAAATATTTTGATGTAGGTAAATAATAAACTTCTAACAAAATATCATACTATTGAAATTTGTTTTAATTTTAACAAAAACATTTGATCGTATATACAAAATAGCATTTTAATCAAGCTAATGAAGTATTTGAACAACAAATTAATGACTTTGCCTTTTTAATCAGATTTTATTGAACAGACTTTTTAATTAAAACTAACTTATGACAACTATTTTATTTTAAATTATTATTTAAAATTAATCTGCACAGGGGAATCACGATCAAAGTCACATTATTAATAAATATATTATTAAGTCCTTTTCTTTACAATTATTAGTTAGCGAACCAACCAGGATAGACAAAAGGATAGGTTTTAACTCAAAAACGGCATTGGATTACATAATCACGAACTTCGGAAATAAATCTGAGCTAAAAATTATCAATACAAGCATCTCAACCATTTAGGTCAACTTTTTGAATCAAAAATTACCATCTCGAAAAACGTAAGTACGCCTAAAAATAATAATTTAATAAAAATTAGAATGTTCAATGAAAAAAACATGTTTGACTTCGCTAATCTTTTTGTACAAAGCGGTAACCACCTTTTTCAGTCACTTGAAAAAATTAACAATATAAACGTATATTATGGAGAGTTCTCGGCTCACTTTTTATATTGTTTAGACGTAACTTGTCCCATGATATATAAAAACAAAATACAAAAAACTAAATCGAAATTAAATTTTAACAGCAGAGAATTAAAAAAAGAATCTGATGACCTCAAATTTTTGCATAGGATTGTGTCAAGTAGTAATGACCCTGAACTGTTAAACTCATATAGGGAAAAGAAAAAAAGTCTTCAAACTAGACTTAAACAATTAACAATTGAAAATAATACACATATTATAAATGATTCCAGCAATAAACAAAAAACTTTGTGGAACATAATTAATAAAAAATTAGGAAGGAACAAAAAAATACTTAGTATTGAAATTACGGACGATAACATACGATAACAGATCCCGGTATAATTTGTAATAAATTCGTCGATTTTTTTTCTAGCAAAGTCGATAACTTACTAACTACACATTTTAATACACCCTTAAGTAATTGCTGCACTGTTTCCTGCACTAAATCAAGCAGTTTTTACTTACCTCCTGCAAGCGGTGATGATGTTATTCAAATTATAAATTCTATGCCAAATAAAAAAAGCACAGGCTTAGACGAAATTCCAATTAAATTATTAAAATTCTCAAAATTGGTTTTGGCTGAGCCTTTAGCAGCTTTAATAAACAAATCTATATCGGTTGGGCAATTTCCTGACGATTTAAAGATGGGTAAAATAATCCCCATTCACAAAAGGGGGGGCACAAAAATTTTAAATAACTACAGGCCTATTGTGTTACTAAGCTACATTGAGAAAATCATAGAAAAATACGTCTCCTCAAAAATTACGCACTACTTAGAGTCAAACAATCTTCTGTCTAACAGTCAATATGGCTTTAGGTGAGGTTTATCCACAGAAATGGCTACTTTGGAAAACTTAAGGTTATTGTGCTATTTTTTGATCTGTATGCTGCATTTGACTGCGTAAAGCCAGAATTCTTGCTCAAAAAAATGTTTCAATTGGGTTTTAGAGGAACAATAGCAAACTGGCTAATTTCTTATTTTAAAAGCAGAAAAAATGGCGTTCAAATTGGTGATTCACAATCATTCTTTAAAATTTTTAACATAGGCGCAGGGCAGGGTTCAATTTTAGGGCCGCTCCTTTTCATCATATTTATCAACAATATGGAAGTTTACATCCGCACAGGAAAATTGTTTATCTTTGCCGACGATACAACAATTGTATTGTATGCCAAAACTTTAAAAGAATTAATAGAAAAATTATTAGAAACTCTTAGGCTCTTTCGTTTATGGTGTGAACGTAACTGCTTGATAGTAAATGTTGAAAAAACCGCTACAATTTTTTTCCAATGTTTTAGGTCAATCTTATAAAAATGATTTAAGTGAAATAAAAAAATATGTAAATATAACTGATTCATGTAAATTTCTTGGCTCTATAGTAGATAGTACATTATCTTGGTCCCCTAATATAGAAAATATATGTAAGAAATTATCTCGTGGTGTTTACGCTATTTCAAACTTAAAAACTTATCCAATTATATATATTATCCAATAGTTACTTAATAACAGCATATTATTCCTTATTATTTCCTGTTATTTCGTATAATATAATAGTTTGGGGTCAATCTATAGACATAGATCGAGTATTTGTGCATCAAAAAAGAGTAATCCGCATTATGTTTAATTTATCTTACAGAGAAATCTGTAAACCTACATTCATCGCAAATAATATATTAATTACCCTGCATTTATATATACAAAATATGCATTTACGTAAAAAAGAACCTAGATAAATTTAATTCAAATTCAGACTTACACAATTATGATACGCGCAAAAAAGAAGATATTCATATTGATAAGTTTAGGCTTGAAAAATTTAAAAAATCTCCGCACGCCGCTGGTTCGAAAATTTACAATAAATTGCCAGACGAAATAAAAAACATAAATAAATTAAGTACATTTAAAAATCAACTTAGAACTTTTTTGCTAAGAGTATGTTTTTATAGTATCAGGGACTACCTTGAGCCCACTGCATCGAATTAATGTTACCTCATTTTTTGTATACCATTTATTTTTGTATATTATTTTTGTATATGTATGTATTCATTTAAACTGACGAATCCTTTATACCTGTATTGTATATATTTTGGATTAATATCTATCTATCTATCTATCTATCGATCTATCTATCTATCTATCTATTTGGTTATTAGTCACAAACATTAAAAATAATCACACACATATGTTTCTGTTTCTTATACAGTGCGGTCCAAAAGTCACCCCCCCTTTTAACTTTTGAACGAGTTAAGATATCGATTTCAAATTTAGAACTCTTAAATAAGACAACTTAAACTATCTTTTAGCATATATTTGATATTTTCAGCTCTTAAAATGTGGGCATGGGGCATGGGGGGACATTTTTTTAAATGGAAAGGGGGGTCGTGTGATACATCATTTTAAAGCTTATAAAATTCTCTATTTAAACTAATATTTTTAAATTTTTTAAAAATGTTTTTTAAGGTTTTGATTTTTCAATTTTTTGTGCTAAAACATTCGATTTTTTAAGTTTTTTTTATAAATTTTTATTTATGTAAACTAAAATTAGTTTAAAAGTATAATTAACATTTTTTTATGATGAAATTAGGCATTTTAAAAAAATTATTTGTTTTTTTTTAGAGGAATTTTGACATTAATACCCATTTGCAACCCCATTTTAAATCCATTTTTTTTTAATTTAAAAATACGGAGTTAAATGAAGAATTTTATAAGCTTTAAAATTACACGACCCCCCTTTCCATTTAAAAAAAAGTGTCCCCATGCCCCCCTGCCCACATTTTAAGAGCTGAAAGTATTAAATATAGCTAAAAAATAGTTTAAGTTGTCTTATTTAAAAGTTCCAAATTTGAAGTCGATATCTCAACTGGTTCAAAAGTTATGAGGAGGGGGGGTAACTTTTGGACCTCTCTGTATATGAAAATATAAGTTTTTTAGTAGTTATAAGTAGCTTTATGAAAAAAGAAATTTTGAACCCAAGGTCAGCCCTCCTATAAAAATATTGTTACTGTATTTTCTGGACCATTTTTAACCCATTTTAAAAAATAATTTAAAACAACTTTTTAAACAAAAAATGTAGACTTTTGTAATCTGCAGACAATAGTTTTTGTTTCACAGATATTTACTATATTGATCATATTAAAAAAGCAAAATTTGCCGTGGACCGCTACCTTAAATAGGTCGTCACGACTAAACAATAAGGTAAGTTATCAAAAATACACTGCCCAGTACATCCATTTTACACCTCCGCGCGTAAAATGGATTTATTATTATTAGATTTTTTGCCAAATTTTGACATAATTTGTCATTTGTTAAATAAAATTTTGTTTTAGATTTTTTTATCTGGAAATTCTATTCATTTTCAAATTCATACCAACAGCACATAGCATGCTGAAACTCACGAGGTGCACGATGTGTCGCGACGCGACGCGACGGTCCCCGATCCACTTGCCAACAGTTCGTTCTATACACAGATAGATAGAAATAAAATACAAAGTATATGAGAATTGTATTTTATCTTAATAAAAGAATAATACTGGTACTAACATAGAAATACTTTCCCCTTTAATTATGTATAAAAATAATTATTTTTAATTAAAAAAATAAACAAGAAATATGTGTCTCTTAAAAAAATTCTCGTTCTAAAGAAAAAAAAATGAATAATTTCTTATGATTTCCCATTTTGAAAATTTTCAAAATTTAGGAAAGCCTTGTATTCGTGCAAAAATGTTCAATTTTTTTTTGGGTATTTTTGCGTTTTATGACGCTTTATGTCGTTTGGATATATTTGGATATAAATCAATTTCAAGCAAAAAAAAAATTGTCGATCGGTCGGTCGGTCGATCGGTCGGTCGGTCTGTCCGAGAAATCTTGTGGGCACCATAACTTAAGAACCCTTTAAGCTAGAGACTTGAAATTTGGCATACAGGTATGTTACCAAAAGTTCTCGCTCGGGATTGTTTTTCGTGAACATTGGGGTGCGGCAAGGGGGGCAAATGGGGAAAATACATTTTTTTTAGAAAAAATTGAAAATTGCTACATAAGAGTTTTTGAGGTTGCTGAAATTGAATATGATAATAGAATTTGTCTAACTCCACCCGAGGGGGTGAGGGGGTAAATATTTTTAAATATTTTCAATATTTTCGTCAAAATTGGAATATAGGGGTTTTTGGGGTTTACGAATATGTTTCTTCTTCCCATGGGGGGTGGGGCTAAAACTGAATCTTATAATAAAATTGTTCTAATTTCAGCCCCTGAGGGGTGGGGGTAGTTATTGTAAAAATTGTTATATTAGGGTTTTTAAGGTTGCTGAAAGAGAATCTGATAATAAAAAAGTAAACCCCACCCCCTAAGAGGAGGGGGGTAGTTTTCGTGAAAATTGGTATATTTTTAAGGTTGCTAAAAGTAAATCTAATAATAAAAATTCTATTTTACGCGCTGAGGTGAAATATGGGAAAACTCTTTTACTGGGCAGTATATTTTACCAGAAACAATTACAGCCAAGAATTTTGTTTTTGTTAAACAAGGGGTTCAAATGGGGTAAATAGAATATTTTTTCAAAAAAAATTAAAAATTACTATAGAGGGGTTTTGGAGAATCTGATAATTAAAAAAATCCAACGGGGGTGAAGGGGCAAATACTTTTTAAATATTTTCGTCAGAATTGGTATATAGGGATTTTTGGGTGTAGCTAAAACTGAATCTTATAATATTTTTTTGGGGTAGCTAAAACTGAATCCGATATTTTTTTCTAAATCCACCCCCTGGGGGGTAGTTTTCGTGAAAATTGTTATAGGGCGGTTTTGAAGTAGCTAAAACTAAATATGTTATTAAAAAACTAACTCCACCCCCTGATGGGCGGGGGTAGTTTTCTTAAAAATTGGTATATTTGCACGCGCAAAGGTGAAAAATGGGAAAGCTCTTTTACTGGTATATTTGCACGCGCAAAGGTGAAAAATGGGAAAGCTTTTTTACTGGGCAGTGTATTACTTTCCCATTTTAAAATTTTCAATATTTCGGAAAGCCTGTATTCGTGGAAAAAATTTCAAACGTTTTTTTTGCGTATTTTTGCGTTTTGTGACGTTTTATGTAGATAAAAATAAATTTCAAGCAAAAAATCGATCGATCGGTAGGTCGGTTGGTCGATCAGTCTGTCAGGGAAATCTTGTGGGCACGATAACTTAAGAACGCTTTGAGCTAGAGACTTGAAATTTGGCATACAGGTATGTTACCAAAAATTCTCCCTCGGTGCGACAAGGGGTGCAAATGGGGAAAAATACTCTTTTTTCCAAAAATTTGAAAATTACTATATAGGGGTTTTAAGGTTGCTAAAATTGAATCTGATAATAAAAAAATTCTAACTCCACCCCTGCAGGGGTGAGGGGGTAAATATTTTTAAATATTTTCAATATTTTGGTCAGAATTAGTATATAGAGGTTTTTGGGGTCGACGAATATGAACCTAATATTTTTTCTAATTTCACCCCCTGAGTGGTGGGGGGTAGTTTTCTTGAAAACTGGTATATTGGGGTTTTTGAGGTTGCTGAAAATGAATCTGTTAATAAAAAAATTCTAAATCCACACCCTGAGGGGCGAGGGCACTTTTCGTGAAAATTGGTATATTGGGGTTCTTGAGATTACTGAAAGTGAATCTGATTATAAAAATAGACCCCCGGAGGGGTTGCTGAAAGTGAATCTGATAATAAATAAATTCTTACTCCACCCCCTGAGGGGCAGGGAGTAGTCTTGAAAATTTATATATTGGGGTTTTTGAGGTCGCTAAAACTGAATATTATAATAATTTTTTTCTAATTTCGCGGAGGTGAAAATGGGAAAGCTCTTTAACTGGGCAGTGTATTTTTAAATGTTATTAGTATATTGGTCAAAGTTCGTATATAGGAGTTTTTGGGGACGACGAAGTAAAAAAAATTTTCTATATCCACCCCCTGAGGTTCGGGGTAGTTTTCATCAAAATTGGTATATTGGCCCCTAGGGGTTTTTAAGGTAGCTAAAACTAAATCTAAAAATAAAAAAATCTAGTTGCATTCCCTCAGGGGCGGGGGGTAGTGTTCTTGAAAATTAGTATTTAGGGGATTTTTAAGGTCGCTTAATCGTTGAATAAATTTTTTATAAAGGGTGGGGGTAGTTTTCGTAAATATTGGTATATAGGGTTTTTTGTGGACGAATCTGATAATATTTTTTTCTAATTCCACCCCCTCAGGGACGGGGGTAGTTTTTGTGAAAATTGGTATATAGGGGTTCTTGAGGTTGCTGAAAGTGAATCTGATAATCCCTGAGTGGTGGGGTATAGTTTTTTTTTTAATTTGATGTATTGGACTTTTTGAGGTCGCTAAAACTGAATCTTAAAATAAATTTCTTCTAAATCCACCCACTGAGGATCGGGGGGTAGTATTCGTGAAAACTGGTATATTGGGGGTTTTTAGTGGCTAAAAGTGAATCAGATAACAACAAAGTTCTAACTCCAACCCCTGGGGAGGTAATTTTCTTGAAAATTAATGTATTGTAGTTTTTGAGGTCGCTAAAACTGAATCTTATAATTAATTTTATCTAAATCCACCCCCTGAAGGGTAGGGGGTAGTTTTCGTGAAAATTGGTAAATTGGGGTTTTTGAGGTTTCTGAAAGTGAATCTGTTAACAAAAAAATTCTTATCCACCCCCTAAAAAGCGGGGGGTAGTTTTCTTGAAAATTAATATATTGGGGGTTTTAAGGTCGCTAGACCTGATTCCTAAAATATTTTTTTTTCCAAATCCACCTCCTCAGGGGCGGGGGGTAGTTTTCGTAAAAATTGGTATATTGGTGTTTTAAAGGATTGGTGAAAGTGAATCTGATAATAAAAAGTTAATTTTATTATTATTATTATTTTAATATTAGTTTTATATTTTTTAAGCTTATTAAGTAAGTAAAAACAAGGTAAATTATGTGTATGTCGTTTTTATACTACAAAAATGAAAAAGAAAAAGAAAAATTAAAAAAAAAGTTTTTATACATAGAATTATCGGCTGAATTCAAAAATGTAAAAAATTACAGGATGTACACTTAACAAAAATTATATACCTTATTTACAAAAAAATGATTTTTTTTAATAATTTTAAAAAATAGTATATTGTTTTACTAAGAGGAAAAGTGAAGCTTTTTTTTACTAGTCTGTAGAATTTACGGACGACTCGAAGCGGAGTCCGGAAACTACAGACGAGTAAAAAAGCACTTTTCCTCTGAGTGAAACATACTATTTTTTCTTCAAGCATCCTATATATATTTTTTTAAATGTTAATTTTTGAATTTAATTTATTCAGTAATAAAGTATGTTTTTTTATTAAAATAGGCCAATAAAACCCTTTCGAAATAAACTTAAACCTTCCTTAGCTCATTTTAAATTTTTTTCGTAAGCTAAATCGTACACTTTTCGCGATTTCGATGGTAACTTGTCTAATGTAGCATTTGCAATTTCGGAGAGATTTGTAGGTGTATAAACCATATATTCTTCAATCCTTTTTAAAATCAATTTCACACAAGGTTTTTGCACAGAATCCCGAGTCAACCACCTGTTTACATAATAAACAAACAAGTTTAAAGTATGGCTGTCATCAAAGTGAAAGAGTGCTGCCGCCAGTGGTGGTTTTGGTAACTAACTTTTTTTTACGGCGTACAACAATGAACTTATTTTTTTACTGTAAAAAAATAGATCACTTCTAACTAGTGTGTTCAGTTATAAAATATGAACATTTTAGTACGCTTGAAGAAAAATATATATTTTTCATATTTTTTTCGTTTATCGCAAAAAAAGAATTTTTTTTTTAAGTAAGCATTTTTTATTTATTTTTTTTTAATTAAGTGTTTGGGTAAATGCCATATACCATTTACTATGAACAATACACCGGGTGTTTCAGGAAGATGCTTCGACCCCCTTAACTTTTTTACTTTATGTAGGATGGTGAAATTTTCAGGAGCTTTATTATGTATAATTTAGAACTTTTTGACATGGTAAGACATTTTTTGGAACTTCCGGTTTCACCGGAAATGAATTATATTTTTAAATAGAACAACCTGAATATTTTTACATATTTCTATTTAAAAATCAATTCTGAGAACAAGCATTTGCTACTTGACAGGCCATGTAATTAGGGTCACTTCATCTGTACTTGGTCTGTTTTTGCTCTGGTTTTCGTTTTTTTCTTCCTTTCGGGTAGCGCCACACAACAAATGAAAATCGAAAATTTCCCCTCTTTTCCCCTTAAGCTTAGGGATACGAGATTTGGAATTTCATTTTAAAAGGTTCCGGTGCCGGAGCTTAAAAAAAATTATGTAGAAGCCTTCATTAACTCAAGACGGCAACCCTATTACATTGATTTGACAATGTAAATTTTTTGATTTAGGCAGGTGTCAGTAGAATATAATTTTATAAATAATGTTTTATAAGTAAGATTTAAAACCCTAATTCCCATTAAAAATCTAAAAAATATAAAAAATACTAAAGTAAGAAAATTATGTATTATCTTAGCAATTATATAAGAGGATTTAAAAGCATTTTTTGAACTGAAGTATAGTCACTCCATATAGCACCAGCTCGCCTCACCTCACAAACGTATAACTATTGACTTTCCCCAATTTACCTTCCAATAAGCTTAAGCCATTTTACTCTATTTTGTTTCTATTTCCTAAAGTAAAATATTTTTGTAAATATAATATATATATTATATAAAAATATTTTAAAACCTTGTGACATGGAGAATTGTGGCCGACTATACAGTAAGGCTACTCTTTTTGCGGAATTATCAATAATTATTATTAAATTTAATTCTACTTGCCTTAAATTAAGCTAGGGAGCAGAAATAATACTTTGTTCAATTTCTATAAAAGAAGAAAACCTATCGGTTGAAGGGAGAATAGGGACTACTTTAAGAACTCTTGTACAAAAAAAATTATATGTGCCTTAAAACAGTGGTTTGGAAGTCGCTATAAACCGGTGGTCCATAGAAGGTAGTATGCACTATCACAGTGGGCATAATGGGCATTTGGTCTGCACTACTGTGCACAGTACCACATGGGGTATTATCCCCTTCAATGCAACTTTGCCAACTCTTAAAATCATTAACATTTAATGTAGTAATATTATGTAATAAATATACTTAATTACATAAGATTATAGTTTATTTTTATAATGATAATTTAGTAAGGTTTATATTCAATAACCAAGAATTACAAAATAATTCTAGTCCTGGGTAGCTTAAGATTAATTTTCTTAAATTTCAAAAAAATATATTTGATTTAAAACTATAAAAAGTATTCATATTATTTGTTCAGTCCTTATTTTTCTTTTAAATTGGGATATATAAGTCATGTGATTCGTCATTAAATGTTGGCCACCTTCTGAGTGTAAATAATCGCCCTTGTACTATAGTATATATAGTATATTGGGAATTATCTTCATTTTCGAAATGTTGATTAAATTAACCTTTTAATTCTTGATTTAACTCAATATAGTATTTATGTGCAGAAATGTGTGTGTAGAATACTAAAAATATGAAAGCTCTTCTCCCATTCATAGCATGTTTCTCTAAAATGAAAATAAGTCGTTTATTGCAGTATAAAAATGATCAAATTATTAAACATTTACCTTTTCACAATACTATTGTATTCCATGAGTGCAGATTGATTTTCAGGCTCTGTAGAATAATTTTTATTAAATATTGAATGTTGAGATCCTATTTAGTACATTAATGTATTTTATAACTTTTTACACTAAAATATACTTTACATTTGTATTACGTTAAGAAATTAAACATTTTGTGAACTAATTTAAAATTTGATAGATGTCCAAAATTACAAAATTTAAATGTCAGAAATTATTTCTGGGGCTCCCAAAGCAACACAGAGCGCGTTTCTTTTTGACAAAATTACGGTACTTTAGCCAAAAAAAAAATCCACGTATCGTACCCCTAAGCTTAAGGGTAAAGGAGGGGAAGTGCGATGCTCTTTTATTGTGTGGCGCTACCCGAAAGGAGAAAAGCTAAGTCCAAAAACCGAAAACTAACGAAAGAGAACGAAAGAACAAAGTAAGACTTTTTTTTCACTACGAGATGAAGTGACTCTACATGTAATTTTTTATTTAAATTTTTATTTTAAATCTAGAGTACCTTAAATTGGCTTATTCGCATAATTGTTAGTCTAGTATCTTCAGAAAAATACTATTTTGATTTTTTCCCAAAAATGTAAATTTGGTGGGCTCTTAAAGGTTCGAAAATCATACTTTGGTCCATAAGACATTTTTTTTAATGGAAAGAGGATGGCTCATTTAGTTAGAATGAAAGGAATTTTCTTGCGATCATTTTGATACCACACATGAATAGTTTATTAGAAAGAACTTTGCATTAAAACACAAAAGATTTAAAAGGACATGACATGACAAATTTTGACAAGTGATACATGCTTGTTCTCAGAATTAATTTCAAAATCAAAATATGTAAAATTATACAGAATGTTCCACTTAAAAATCGAAATATCGAACATTTCCGGCGAAACCGGAAGTGCCAAAAAATTTCTAACTATGTCAAAAAATGTTAAATTTTACGCAAAATAGCTTCTGCAAATTTTAAGATCCTACCTAAAAAAGTAAAAAACTTGAGGGGGTGAATCACCTTCCTGAAACACCCCGTATAATGGAATGCGTAGCATTACATATCGTCGTGTTACCTTAACTACCTCGTATCTCCAAATTCACAGGTTTTCAGGGGACACAAAAAACCGGTTAACTTTAAAATTCTTATTTTTTTTATTGTAATATAGACAAATATAAGTGTAGTTATTTCTTGTGTTTCCTTCAAGCATAAAAGATTGCAAAATTATTAGTTGCGTGAGTCAAAAATTAGAATTATGGAGATACGAGTTAGTTACAGTATCTATTACTTCCAAGTAGTAACCCTGTACTGGAGATACGAGGTTGCTAAATTAAAAACTGTGAAATATTTAAGGCATTTAATTTTTAAATATTTACAATATTTTAGTGAAAAATAGTATATTGAGGTTTTTCAGGTCGCTTTAACTGAATCTGATGATAATTTTTTTTTCTAACTTCTCCCGTGGGAGTGATTATTTTAAATTGTTTACATTGTAAAAGTTGGTATATAGGGGTGTTTGAGGTAGCTTAAACTAAATCTCATAATAAAAAAGTTAAAACTCCATCCCCCGGGGAGGGGGGGGGGGTAAATTGTACCAAACCCTCCCCCTGGGGCGGGGGTAATTTTCGTGAATAAAGTGGTTATTGAGATTGCTAAAAGTGAATTTGATAATTAAATTTTTCTAACTACACCCTAAGGGGGAGGGGGTGATTATTGCTTTCAGATTTTGAAAATTTTTAAAAGTTAGGGATACCATGTATTGGTGCAAAAATTTTCAAAATTGTTTTTTGCGTCTTTTTGAGTTTTATGACGTTTTATATCAATATAAATGAATTTCGAGCAAAAAAAATTGTCAGTCGATCGGTCGGTCGCGACCGACAGACCGTCCGGGAAATCTTGTAAGCACGATAACTTAAGTATGCTTTAAGCTAGAGACTTTAAATTTGGCATACATGTATTTTACCAAAAGTTCTAGCTTGGAATTCTTTTTGGTGAACATTGGGGTGCGGCAAGGGGGCAAATAGGGAAAAACACATTTTACATTTACAAAAATTTGAAAATTGCCATATAGGCGTTTTTAAGGTTGCTGAAATTGAATCTGATGAAAAATTTTCTAAAATGTATATGACTCAGCAAGTTAAAAATAGATTTTTTGTTAGCTCATTGTCATAGCTTTTGGAGCCTCTAGCACCCAAAGGAACCGGATTCGGAGTCTAGCAATTTAAAAATAGCTTAATCTGAATGTACTTTAAGACATATATAAAATATAGCCGGGAGCAAATAATGAAATAAAAATGGTCACCAGCTCTCCGACTAAAGAGGCGTATATTCGTTCGCGCCTCTGTTACCAAGTACATTCTTTAAATTTATAGTTATGGTAGTGGGAGAACAGGGAGAAATATTAAACTGGAAGAATGTTAGGGAAAAAAAATTTACAAAAGAATAGCCAAGGTCACTTTTTTACAAAAATGAACATTGGGATGAAAATTATCATGAAGATATTCTCAAGAGAAAGTCTGGCCGACCTTCCCAGATGCATTTTTTTGAGGAAGGGGCCCCTAATTTGTATACTGAATATCTTCCAATTAATGAAAAGGAAGTACGCTGGCTTACAGGATCTGTGTAAAGGAGAAGTTATACCCGGTATATACCTTCAGTATTACAAAGATTTGCCACACGACGAAAAAAAGGTACTTCCGATGAATAAGTAAGCTTGGCAACTATAAAAAATAGTATAAGATCAAAAAGCCGCAATAGCCGCAAACAGTAGTCCTTTTCGTTGAATTCTTTAAAACTGTAGTTGTTGAAAATACGTTTTTGATTTGCAAAAATATAGTAGTTTATAACACAAGGACGAAAAATACTGTTTTTAGGGCGATTACGGATATTGCCATCCAAACTTAAAGAGCGAGGTTGGCAACCGTAATCGCCCTAAAAATAGTTTTCATCCGTGTATCATACACTATTTTTTATTCGATTGTACATGTTAATAAATACATTTGTAATCGTTTGTAATTTTGATAACAAATTTGAGGTTAGAATTCAAATGTCAATAGTTTCAATATCAATCAACCGAAAAAATTTTCGTACGCGTTTATTATAAAAAAGTGGCGTTTTTAGATACAATCGAATAAAAAATATTTTTCCTATATTTTCTTTGTTTTGTTTTAAGGCGTATCGACAAGTATTAAAAGCGTAACTACCACTATAACAAAGAGGCGTATCGCTATAAATCTTCAATTTAAATAAGAAGTGGTAAGATTCATATTGGTCTAAAATAACAGAAATATATTCGCATATAAAATTTAAAATATGTCAGTAAAATACAGAATTTTTAAAACATATTTTTTTGTTTCCTGAAAAATATCAATTCCATTGGTAAGCCCCTATGTTATGAAGTCCTCGATATGATCTTGAATAAAGAGAATCTAATTCAAAACAAGAGAATTACGTACTTGGTTTAGGATATGATCTTGAATAAATGATTTTAGTGGCTTTGAATTAAGGAAACTCCCTTAAATGTAGGATCTAAAACGCTAAGATCATGGCGGACTTGATCCAACACAATGATGACGTTGAAAATATGGAAAATATTATTGGTTAATATTTATTGGATAATTTTAAGAAAAAACTTTTACACTTTTATAAATTTTTACAAAATTTATAAATCTACGAATAAAAATCGAATGAATAGATTTTCACTAAATTCTAGAATCGTGTAAATCCATTCAGAGGTTTTTGCTTTTTAAAATGGTTAATTTTTTTGAATTGAACGTTTTAATTGACGAGCCGTTTATATGAGAAATATGCTTTTGTTTCTTATCAGTTTTTTTTTCAGATATCCGGAAAACCTCAAAACGACGTAATGCAGACAAAGCGCTTTTTAACTGAAATTTTGACAGATTCTAGCTGGAAAACAAAGTAAGTAAACGAGCCATAAAAATATGTAATACTTTGAATTTCATAGTATACAGTAGATATACACGGTAAAAAATTAATGTAAAATAATGTAAAAGTACCTAAGTTTAGTAAGTAATATACTGTTTAATTCATAAACGTGTAAATTTGTATAACAAAGTTTAACACTTTTAGTGCCGGCCATATTTCCGGTGTACACGTCATTGGCCGGGAACGTGAACTTTTAAAATATGTTGCATTTTTTTATTTTTTGTACAAAAAGTACAACAACTATTTATTATTTTGATATTTTGAAGACAAATTGGTGTAATGTCACACGTGGTGTGCCACGGGTGATAGCAACACCATAAAATACGGAAAATTGCATAAAATTACAGCAATAATATAAAATTAAATAGATATAAATTGATTTGCACCTATTATCAATTACGGACTAAACATATTTTTTCTATGGAAAATTTTACTATTGGGTCTATGGCAACCAATTTACATTTTTTTTACAGTACATTAGATATAGTCATCTAAAAGTTAATATTAAATTTGGTTGACTGTCACCACATATTAGACTAAACTGTTATGCTAAAATTAATACACAGGCTTTAATTTGGAGATTTTTATTTCTATAAGTTAATAGCACTGTACAGTTATCACTGATCATGTCAAGCACTTTAAAAATTAGCTGAAGTCGAATTTTTGTTAGTGTGTTGGTTTTGGTTTAAAAATGAGCTTTTGAGTTCCAATAAAATCTAAAATATGTTTTGTTGATTACCACACATACTTTGTGAGCAAGTAGATATTAGTATTTTTTAATTTTGTATTCGTTTTGGTTCTTCATATACACTATGGGTTTGAACAAAAATGTAATTTTTGAAATAAAAGAAAAGAAAAATAATATTTTTTATGAATTATGCAAGTTAAAAGACAAAATAAAATTATGCGCAATAAAGGGTTAATGGATTTAATAATATATGTGTATCAGGAAGGTGGTTCACCCTTCTTAACTTTTTTACTTTTTTAGGTAGGATCTTGAAATTGGCCGAAGCTATATTATGTATAATTTTTTGACATAGTTAGATTTTTTTTGACACTTCCGGTTGAATCTAACTTTTGATTTTTAAATGGAACACCCAGTATATTTTTAAATATTTTGATTCAGAAATCAATTCTGAGGACAAGCATGTGTCACTTGTCAAATTTTGACAGGTCATGTAATTTTTAGTTAAATCTACATTTTAAATCTTTTGTGTTTCAAAGCCAAGTACTTTCAAATAAACTATTCATGTATGGTATCAAAATGTTCTCAAGAAATTTCTCTTTCATTTTATCCTAATGAGCCACCCTTGTTCCCTAGCTAGGTCCAAACCCCTATATACAAATTTTTACAAGTTGAGGTTTAGAAAAACCTCCTTTTAACGTAAACAGTTAACTGGTAATAAGTGATGTTCCAAAGGAGGGTCTGTAAAAAACGCCGAGTTTTGCCCACAAAAGTAACCTCTAAATCATATCTAGTTATTTTCTGTAGGGCCTAGGTGCCTAGGCGCACCTGTTGAAGTCAGAAAAAATGGTAATTTTTCCATAAAATGGCAGAAAATATTTTTAAAATAGCAAAATAAGTGCTGAGACGCTGAAAAGAGTGGCCAATTTTTTAATTATAATTATTATATAATATATATAATATAATATTAGGTATAATAAAAAGTTAAATACAAACAATATATAGCATACAAATATTTTTTAGGACACTCTATGTTGAATACTAACAATATTCATTAATATAGGGCGAAGTTGAGGTAGCGATATCAGGCCCACATTTCGCCAGCGAGTTGACTTGTATCCCCACCCGCGCCCATGCAGCGTTTGATATGATGCGATGCATCGTTAAGCGAATCTGACTATTTAGTTTTTCTATTTCTTTTAATATTTTTTTTAATCTTAAGGAATTGCATTTAAAAATATGAAATACTTTAAACTTAGTTTAATTAGTAGGGGAACATTTAAGTCTTACGTAAACATTGTTTCAGTAATTTTAGACCCCCTCCTC
>OY294049.1:32084874-32108689 GCA_958510825.1 Brachypterus glaber
AATCTATAACTATTTGGAATAATGTTGTAAAAATTTTATGTAAATATCTTTCGTGGACAAAAAGTTATGGGCCAGTGACCAATTTTTATTTTTTTTTAAATGGGAAAAAGCTGAAAGAAAATTCCGATTAAAGTAAATTATTCATGAAAAATTACTTTTATTATAAGAATCGATTCTAACAAAAGAAAATTAAGAAATAAAAAATTGAAAAATTTTGATTTTTTTTTTTATTTATTTGGGGAAGTCAATATACCATTTACTGTGAATAGTATGAAATGGAATGAGTAGCATTTCATATCTTTACGGACTGTTTTAATTTATAAATTAAATACATTCCATACATTCGTGAGGTTAAGTACTTCAATTATGACAAAAAATAAAAATAAAAAGATATATAACTTATCTAGAATTAAGGATAATAAGGATTTAAAAAATTGCGAAATAAATGGGGGTTGCTATTTAAAATTTTAGGGGTAGGCGCTCTGGGGGTAAGGCTGTTGAATGCAATACAACAACAAATAGCTCAAAAGTTTTCCCACTTGATATGTCAATTGACGTGTTTCGCCAAATTTTCATAGTATCATCGGTTAAAGAAATATTAAAAGCTGCTAGTTTTCAAATTGTCAACATGTAAATCGTAATAAAAAACTATTTTTTTTTGTTTAAAGCTAAGAATTAAGAAAATATTTGAAAATATGGCGAAGGCGCCACTGTGATATGAAAAAACCTAATTAGGGGTCAGATTTTTCTAATAATATATAAAATGAAAGAATCTACATTAAAGTGAAGTATAAAAATATAACTTTGAAAAAAAATAATATAAATTAGATATGGGCCTAATTTTTTAATTCCATACCATCTTCACAATAAATTTAAAGTAAAAAAGCTTAAAAAAAATTTTTCGCCTTTTATGGACAAAACAAGTTTTTGTGGTTTTTCATAAATAATAAAATTTGTGAAATGTATCTTTTTCAAAACTTTTGTTATAAATTGCTCAAAATTTGTGATATTACAAACACGTAAATGCTTTATAAAGGGAAAAGTGCAAATTAAAAAACTAATACATTTCGTTCTTCTTCTTCTTCTTCTTCTTTAAATATAAATTTTTCTCGCTTTTTGGGGTCCAAATTTTGAAATGGGGCCCCTAATTTTTTCGAGATGTCAAATAAGGCAAAGTCCGTAATGGGATTAGCTCAGCGGTCTAAGGCATCGATATAGCATTGACACTGAGCTAATGATCGTGAGTTGAAACCTCACTGGCGCCGATTGCCTTTTTCAGTTAATTAATAATTGAAATTTGGCAAAGGCGTACTACCTAGATATATTGGTTCGAAAGTAAATTAAAGCCGGTGGTTCCCTCTACTACTAGCCCACACAAGTCCTTGACTTAGGGGATGCTTAATTAAGTAGAATAGTACGAAGTTAAAAATAAACATAAAAATAAACATATACCTCTATCGGTGACATAAAATTTGTTATGGTATTTTAAGATCTAAACCCTCTATGAGCCCCTTAAAAATGGCTAAAAATGCTAAAATAATAGAATTTGTGGAATTCAACTCTTTTAATATTTTGTTATAAACTGTTTATTTTTTGTGAACATTTGCTCAAAATTTGTTATATTACTAACACTTAAATGCTTTTAAAAGGAAAATGCGCAAATTAAAAAAAAATATATGTTGCTCTTCTTCTTCTTTAAATATAAATTTTCCTCGCTTTTCAAGGTCGCATTCAATCCAAATTTTGAAAGGGGGTCCCCAATTTTTTTGACATGTCAAATAAGGCAAACTAGAGCCCAAACATACCTCTATCGGTGATATAAAATTTGTTCTGGTATTTTAAGATCTAAACCCTCTACGACCCCCTTAAAAATGCCTAAAAATTGTAAAATAATAAAATTTGTGAAATACAACTCTTTTAATATTTTGTTATAAAATGTTTATTTTTAGTTAAAAATTTCTCAAAATTTTTGATGTTACCAACACGTAAATGCTTTACAAAGAAAAATGCGCAAATTAAAAAAAATACTTTCGGCTCTTCTTCTTCTTTCTTAAATATTATTTTTTCTCGCATTTCAAGGTCGCATTCAATCCAAATTTTTAAAGGGGCCCCTTATTTTTGTGAGATTTTAAAAGGGGCAAACTAGAGCCCAAACATACCTTTATCGATGATATAAAATTTGTTCTGGTTGTTTGAGATAAAAGCCATCTAAGAGCCTTTTAAAAATTACTAAAAAATGGTAAAATAATAAAATTTGTGAAATGCAACTCTTTCAATATTTTGTTATAAAATGTTTATTTTTGGTTAAAAATTTCTCAAAATATTTGATGTTACCAACACGTAAATGCTTTATAAAGAAAAATGCGCAATTTAAAAAAAAAATACATTTGGCTCTTCTCCTTCTCTTTTAAATATGATTTATCCAAATGTTGAAAGAGGACCCCTATTTTTTTTTGAGATGTAAAATAAGGCAAATGAGAGCCTAAACATACATCTAACGATTATATAATTTTTTTTTGGTTTTCTAAGATCTAAACCCTATACCAGCAATTGGAAAATAGCTGAAAAATGGTAAAATTTAAAAATAAGTTCATAAGCGTATTTTACCTATTCAAGAGCTTTTTTTAATGTACCTTTATAATTACAATAATTACAAAATAATGTTACGATGGGCTTTTTAGCACTTTTGAAAATCATTTAATTTATTTTGGATATATTTTACTTATGGGTTCAACTAACCCTTGGAAAAAAACTGCAACTGCAACATATAAAAATCACTTTTTTATTTATTCATTAGACCTCAAATATAGTATGCAAATGACTTTAAATAATACCTAGAGATCTACCAAAAATAAAGTCTCTAGGTTAATTCGTTCAAAATTTACCAATAAATGTTTTAAATATTTTTGAAATATTTTTTGAACGATTTGATCTAGAGACTTTATTTTTGGTAGACGTTTAAGCAGTACAAATAGTAATTTGCATACTGAACTTAAAGTCTGGTCAAACCATTCGAAAGTAATTAAGAAAAATATAAAAAGTGGTAGTTTTACCCAGCTTTGATTAACTTTGATTTTTACAAAAATAAAACTAGATCTTCTTCTGTATGTGAAAAACAATTTAAAAAAACTTTTGTCGATAGCTACTTATATATAAGATATAGCGCTAACATACATACAGACCTGCCGACAGACGATGTTTTTGCAGATATCGAATCAAAATGTTCTAAAACGTCGAGAAAAGAGAAAAAACACATCAACCCATCATGTACGAATTTGACAATTTACGCTATTTTGGATATGCCAATGGCACACGATGCCATATACAATTAGTGCCCCCAAGGAATTCGCACCTTTATAAAGCACTATTTTAGGTATAAATGTTTACTGAGCAAACGTTGCTCTAATGTTAGTCGTTTTCGAGATGTATCTCTACAGTCCATTAATTCATAAAATTCCAGGAAACGGGCCTATTTTTAAATGGTTTGGACTTGAATTGCTCCAAAACTGTACAGAAATTTCAGCCAAATCCGCTGAAAGGTACTTTCAGGTAATGTCTAGATAAATGTGCACATTTTGTAAATTAATTAAATTATTTTTTTCTAGTAGGGAGCTTTTACTTTGACAGTTCTATATAGCTTATCTTAAAATTAATATTTAATATTAAAACAATTTGAATTTGCCGATTAAGCCATATTTTTTTGTGACGAAAGGGGCGGATATGCGTAAATGTATGATCCATAAACATATGTACATATACGCCAGCTTCATTGAAAATCTGCGAAATAACTTTCACTTAAAAGTATGCCACAATTTATGAACTAAGCATAAATTCTTCAAATATATCAAAAATTGATTTTTACATGTTACAATATTTAATTTTTTTCCAAGTGTCGTTTGGTTCCATGAATAAATTATATCAAAGATAAATGCTTTTGAAAAGGTATAAGGACCCTATCCTTACATTATTTTGTACTTAATGTAAATATAAAGGGCCCCTAGCACAAGCCTAAAGCTTATTTGGTGCTCTCCATGACTCTGTATGATGCTAAAATAAATTAAAAAAATAATAATAATAATATGATAATTAAGTGGGAGATTTAGCTCAGTGGTCAATGGCATCGATATAGCCTGACACTGATCTAATGATCGTGAGTTCAAACCTCACTGGCCCGATTGCCTTTTTCAGTTAATTAATAATTGAAATTTGGCGAAGGCGTACTCCCTAGATATATTGGTTCGAAAGTCAATTAAAGCCGGTGGTTCCCTCTACTACTAGCCCACACAAGTCCTGGACTTAGGGGATGCTTAATTAAGTAGAATAGTACGAGGTTAAAAACAAACAACAACAAACAACAAGTAAAGTAAAACATATATTGAAAATAGCTCTTGAATAAGTAAGATGCGCTTATTTTTAAAGTTTACCATTTTTTAGCTATTTTCCAAGGGATGGTAGGGGGCTTAGATCTCAGAAAACCAAAACAAATTTCATATCATCGATGGAGGTATTCTTAGGCTCTCGTTTGCTCATTGTGATATCCAAAAAAAAAAAAAATATTAAAATTTTACAAATTTAATTATTTTACCATTTTTAGCCATTTTAAGGGGCTCGTAGAGGGTTTAGATCTCAAAATACCAGAAAAAAAAAATATATCACCGATAGAGGTATATTTGGGCTCTCGTTTGCCTTATTTTAAATGTCAAAAAAAAATAGGGGCCACCTTTCAAAATTTGGATTGAATGCGATCCTGAAAAGCAAAATGTATTTTTTTTAATTTGCGTGTTTTCCTTTATAAAGCATTTAAGTGTTAGTAATATCAGAAATTTTGAGCAATTTTTAATAAAAAATAAACAGTTTATAACAAAATATTAAAAGAGTCGCATTTTTCAATTTTTTTTATTTTACCATTTTTAGCCATTTTTAAGGGGCTCATAGAGGGTTTGTATCTCAAAATACCAGAACAAATATATCACCGATAGAGGTATGTTTGAGCCCCAGTTTGCCTTATGTGACATCCCAAAAAAATTAGGGGCCCTCTTTCAAAATTTGGATTGAATACGACGCTAAAAAACGAGAAATTTTTATATTTAAAGAAGAAGAGGAAGAGCCAAATGTGATTTTTTTTAATTTGCGCATTTCCCTTTATAAAGCATTCACCTGTTAGAAATATTAGAAATATTGAGCAATTTTTTACAAAAAATAAACATTTTATAAAAGAGTTTTGAAAAAGTTGCATTTTACAAATTTTATTGTTTATGAAAATTAATAAAAACTTGTTTTGTCCATAAATCGGCGAAAATTTTTTTTTAAGCTTTTTTACTTTACATTTGATGTTATAATGCATTAGTGAACTTGTGTACCAAATTTGACGAAAATCGGTGGGATTGACATGTGAAGGTGGTATGGAATAAAAAAATTTTACCCATATGTAGTTTGTCTAGAACTATATTTCAATACACAATAAAAGTTCCTTGTGGCGTAGTAGCTAAGGCGTTAGAATCTTAATAAATTTAATTCAACCGCTTGGTACGCTTTGAATAACGCTAATGCCGGTGGTGAAGAAAAACAGTGTCGTCAAAAAATCAAACAATTTTTTTTTGACGATTGTAAAGCATTGTAAATAAGTTAAAACAGGATTTTTTTTTCAAAATGTTTGTTCTTTTAACAATTATCATTTTTTGAGAAAAAAATATAAACTATTAAAGAAATTCTAGAAATTCCATCAGATACTCCAAATAATATGTTGTACAGTTCAACAAAAGTTAAAGGTTTAGGTATATTTAAAGCATCCTGGGAAGCCTTCATACAAAATTTTAACTGCATTAAGAAACTAAAATCTAATAATAATGAAATTGTTAATTTAATTCGACCTTTAGACAAAGAATTAGAAAATTGCATTGAAAAACTTAAAATTAAAAATTTAACACAAAGTGTGGAATCTATCACCGGTAAACATTTAAGAGAAATTTTAAGACACGAAGAATTTTTAAACTGGCAGAAACTTAAGCAAAAAGGTAGTGGAGTAATTCTGTTTGATGAGTATACGCCAGCAAATAGTTGGATAAGAACGCAGGAAGGTTTATCAGTATGCGAATGGAAAGAAGCAATCAAAATGAATGGTTATGTTTCTAATGTAAGAGGTATTCCTGGACGATCTCAAAACGGCTACCAGTGCAGGCAGGGCCGGATTAACCATTTGGCCGGATGGGCCGGCGGCCCAGGGCCTACCGACCGGGGGGGGGCCATCCAAGACTGTTATTTGTTAAAAATTTGAATATATAAAAATAGTAATAATGCATAAAATCATCATGATCATCAACGCTCAGAAAATACCCTTAAAGAAATATGGAGATTAATCCTTCCAATGTATCCAAAATAGCATTTGTTATTTTTTTACTCGGGAATTGTACCTTCAAGGGGCCTATTTTAACCATTCTTGTACACAAAATCTAAAACGAAGCATACCATCTATAGGTTCCCAACTATAAAAAAGCCTGATGCAGAAACGCCAACTAAACCTACAAGGGGGCCCACACATAAGTCCCATTTGGTGATATTGCTTTGAAACAGCAAAAAAATAGTTTTGTTAAATGCGCAGCTAAAATCTTAAGATAATTAGGCATTATTATGCATCCAGAGGGGGCCCCTGAGACCCCTAGATTGAGAAACTATTTTATCATAAAGTCCACATGAAAAGTTTTCTGTTAACGTGGAAAAGTGGCACTTTTCCAGAAAAGTTTTCCTTGGTCCACTGTTCACTGGACGAGGGCCCTTGAGGAGCTCCCAGTGTCTACACTTTCTTTTAATTTATTATAAACTGTTTCACTTTATTTATTTTTAATCTCCCCAGAACGATAAGGGCACCAAAATGAGCAGGGCCTTTTCCAAATGTACTACAGACCCTCAAGTTCGTACAAATTTTCGCCTTTGGCGCTGGGGCTTCCTTTAGTTTCTTTTATTTAAGATTGTTAAACTTAAACGTAAAAATTATAAAAAATGCGTTTTTGTGAAACTTTAAACTGTAACACTGTTTTAAAATTAAAATTGTCTATCAAATTTGTATGTTTTTTTGTTTTATTTATTCGAGTCTAAAATTCAAGCGTGAAATTTGTAGAAAATTTCGCCTGCGGCGCTTGTGGCAATAAGCTTTCTTGCATTTTTATCAAACTTTAAATTGTACCTAATACTGTTTTAAAATTAAAAGAGACCATCAGAATTTAAAAAAAATTGCCTGCGGCGCTAGGCTTTTTACGCTTTTTTTTAAATTTTATTTAAGATTTTAAACGTAAAAATAGTAAAAATTTTCCTTCTTTGTGAAACTTTAAATTGTAACAATGTTATAAAATTTGTATTAATTTTCGCCTATGGCTCTAGAATTTTACGTTTTTAGGAGCTTGTAAAACTTATTGGTAAAAATTTTCACCAGCGGCGATCGCTTGATATGACTTTCTTGCATTATAATAAATTTAAAATTGTAACAATTGTTACAAAACTTAAGTTTTAAAATTAAAATAGAGCCTCAAAAGTGTAAAAAATAGCCTGCTGCGCTAGGGATTTATTGAGTTTTTGCAAAGCATAAGTTTTAAAATATTGAATTTAAAAAGAATACGTCAGAAATTAACAAATTCTTTAAAAAAATCGCCTGCGGCGCTAACCTTTTTTTAGTCGGTACGGCGCTGGATGAAAAAGTATTTTTTTGAAAATATGGGGGAACGGAAAAAAATTCGGGGGTCCTATTCAGTATGGCCCTGAATACAGCTTGTTAATTAAATTAATTAATTAATTAATTATTTTTTGTATATTTTTTACAGTAACACCCACGGTAACTTTCTAGCAACTTTTAGTTCGCCTATCTGGCAATCAAATTTTTTGTTTTTTATAAAAAAATTAAAATACTGTAATTTTTATTTAGTAACAACTATAACAGGTTTAAAAGTTGATAATAGGGACCCCCAGAAATTTTGCGGCCCAGGGCCCACTGCACTGTTAATCCGGCTCTGAGTGCAGGCACTGCACTGAGACCGAAACTTTGCCACACGTTTTGGGATCTTATCCTTATGGAAACCTACTTAGAAACACCAGACATAACTCAATTAGATCTACTATTGCTGAAGCCTTAAAATTAAAATTTGAAGTTTATCAGGAAGTTCATTGTATATCTGAGGATGACAGCATAAGAAGAATTGATATCGTTGCCATAGATAGAAAAGCCAGTAAAGCCTATATTGTTGATCCTACTATCAGATTTGAAAAGAATAAAGAACAACCGGAAGAAGTAAACCAAGAAAAACAAAATATTTATAATGGAACCATAAATTACTTTAAAGAAAAATATAATATTAGGGAAATTGAAATTATAGGAATTTTTATTGGAGCTCGAGGAACAATTTCTAACATTTTTGTAAATTTTTTTAAAACTTTTAAAATTCCAAAAATTCTTCTTAAAAACATAGCTTTAGATGTTATTAAATTTTCTGTGCAAATTTTAAAAAATCATTTATACTCTCAGCATATTACCTAGGTATTAGAGTGACAGGTGTGCAATGCGCACCTTTTTGTTATTTACAACAAATACAAATTTATCTTATAATGATTTTATAAAGTTTATTATTTTATCTTTTACTTTTTATGTAATATTTTATTGTTTAGTATTCCTTGTTTAACAAACAGACCATATTGTTGGTAGGAAGTTATGTATGTATTAATATATTGTTGGAAAATACATCTTCAAACCCAAAAAATGAAAAATTTATCCCTAGATTGATTTTTAGTAAAAACGACAAATCGCAGCCCTTTGAAATTTTTAGGGTTTCTTTAGGACACTTTAAGGTTAAAAAGCTACAGTCAATATCCTTTGTCTATCCATTATTTGCAATGTTATGCCAAGTTACGCGAATATCCCTAAATATGCATTTTTTTCCTCTTTTTTAATCAACATTCTCGCACCGTTTTTTTTATCAGAAACCAATAATTACTGCCAGAAAAAAAAATACTTTGCAGTTTTCAAAACCATACTTGAATTTTCTGTACATTCTTTTCCCGAGTAATTAATTACCCAAATAAAAACTGATTTTTTTGCTTTGAACGACGATAACTCGGCGAAAACTCATAGTACAAGGCTTTTCGACCACTTAAATTAAAGGATAAAATTATCTAAAAAAGCTTTATGATGAAATCACTAAAAAAAATATTGAAGTCCGTAGCCCTTTTAAAAGGCAAGCAAAAAAATTGGATTTTTTCCGATAGTTTTTTTTTCTAAAAACTAGAAACTTGGAGCTTCGATTTGCTATTTTTAAAATTGCTGTGGGACTATTTTTACAGCTTTTTGAAAATCACCTAAAAATTCAGATTTTTTTTTCATTCCTTTAATTTTTGTGAGTAGTGAATTATTACAGTTACTATTACTACTATGTAGTGACTAATTCAATGTAATTCATGGGAGGATTGGTGTAGTGGTCTACCGCGTCTGTACATGACAAGTCTTCTAGCCAACTAGCTGGAGTTAGATTCTCACTGGCGCCGATTTGCCTTTTTCAGTTAATTAATAATTGAAATTTGGCAAGGCTTAAGGGAAGCGGACACTCCCTATAAAAGCTGGTTCTAAAGTCAGTATAAGCCGGTGGTTGAGTATTTACTACTATAACGAATACAAATAAATGTATGATTTTTTTAATTATTTTTCTACAATTTTTTTTATAAATATTAATATTAGAAAAACAATTATAGGTGTAACACGAAAAAAAAAAATATAAAGCTTATATGCCGCTAGCTGGATTCGAACCCCAAACCATTTATTAAGAGTCTGGGGCCTTAGCCACTACGCCACAAGGGACTCTTATTGTGCATTGAAATATATTTATCTTAAAAGTTATTATTCTTATACTTCACTTTAATGTAAATTCTTTCATTTTATATACTATTAGAAAAATCTGACTACTAATTAGGGTTTTTTCATTACGCAGTGGCGCCTTCACCATATTTTCAAAGTTTTCTTAATTTTTAACTATTTTAAACAAAAAAAAATAATTTTAGTTTTTTATTACGAGTATAATAAGAACAAAACTCGATGTAAAGTTTTTTTTTTATTTTAGTTTATTAAACAAAAAAAAAATGAATTTTATTATTTTTGACTTTCTGACCTAAAACTCAAAAATTAGCCGTCAGATCAAGCTGGATCAATGGAAGCTTTGGATCAGAAAGATACAATCTACATCATACTAAAAATTTAGAATTTTTGACCGAAAGCCAGTTTTCATTAGAAACTTGCCTGTCTGTTTATATCCAAGAATTTTTTGTCTAAGATATATCATAGGGCGATATTTGAAATTTTTTGAAAATTCGAAACTAACGTATAATACTATTCTAGCGCAGGCGCTACGAACCCTAGTAGCAAAATAACATCAAATCCACGTAAATATCATGTTAATACTTGACATGTGATGTTAAAATTTTAGTGAAATTTCACATCATTTTCACATGTTATGGGTGTCCTATTTCCTCCCCATATAACATCACAGAATGATGTCCTTAAAATAACATCAATTTGATGTTCTTGAAATAACATCAATTTGATGTTCTTGAAATAACGTAATTGTGATATCACATATATAACATGAATTTGATGTTCTTGAAATAACGTAATTTTGATATCAACTATACATCATGAATTTGATGTTCTTGAAATAACGTCATTGTGATATCACATATACACTTCTGCTCAAAAATATCGGCCCACCTAAAAAAATACACATTTTCAAATGCTAATAACTCCAAAACTATTCAATAGATTTATTTGACCTTTTTTTTATTTTAAAGCTTGAACTTTTAGCTCTTAATTACTGGAATAAAAATTATCAAAAATCTTTTTTTAAACCGGCAGCAATGAAAATTACACAGCTATGTTTTTTTACTGCTTCTTTCGATATGCGCACGGTTTGCCACTGCATATTTTTTTACAATTTAATTAATTGATTTTATAGGCCAATTAAATGGGAGTAATTTCTTTTTTAACTTTTTAATTTTCCTTTTCTCGTTTAGGAGATATACAGTTTTTTCTGAAAATAAACATTTTTGCAAATAACAAAAAAACTACACAGTGGATTTAATTGATTTATTTTTTAATTTGAAGCTTAAGTCCTTAACTTTTATTTATTTAATTTAAGTTTCTGGTACAAACATGTTTAAACTGGGTTTACATTGCTTAAATAGTCATGTTTTTTTTACCCAATCTTTTTTGATGCAATTTAACCACAAACTCAAATGTTTCCATAAGTTTTAAAACTTATTCTAAAAGCCACACTTATTGTGACTGATTCCTTCTTTTATTTTTTATCATAAGTCTTCTCATTTAGGAGAAATTAAAGTTTTTCGGAAAAAGTGACTTTTTAATCAGTGGGCTAGTGCCACCCCTGTAAAACTGTATATGACGGAAAAGCGTCGATAGAATATAAAGATCTATTGCACTTCTATAACTTTAGCTTAAATAAATACATTTAATTAACACGTTTTCTGCGTTAGCAACTTTTTGGTTCCCAGCTCAGACTGCGTTTTGAGGCATATATGTCGAACGAACTTTGCACAGACTGTTTAAATCTCTAATGGTACTCCAAAAACATGTTCTAACGTCTTTTTACGGACTTTTTGCTTTTTAATTTTTTTTAAACAAAATATTTTATCAAATAAAATAACAATAAACAAATTTTAAATTTTATTAAAATTATTTAATAACAATTATAAACACAAAAAAACGTATTAGACGTGTATGTTTTTTTACAACAATGCTGTTTTTCGTTATTATTAGTTACATTACATTATGGTCAATAAAACATTCAATTTAATGTAAATAAAGTCATCGCCTATAAATCCGGCGTAAGGTACGACGTGCTCTTCCAAAATTTCTTCGACATACCTTTCCGCTGTAAGACTTCGCCTTTGCCGTCCACGTTCTTCCCTTATAATAAAAACGGGTTCAGTTTTAGCTTCCAATGATATACCTCCCCATATCATGCACGATCCACCACCATAACTAACTTTTTCTGCAATGCAGGCCTGTGCATAACGTTCTCCAGGACGTCGGTAGACACGCTGTCTTGCATCATTCCCAAATAGACATATCCTGGTTTCATCAGAAAACATAACCTTTGCCCATTGGTTTCTGTCCCAGTTTAAATGTCTTCTTGCAAACTGCAGCCTGGCACGACGATGGTTAGCAGTGAGTTTAGGTCCAGTTGCGGCCTTATAAGAGCAAAGGTTTCTTTCAAAAAGCCTTCGACCAATAGTGGACCTACTTACTGCTACACCTCTTGTTTCTTGAAGCCGTGATCTCAAATTAACTGAATTTAGACGACGATTCCGCAGGGAATTAAGCTCGATAAATCGGTCATCCCGAGCGGACGTGCACCTATGTCTGCCAGCTCCTTGGCGACTCCTCAAAACGTTGGAATACTCTTCTTACCGCTGCTCTCGTAATATTTAACTGTTGAGCAACATAACGCTGACTGTGCCCTTCTTGTAGCAGAGCTACAGCTTGGGCAGCTACTTCCGGACTTGTTTCCATTTAAATAATACAATTAAATAAAATTTTAACGAGTTAAAAAAGTATTGTCACATAAGTGACAAGTCTTGTCAATCATAAAAAAGTTAGTTACAGGGGTGGCACTAGCCCACCACTTAAAAAGTCCTTATTTACCAAAAAAACATAATTTCTCCTAAATGAGAAGACTTATGATAAAAAATAAAAGACGGAATCAGTCACAATAAGTGTGGCTATTAGAATAAGTTTTAAAACTTATGGAAAGATTTGAGTTTGTGTTTAAATTGCAACAAAAAAGATCGAGTAAAAAAAACATGACTATTTAAGCAATGTAAACTCAGTTTAAACATGTTTCCAACAGAAACCTAAATTAAATAAATAAAAGTTTACGATTTAAGCTTCAAATTAAAAAAAAATCAATTAAATCCATTGCGTAGTTTTTTTGTTACTTGCAAAAATGTAAATTTTTAGAAAAAACCTCCTAAACGAGAAAAGGAAAATTAAAAAATTTAAAAAGAGATTACTTCCATTTAATTAGGCTATAAAATCAATTAATTAAATTGTAAAAAAATATGCAGTGGCGAACCATGCGCATATCGAAAGGTGCAGTAAAAAAACATAGCTGTGCACTTTTCATTGCTGCCGGTATAAAAAAAGATGTTTGATAATTTTTATTCCAGTAAGTAAGAGCTAAAAGTTCAAGCTTCAAAATAAAAAAAAGATTGAATAAATCCATTAAATAGTTTTGGAGATATTTGCATTCAAAAATGTGTATTTTTTTCGGTGGGCCGATATTTTTGAGCAGAAGTGTATAACATGAATTTGATGTTCTTATTAATACTTTAATTTCAGAATTAAATATCTCACGTAGAAATGTTTCCCGGAAATTTCAAAAACGTTTATATAACCGTGAAATGTACCGCACGGAAACATTTCATAGAACTTGTGACAAATTTGTCACGCTTCCAGAAACATTCTCCAAATAAAAGTAATAACTTTTACATGTTTCCGAAATGTTTTGCTCTATTTTATCCATATTCACTATTGTATCCAAAAAATATATATATAATATATTGTATCACTTTGCTTGGAATCATAAAACCAGAGACAAAAGTTCTTATTTCTGATAAAACACTCACAAACATAAAATGGCGGGATAACGCCGTACCTACATCAACGTTCGCAAATGATGTAACTCATGGAACGTCAAAACGATGTTTTTTATTAATATTATTATTTAGTTTCAAAATTCACATAATTTCGATGTTAATTTCCAGTGAAATAAATTGATGTTAAAAGGTGACGAAAAACTAACGTGGTATTGATGTTGTCTGATAACATTATTATTTAGTTTCAAAATTCACATCATTTTGATGTTAATTTGCAGTGAAATAAATTGATGTTAAAAGGTGATGAAAAACTAACGTCGTATTGATGTTGTCTGTTAACATAATTATTTAGTTTCAAAATTCATATCATTTTGATGTTAATTTCCAGTGAATTATTTTTATGTTACTAAATAACCTGATAATGATATTGTGGTGATGTTATTCGATGATGTTAAAAAATTCACTTTAATTTAATGTAATTTTCAGTGAAATAACATCATTTGCTACTAGGGAATAGCATAATAACTACAGGTGCTGTCATAAAATTATCGCCAAAACCGTCAACACCTGTATTAAATTTTAACATTACCGGTTGTGAAAGCTGTCACATTTATACTTATACCTATATTATAATTTTAAAACTGTAATAGATCGCAAACAGATTTTTAGGAAAGGTTTTTAGTACTATAAGCAACTATTTCACAAAGTTAGCTTTTGCCGGACGATATAAAAATTTGCATATAAGCAGGGGCGGATTTATTTCATTTTAAGGGGGGGGAATCCATAATGAACAAAATTGCCCCCCCCCCTTAATCCGCCACTGCATCTAAGTGAAATTTTCGGTATTTTTTCTTCAATTATATTAAAAACATAAAAAATAAACATATTAATAATCTATTTTGACGGTTCTCTTTTAAAACGGTTTTATATACTTCACTCTTTAATGTCCATATTTTCTCATCCCCATTTAGGTTTTAATATTTTTTTAAGGCAATTCAAATTCGCAAAAAGCACCCAATCTGTCGAAAAATATATATTTTTTTTAATTCTTATTAGGGAACGTTTAGGTATTACGTAACGCAAATTTTGGACCCCCACCCGGGTGGGGATGCACCCCCCCTGTAACGCTATTTTCATATACCATTAACATGGGCGTAACACTCCAAAATGACCCCCAACCCCCCTCCCCCCCCCTAGGAGAGTTACGTAATACTTGAACGTTCCCTTAATGCTTGTTTTAATATTTTTTAAGTGGATCACATTACTTTAAATTTCGAATCCAAATCGAAATCGAAAGTTCGATCTGGCCTTGGTTTGAGCCCCCTGCCGTTTTCGTTGAGCCCCCCCTGGCGTTTTGAATTGAATTTTATTATTTTTGACTTTCTGACCTAAAACTCAAAAATTAGCCGTCAGATCAAGTTGGGTCAATGGAAGCTTTGGATCAGAAAGATGCAATCTGGCGTTTTCGCTGAGCCCCCCCTGGTATTTTTTTAAGTCCTTTGGGCTTTTTTTCATGAAGGTATTTTTTGTTGGGGGCCATTTTTTTTGTGTAGGGGCGCCAAGTTTTAGTTGAAACCGTCAGGGCCAAAGTTGTTTTTTTGAGGGTGCCACCCTGGGGGCTTTTTTGGTTACGGCCCTGCACTTCGGAATAACCGGATGTCCTGAAAGGGTCATACTACACTAAATTTTGCCTTATATAAACCTAAAGAAATGTTTAAAATTTCATTTAAATCCATCTGCATTTGTGGAAGGTATGGAACTTTGACCGATAATTCAAGCTGTGCGGCGGGGGTCTAAAACTAAGAAGATTCAGTAGGTATTAAAAATGGAACCCATAAAAATAAGACTTTAAATCAATATGCACTGGCATACATTTTTCGATATAATTATAAGTGCTTTTAGACGCACAAGTTTAGCGTCTATTTTTCATTTAATTTTTGAGAAATATTTTCAACGTTCAAAAATGTCACGCCGCGGTGCGCCGCATTACAGAATAGAGGTGGTTGTCAATAAAAAACTTAAACGCAACACTAAAACAAATAATATTTTATTTTATATTATAAACTTATAAAATTTTCACCTGTTTAACACTGATCTAGGCCTAATTATGAATTAATTAATTTATTAGAAATTATTTAATTCAGAGAATTCTCACAAATCGTGAAAATTTGTGTCCACAGTTAATTATTTACAAAAAAGTATATGGGTATTTCTGTATGAATCCATACCAGCTTGGTGATTGAATGTCGAGTATGTTTATGAAACTTTTTTTTTATACTATCTACATCTTATTACTAGATGCTTCAAGCATAAAAAAGTTTTCAAAAAAATTTTTTGGTGAAGATATGATTTTTTTAAATTTTTGTAATTTTTCCATTTTCGCTCATTGAGAAAACCGCTTTATTGCCCACATTTTGTTATAAGTTTGATCGTTTAAATCCAAATTTAATAAAAATTAGCAAACACGTAAAATTAAATGACTATCTGAAATCTTTTATCATTTTTTTTAATAGACGGTTTTTGCTCTTCTTCTTCTTCTTCTTCTTCTTCTTCTTCTTCTTCTTCTTCTTCTTCTTCTTCTTCTTCTTCTTCTTTTTCTTCTTCTTCGTTTAATTTTCCAATAAACAAATCAACTGGGTCGGATTCTAATTTTATTTTTTTGAGCAGAAATTTAGCACAGAATTTAATTTTTATATTTTCACGACATTATCATGCCCTGAGGGGACTAAAACGTATTGCTTTAAATACCCCACTAAATTGTCGTATACAAAATAGAAAATTTTCTACCTTAAAAAATAATAAGGTAATAAAATGGTGTGATATTGCAGACTTACGCTTTTTTTGAAAAGACTCAATTTTTTATTTACTTCTTGATTTTAAAATGAAGTATTTAACGTAAGCTTATGTTTAAGCACAAAACATCACCCTAAAATTACACCGAAGTAATAAATGTATTAAGATTTTAATTAATCCTATTATTTCGCGGACTTACGCACTCTACCTAAACTACCAGAAAATGAAAAAAAAATAAGTGGGCATTTTTTATTGTAAAACAGGTATTTCTCGCACACCGTGACCAAAGTCGTAAAAATTTAAAATAGCTAAAATATATAGTAAACCCAATTTTCCCAGAACAATTTTTGATTCGCTGAAGAGAGGACACTGAAAAAGTACTTTTGACAAAATTTTGAGAAAGATCTAAGAGGGGGAATTTTTCGAAATATTGAGTTAAAAATAGTTATAAAAAATGGTAAAAAATACATATGAAGAAGAAGAGCAAAAACCGTCTATTAAAAAAAAAAAGATAAAAGATTTCAGATTTTAAACTAACTAAGCAGCAACTCTTCAGTTTTTTATAATTTACGATATACCGGGTGTCCCAACTCTATTTACCCAGAGATTTTCTCGTAAACTAAAAGTGATAATCAAGTTCTGAGAAGACCATCTTAAATAAGACAACTTAAACTATCTTTTAGCATATATTTGATACTTTTGAAATGTGGGCACGGGGGTTGGAAATAAATTATTGGTCAAAACGGTGGTTTCAAATATTTTATATTTAAAAAACTAAATAAATACACACTTTAGGACAATGGAAAGGGGGTCATGTGATACATCATTTTAAATCTTATAAAATTCTGCATTTAACTAAATATGTTTTATTTTTTTAAACATTTTTTTTTTGGTTTAAAATAGGGTTGAAATGATAGATAGATTTATTGCGTGTCCTTACAAAAAATGTTTACACATGTCAGCATAAAATACAAAAAATAAATAAATAAATAAATAAATAAATAAATAAATATTTAAAAAATATTCAAAAAAATATACATATAAATAATTGGAATAATATTAAACTATCGACACTTACAATAATTATACACATTAAAATTAATTTAGAAAACAAAGTTACAATTAAAAAAATTCATCATATCAATAAAAAGCTTTTTTTAAAAGAAATGATTTAACTTTTGACTTAAATAATTTGATCGAAAGAGTCTTAAAATGGTTTGGCAGTTTATTAAACATAATGACTGAATTGTGTTCTAGACTTTGTTTACTCTTTGACAATCTACAAAACCTTGGTACTAACATTGAAAAGTTCCTGGTATTATATGCATGTACATCTGTATGAGATTTAAAATGTTCTAAATTAGTTTTTACATAGCATACGCACTCGAGAATATATTGACATGGAAATGTCAAAATTCTCAGACTGACAAAAGAGTTCCGGCAGTTATCACGGTAACCTAAACCATCCAATATTCCTACAGCACGTCGTTGAAGGTCAAATATTCTCTCATAGTCTGAAGCTGAACCCCAAGCCAAGATAGCGTAACTTAAACTTGACACAATGAAAAATAGGCGGATTTTAAAACATCTTGTGACACAAATTCACTCAACATTCTAAGTAAGAAGACGTTGCTGCTTAACCTGTTGGCTACAGTTCCTATATGAGCACTCCAATTTAGCTTAGAACCTATGCTTACACCGAAAAAATTTGGCACAATCAACTTTATTTGTAATATTTATATTACCGGTATCTCTTAAAGATAAAATCATAACTTGAGTCTTTGATTCATATAGCTTAAGTGAGTTAACGTTGAACCACAATTAAGCCTGTATGCGGGCATCTAAAGACTCATTTAGTGCTGAAAAGAGTATTTTTGTCAAAACTTCTCTAAAAAATCAAAAATTTTTTTAAAAATTACTAAAACGTAAATTATACTTTTAAACTAATTTTAATTGACATAAATAAAAATTTACAAAAAAAAAACTTAAAAAATCGCATTTTTTAGCACAAAAAATCAAAACCTAAAAAAATTAATTAATTAAAAAATAAAAAAATATACAGTGCAATAGAGAATTTTATATGCTTTAAAATGATGTATCACACGACCCCCTTTTCATTTGAAAAAATTCCCCCCATGCCCCCTGCCCAAATTTTAGGAGCTGAAAGTATCAAATATATGCTAAAAGAAAGTTTAAGTTGTCTAATTTAAGATGGTTTTCGCAGAACTTGATTATCTCTTTTAGTTTTCTAGAAAATCGCTGGGTGAATAGAGTTGGGACACCCGGTATAATAATTTCCATGCTATAATGTCAAACATTTCTGCTAAAATTCAGCAGCTGAATAATTTATTTTTAATTTACTCATGCTCTTAAAGACGTTAAGTGTCAATTTACGACATTTAAAACCGCATCCTTTATTTGTATTTAGTTGATTTATATATGCACAGTAAGAAATACTTAAAACTTTTTTTTAATTTTGATTTAATGAAAAATTACGTTATTTGTTACAGAAAGTAATGGATTTAAAAAAAAAATAAAGGATTTTTAAATTTTTAACTAAAATTAATTTTAACATCCGGGTAAATCCATAGTAACTGACCAGCCGCCGAAAAAATAACACTTGCTTTTAAATCTTTTATTACATTATTATTAAAGATTGTTTATTATTTATTATTATTAAAGATTGTTTCTTAAAAAGTAATAATTTAATAAAATATTTAAAAAAATATATAATTTTTTAGGCGGCTGTAACGTCAGTTACCATGGATTTACCCATCCGTTTTCTCTTGTTAAACAAAAAATGAATCAATGACTTCTGTTTTTATAAATTAATAGCTTAATTCATTCTATTTTGCAACTCTTATAAGCTCATAATCACACGCATTTTGCGTGTTCTTATAGGCCCATAAGAGGTCTCTACTTTTTTTCTTTTGGGTTGGCAACACAGAAAAGCCTATCGCTTCAAGTTTTCTGTGCAAATGTCAATGTCAATTTAAAGTTTAATTTTCTACAAAATTTTGTGTTTAGGTTATTTTTTACCGTGTCTGGTTAATTGCAGTGAAAAAGAGAAGAGATGACTATAAAATATATCAAAATATAATTTGTTCTTGGAAATTTAAACAAAGTGTAAACTGTAATGCCAACCCAAAACAAAAATCCCTAAATCAGTCATCAATTTAAATGTAAATTCTTTTTTAATTTTAGAGCAAAATAGAAAAAATTGTACAAAGAACTCGTTTCATAGCACGTTTTTAGAGCACGAGTACAAGTTTAGAAAACGAGCCGCTTGTGGCGAGTTTTCTAAAGTATTCTAAAGTATGTTATGAAACTAGTACTTTAATATACTATACTATAATGTGAAAAAATATTTGCTTAGCATTTATAATAAAGCTAAAAAACAGCTGAAAAATCTTAGACCTAACTATACAGGGTGTCTCACAACTGACACACTTCCTTTAGCGGAGTGATTCTAAATAAAAAAAATATGAAAAAAAAGTTCCTATAAACGTCTGTACAAAAACGACTTCTAAGGGAGCTACTCCCCTTCAAAAGGGGTTCTTTTATTTAATAACTCAGGAACCTTTTTTGTTAAAGCAACAAGGTTTTGCATGTGATCTTTCCTTATTAAGGCCTATTAGACAATGGTATTTGCATGTAGTTTCTTCAACCAGGGACTTCCGAAATGGATGGGTCTTATAACTTTTATGTCCCAAACTTTTTGCTGCTTAACTTTTTTTGTAGGTTTATTATTAAAATGGGAGGCATAGCGTAGTGGCTAGCGCGTCTGCATAGCAAGTCTACTATCATGTGTTCGATTCTCACTGGCGCCGATTTGCCTTTTTTAGTTAATTAATAATTGAAATTTGGCGAAGGCGATAAGTGAAACGGACACTCCCTAGAAACTGGTTCGAAAGTCAGTATAAGCCGGTGGTTCCCTCTACTACTAGCCCACACAAGTCCTGGACTTAGGGGATGCTTAATTAAGTAGAATAGTACGAGGTTAAACAAACAAACAAACAAAACACATAAAAAAGTAAGTCTGTTCTAATATCGTTAAAAGCCAAAATTTTAATAAGGCAGAGAGATTTTACATAAAAAGCTACGAAAAAGGTTCCTATACATGTATGTAGGTCCAACAATAGTTTTTAAGAGTACCTTGGCCTTTTAAAAATTGTGTATTTTGGGAGACCGTAATTCCCTTAGAATCGATTTTTGAAACTACATGTATAGTAACTTTTTTTCTTGGTTTTTGATTTACATTAAACTAAAATCTTGGTTTTAAATATTTTAGTCTTTAATTTTTGGTCCTTAAAACCTATAATTTTTCCTTTAATTGTATTTTTCTCGAAAACGGTTAATCCTGCGCCATTATAACAATACTATTCTAGTAATAAACGCACAAAAAAGTAAAGAAGCAAAAAGTTTGGGGCAAAAAAGTGAATTTTGGGAGACCGTAATTCCCTTAGAATCGATTTTTGGAACTACATGTATAGTAACTTTTTTTCTTGGTTTTTGATTTTCATTCAACTAAAATCTTGGTTTTAAATATTTTAGTCTTTAATTTTTGGTCCTTAAAACCTATAATTTTTCCTTTAATTGTATTTTTCTCGAAAACGGTTAATCCTACGCCATTATAACAATACTATTCTAGTAATAAACGCACAAAAAAGTAAAGAAGCAAAAAGTTTGGGGCAAAAAAGTGATAAGATCCCCCATTTCAGAAGTCTCTGGTTAAAGTAACTACATGCAAATACCCTTAGCTAATAGGCGTTAATAAGGAAAGGTCACATGCAAAACACTGTTGCTGTATCACAAAGGGCCACTAAGTTATTAAATAAAAATCGTATCTTTAGGATCCCTTATGAAGGGGAGTAGCTCCCTTACCAGTCGTTTGTGGACATATGTTTATGGGGACTTTTTTTCATATTTTTTTATTTAGAATCACTCCGTAAAAGGAAGTGCGCCAGTTCTGAGACACCCTGTATATTAACAGAGAAAATGAGTAAAAGGTATGTAAAAATATATCAGCTTCATACACCGAGCCAGCATACAGCAGTAACTCTTAATGCCTTTGTTTATTAATTTACGTTACCTTCATCATTGAAGCAACGATGCAGCAGTAATTTCCTCAAATTGGAAACATGGGTTTAGACATTTCATAATTTCTTAAGAACAGTAAATCTGAATTGAAATTGGTTTTTAAATAATTTATCTGCATAAAATAGAAATCCGACCAAAAACAGAATATAATGAAAAACTTAATATTAACTGAAAAATTCTTTATTGAAAACAAGCTATTTTTCCATTTGTTTTAACTTTTTACCCGGCTTCAGCAACTAGGAAGGAGGGTTATGTTTTCATTGTGTTTGTATTAGGGTGCTTCTTACATGGCGCAAATTTAAAATGTTAATCGGCTACTTCCTCATTTTATTGTTTTCTATAAAAAAAGTGCTTCAGACCGTTTTGTCAAAATCGAGTATTCCCAGAGGTACCATTGTAAAATGCCTATATTTTTTATTTTTGGAAATATTTATTGTATATGAATACTTTTGGGCTTAGAATAATTTATGTTAGTTGCTAAATAAAACTCATAATCATATGTGGCACAGGGGGCCATGTAGCTAGGCATCGAAATATCAATTTCTTATCATAGATTTTAAGCTTTCACGGCCATTAAGATATAAAGAACTTTCACTTTCGGGTTTAGACCGTGTTAATGGATTTTCACTTTCCGACGTTTCGTCTCTTACTACTAGAGACATCTTCAGGGATTAATCTGAAACTAAGTTTCGAATCAACTTGTGTCACTATTTATGACGAGTTGTGGTTATTCACCCGTGACGAGGTTTTTCCTATCAAAGACTTCCATATTGCAGGTAAGTGGTAACCAGTGTCCCGATTGATATTGTTAGGATGCTTGATGATTTCTATCGATTCCCGTATCTTCCTTGGCATTTTTCTGTTTTCTGTTAATATTTGTTTTGTTTCAGACAAATTGATTTTATGACCTGTTTCATGTACATGTTCGGCTACTGCCGATAAGGAAATTTGTTTCTTTCTTATATTGCGCTCATGCTCTTGAAGTCTTGTAGAAATTTTTCTCTTAGTTTCACCTATGTAAACCGTACCACAGGAGCAGGGTATTTTATATACGCCTTCTGAACTCAGGGGTATTTTGTCTTTTGTTGAAGTCAAACAATGACCTAATTTTTGGTTGGACCGAAATATAGGCTTAATATTTGACTTCTTCAAAAGTTTACCTATTTTATCCGTGATACCGCTTACATAGGGAAGTATAACTTGTGTCTGTCTGTCATTGTCACTATTGTCCTGTTGTTTGGGTCTGGGATTTCTGTATTTGTATATGGTCTTATTAATGTCTTTTTTGGTATAACCGTTCATGGTCAAGGCTTTGGTTAGTTTAAGGAGTTCTGTGTCTAGGGAATTCTTGTCTGAAATCATGAAAGCCCTATGAACAAGTGAATTAACTACCGAGCGTTTTTGAGAGGGATGGTGATGTGAAAATGCGTTTAGGTATCTGTCAGTGTGGGTTTTCTTCCTGTATACCGAGTGTCCTATTGAGCCATTTTCCGTTTTGTAAACCAAAACGTCCAAAAAGGGAAGTGATCCGTTGTTCTCAATTTCCATCGTAAACCGTATAGATTTATGTTGGGAATTGAGGTGATTTAGAAAACCTTGAAGGCTTTCCATGCCATGGGGCCAAATAGCATAGACATCGTCTACGTATCTGCGCCAAATTTTAGGTTTTAATGGAAATGACTCAATAGCTTTTTTCTCGAAGTATTCCATGAAAGCATTGGCCGCAGGGGGTGATAATGGGGATCCCATTGCGGCGCCTGACACTTGTTCATAGAACTCTCCCTGTATCAGAAAATATGTAGATGTCAGACAAGCTTCAAATAATTTACATAACTTAGGGTCAAGATTTCCAGTTGTAAGTAGGTCTCGTATAATATTTATTGTATCGGGAACGGGAACGTTAGTAAATAGAGATTCTACGTCGAAACTAACCATTATGTCCGAGGGGTCCAGGGTCACTGTCGATAAGGTTTGTACAAAATGTGTAGAATTTTTTACATAAGACCTCGTTTTTCCAACTAACTGATTTAAGATTTGGGCAAGGTGTTTGGCAAGTTTATACGTAGGGGAACCTATTGTGCTGACAATTGGTCTAAGAGGGGCACCGTCCTTGTGAATTTTAGGTAAACCATATAATTTTGGTACGCGGGAGTCTCGGGGGGTTAGATTATAAATTTTAAGAGGTGTAAGGGAGGATTGTTTAAGTAATTGTGTGATTTTTCGTTCAAATTTTCCAGTAGGATCGGTCTCGAGTTTTTCGTATGTGTCATTGTCTATTTGG
>OY294049.1:32108889-32162563 GCA_958510825.1 Brachypterus glaber
ACTTTCTTTATGAAATAGTAATAATTTTAGTTACTCTAAATAAAAAACCTTACATCTAATTATAACTCTAATGCCTTCCTTACTTATCAGCCATATAAAAGAAATTGTTCTCGCAAAATCCTCCGTTATTACTCTTTTGCTTTCCCATTTTATTTTTTTTTTAATTTCGGAAAGCATTGTATTCGTGCAAAAAATTTCAATTTTATGAGTATTTTTGCCTTTTATGAACTTTTGTGTCGATATAAATGAATTTCAAACAAAAAAAAAATTGTCGGTCGATCGGTTGATCGGTCGATCGGTCGATAACTTAAGAACGCTTTAAGATAGAGAGTTGAAATTTGGTATACAGGTATGTTACTAAAAGTTCTCGCTCAAGATTGTTTTTGGTAAACATTGGGGTGGGGCAAATGGGGAAAAATACATTTTTTTACAAATATTTGTAAGTTACTATATAGTAGGGAGTTTTTAAGGTTGCTGAAATTGAAAATAAAATTTTTAAATCTATCCACGAGGGGGTAAATATTTTTAACTTTTTTCAATATTTTCGTCAAAATTGTTATAGAGGGTCCGCCACTTAAAAGTCTCCAGGCTTGAAACTTCTTTATTTTTAAAGTTATATTGAATGCACTTTAAGTAAGGTTGTCAACTTTGTAAATATTCGGAAGTTTTTTTTCTCAAAATTAATGGAGAGCCCCTAGCACAAGTTTTGTAACTTATTTGGAGCTCTCCATGATTCTGTGTATCTATCCTACAATAAATAAATAAATATAACTTTAAAAATAAAGGAGTTACAAGCCTGGGGATTTTTAAGTGGCGGACTCTCTATAACACTTTTCATCGATTTGTAGATAATTTGATTTTCTTTAGAATAGTTAATTACTTTTTTGAAAATATTTTACCTGGAAAATTTTGCGAAAGAAATAAAGTGATTTTCTTTGAATATTTTTTTTCTTAAAGTTTTGAAAAAATCTTTATATATGTCAAAAATATATGTACTTTTAAATAAAATGAAATTTCATCAGCTATTACTTGGAAGTAAATAATTTTCCTTCTTAATGACATTTGTCAATTTTTTTATCAACTATTAATAATAATAATAATATATTATAAAACTTTAATTTTGTTTATTTTATAAAATAGAAACTGTTTATTTTTTGCTTTTGTGCGTTTTGAAAATGAAGAGAAAGTAGATAAGTACGCTGTACTGTAAATTTCAAAAGAACGCGTGTATGCCCAAGAATACCATCGACCAAAAAATCGCATTAATGGTTTTAAAAACTCAAGAATATGAAAATAGATTGATACAAATTCAAGAAAATATGCAAAATATGATGTACAACTTAAATTTAATAAACATATACATATGTATTTTAATACTCCAATAACAATTATTTTTAACAAAAACAAATAATTTAATTAAGGGTAAATAAAAACATTTTAACAACATTTTAACAAAAAAAAAGGAGACTATCTATCGATTATAATCGATGGATCATAGTTCTTGAACCAATATTAATTATAAGGGTGATTTATTCCCTATAAGAATTGTTCGCACTGATCCAATTTTTGTTTGGACTTTTTATATATATTCACTTTTGTCACTTTTTTTTCTGGGGCCACCGTGCACTGAGCGGAATAAGAATGCTCTTTAACGGGACCGCACTAAGGAAAAGAGACAGATATTAATTAAAACGCATTATAAAACTATGGGCACAGATCCTGTTTTTATCTTTGTTATTTAGGTATACCTATAGATAATTATCTATGATTATAATCATTGTTTAGTTTTATTTTAGTGTAAAATTTTTTATATGTAATTCTGTTTGTTATTGTTACTTTAAGTTGTAAAAAAAAATAAAAAATATGTGTGACATAAAAACAGCACTTTTAAAATTAGAATATGCATGCTCATAAAGTACATATTTTTAGCAAACAATATTCTATTAGGTGGTTTATAGCTTGTTTATTTACATATTATAATTTATAAAATATATAATTTGTATTGAATTAATATTTCTGTAAAAATCTTTTTTTGTGTACTACGGGTTACCAAAAAAAACCTTATCAGTGTTTACATGTTTGGATTTTTTGTTGGTTATTTTTAAGAGAAGCAGAAAAATTTTAATAAAAACGGTGTTGTTCCTAGGTAATTTATTCGCAAATAAAAATTAATACATTTATTAAAATGAAATTTATTACCTAAAAAAATGCTGTTTTCTTATGATTCTTTTTTTTTCGAATCTAAATTTATTAAACCTTAACAGCCCTTAATGGTATACTACCAAACCAATTTTGTTAAAAAAGAAATTTCCAACAATTATTGTTTGGACTTTTTTTGCATTTTTTTAATATATTAATAACAACAGAGTTAATTTAAAAATAGTCATATTTGAGGTGAAATTGGTTTGGACAAATTATTCATCGGACGATAAAAGTGGTAATGACCAAACTTAAAATTCTCTATAAGTTTCATATATTACAAATTTTCATAGATACTTTGATACGGTTACAGAGTGCACAACTCGACTTTCAGCGCCCACTGTAACCGTAACAAAATACTTATGAAAATGCATATTGTATAAAACTTATAGAGAATTTTAAGAGCTACAAGTTTGCTTTTATCCTCCGATGAATAATTTGGATGAAAAATCTAAAAAAATTATCACCCCCAACATGCTAATTTTTGAATTGTTATTAATATATTGTAAAAAAAAATATATTTAAACAAAAATTGATGGAAATTTTCTCCTTAACAAAATTAGTTATATGCATTTATATCGTAAGATGCATATTTAGCGAGATAACCGCACTCACCCTTAAAATTCAAATAACGGACACCCCTTACGCAAATCACCAGGTGAAAAACTAACAGGAGTGTTCTGTTACTATCCACTACTACCCTTTAAAATATCAGCCCGTGTACATTTAATGCAGTTTAACACAGGAATTTTTCGTTATTTGACTGGACTATTTATATTTGGGGAGCCGGTCTTTACCTCGAAAAAATTTAACTCGAGAGCAAATACCTCGAAAAAAATACCTCGAAAAAATTTACCTCGAAAGGACAATACCTCGAAAAGACCTTACCTCAAAAAAAATTACCTCGAAGGGACATTGCCTTGAAAAGTCGTTACCTCGAAAGTACATTACCTCGAAAGATTTTACCTGGAACGGCTTTTACCTTGAAAGGGGCTTTTTTAATTTTTTATCTGTTTCTTTGCGATTATTGTATATTGTAGTTTTTTTGCTCATATTTTATCATTTACTGATTAAATTTTAATTTACGGGCATTTATTAGCTATTAGTTTTAGTAAATAATTCAGAATGAATCGATTTACCTATATCGAGAGTTCGCGAAAGATAAATTAGCGGTGTATAAAAACTTTGTGCATTATAAAGATCGTGTGTACAAAGACAGGGTTTTTTGGAAAGGAAAATATGGTGAAATTGCTTGCAAAGGAATAACATTTATTGTTAATTATTTATTTTGTTTTATAAAATATGTTGCTGTAGATTTATTGGCAGCTTTTTGATTATTTGTATATTTGTATTTTTTGTATAATATGTCAATATTATTGCTTTAAATAACTAATAAATAATAATAAATTTATTGCTGTCAAATTTTCCTTCTTTTTCTAAAAAAAACTTTGTTTGGTTTAGTTTTTTTATAATTTTGAAAAAATTATGTATTTTAGAGGTAATTTTTTATGCGAGGTAATGTCCGTTCGAGGTATTTTCTTTCGAGGTAATGTCCTATCGAGGTAATTTTCGTGCGAGGTAATGGGCTTTTGAGGTAAAATTTTTCGAGGTAACGGTGTTCGAGGTAATTTTTTTCGAGGTAAAAATTTTCGAGGTAATTGCTTGCGAGGTAAATTTTTTCGAGGTAAAGACCCCTACCCTTATATTTGATTGATTTGATTGAGAATAAATCGGGCACCGTCAATCCTTGACCTAATTGGGGGAGGATTGGTGTAGTGGTCTACCGCGTCTGTACATTACATTACATTACATTTTGTTTAACCTCGTACTATGCTACTTAAGTAAGCATCCCCTAAGTCCAGGACTTGTGTGGGCTAGTAGTAAAGGGAACTACCGGCTTTAATTGACTTTCGAACCAATTTATAGGGAGTGTCCGCTTCAATTACGCCTTCGCCAAATTTCAATTATTAATTAACTGAAAAAGTCGAATCGGCGCCGGTGAGAATCGAACTCACGCTATTTGTGTATTTGACAAGTACGACGCGTGAGTTCGATTCTCACTGGTGCCGATTTGCCTTTTTCAGTTAATTAATAATTGAAATTTAGCGAAGGCATAAGTGAAGCGGACACTCCCTATAAAAACTGGTTCGAAAGTGAGTATAAGCCGGTGGTTCCCTCTACTACTAGCCCACACAAGTCCTGGACTTATGGGATGCTTAATTAAGTAGAATAGTACAAGGTTAAAACAAACAAACAAACAAACAAACAAACAAACAATTCTTAGTTCTGACTCAAATTTATTAACAGAACCTGAATATTTACCTCCTATCGGCATTTCTGATAATGTGGTACTAACCTGCGACTTGCAAACTTAAATCAATCTAAACTACGGTTAATAACAGATTTTAATATGATAAATACTTCTCTGCAATCCGTGCAAACTTAAATCAATCTAAACTACGGTTAATAACAGATTTTAATATGATAAATACTTCTCTGCAATCCGTGCAAACTTAAATCAATCCAAACTACGGTTAATAACAGATTTTAATATGATAAATACTTCTCTGCAATCCGTTGATTGGCATAATTTGTTTTAGAATAAAAATCCCAATGAAATATGGAATATATTTATTAAAGAAACTAACGAAGTACAAAATCTGTGCAGCCGCACTGTTTATTGTAAATTTAATCCGTCCAAACCTTGCATTGACATGGATATTTTTAATATGATAAACTATAAAAAAATCTGGCGTAGATATAAAGATCTAGTGATAGGCAGGATTACTTTGCACATAGAGCTTAAGCAGCACTCTCTATAATGCCAGGCGTAACTATGAAAATAACATAATTCTTTTCCAAAATAAGGAACAACTTTTTAGTTATATTAAGAAATCACTTGCATCCAATGTTACCATTCCACAAATATACAACCAAAATAATATACTTTGTAGCAATAACTTGGAAACCGCACAAGAGTTTGGTACTTTTTTTAAATCCAACTACACAGCTGAAATCAAAGCTGCTCCTCCTCCAATCCAGTTACCTTATCAACCTAATTCCTTGGAACAAATCACATTTTTTGAAGATTTTGTACAAGAAAAACTACTGGCTTTAAACGTATTAATACATTTAAATTTGTCAAGAAATGAAATTTAAGCAACGAAAGTCTTCAAAATTTAAACAATTTTCTATCAAATACAAACTTTAATGAATTATACTCAGATAAAACAAACATCGACGATACTTTTTCTTCATTAATGAGCATTCTTACGAATGCATTAGATACATGTTGTCCGATAAAGACGTTCAAAAAAAATGAAAGAAAAGGTAAGGGGTGGGTCACTAAGGAAATAATTTCTAGAAGCCAACAATTAAAAGAATTATTTTGGAAAACAAGGGTTTTAAACAGTGAAGAAAATCGGAAAACTTATAAGGAATGTAAAAAAGACTACAATCGTTTATTACGCGAAACAAAAAAGAAATATTATAGAAATCTTATAGAAAATTCTGATAATAAACAAAAAAAGGTCAATTCCAACTTGGGACGCAAAAATAAAAAATCAAATGAGTTAGTTATTGAACAACATGGTATAGAAATTAAGGATCATCAAGAAATAGCAGACACTTTTGGTAACTATTTCGCAAATGTAATGGAAGAAAGCTTAAAACAACATTTCGGTAATAATAAATCTGATATATGCACTACCTCTAATCGAAGTAATAATTAATTTTTCTTTTACGACATAGAGTAAGAAGAAATTAGAAGGGCTATTACTAAATTAAAAAACAAAAAAAGTACAGGAACCGATGGTATTTCTACAAAAGTTCTAAAATCAATTGCAGAAAATATATCTGAACCCCTTGCATACATCTTAAATAAATCAGTGCGTACAGGAAAATTTCCCTCGGCTTTAAAAGTAGCTTCTATTGTTCCTATATATAAAAAAAAATGTCCCAAATTAGTTTCAAATTATCGAACGCGTAATTTATGATCGTATGATTAATTTCCTAGACAAATATAATTTGATAACAAATTCTCAACACGGCTTTAGACAAGGAAGGTCAACACAAAGTGCAGCATCTAGTTTTGTAAATTGTATATATAAACTTTTAGATAATGGAAAATTTGTTGGCGGACTTCTGTTCGACCTCTCCCGTGCGTTTGACTCTTTGAAGCTTGAGTTTGTCGAAACCAAGTTGTACGAGTTAGGCTTTAGAGGTTGTATTCTAAGTTGGATTATGGATTATCTCAGGTATAGGAAAATGTTTGTAAAATATTATAATTCTTCTTCATGTTACTTTGATATTAGCTTAGGAATCCTCAAGGATCAGTACTAGGACCATTAATATTCTTATTGTTTGTTAACGATTTGCCCCTACATATACAAGCTAAACTACTTAGCATGTTTGCGGACGATACGGCTTTAATACTTTCAGCACGAACTTTTTCAGATTTAAAATTACTTATTGCTACTGTAATGGGGGAGTTTAATAAATGGTGTAGAAAAAATATGCTTATACTAAATCTGGATAAGGCAGAATGTCTTTATTTCTATAATGGAGCTCGTGTTGAAATGAAAGAAGCCGTATTAGATATATTTGTGGAAAATACCGTTATAAGCCCAAAAAATAATGCAAAGTTCCTAGGAATCCTTCTAGACAGTAATATGAGATGGAGCAGTCATATAGATCTAGTATGTAAAAAATTAAAAAAAATCATTTTTCGCTGTCTCTCGAGTGAAGTCCATGTTGGACATTCAGGGTCTTATTAATATATACTATGCATTGGTTTTTAGTCATTTAACTTATAATGTGGTTCTGTGGGGTAATGCTTCTACTATTAACAGAGCATTTATTTTGCAGAAGCGCATTATTAGGCTAATGTTTGGTCTAAAATCTAGGCAGTCTTGCAAGCCAATATTTACTAAGTATAATATATTGACCCTTCCATGCATCTATATGTTTAAAACACTGCTCCTAACCAAGGAAAACTCGGAGTTAAAGCATGGCGTTGTCTCGAGACACAGTGAAACTTTGACTATTCCGAAGCATAAATCTGCATTGTTTAGATACTCTCCAACCTATATCGGTATCACCCTGTATAACAAACTACCCCTTTACTTGAAACAAATTCGTAATCCAAATATATTTAAATATAGGGTAAAAGCGTTTCTTGCAAATAAAAGTTATTACACAGTCAAAGAGTACTTAGAAGATATAACTATAGATAAATGTCAACTTATTTATTTATTTATTTATTTGTATATTTGTCTATTTGTGTTTTTATTTATTATGTTTATCTGACAATGTATATCCATCTTACGGTGGCAGTAGTACAAATAATAATTTATATTCTATTCTATTCTATTCACATCCGCATTATCTCTTATCATGCAAACATCCTTTGATCGTAGTACTTTGCCAGGTGTTTGGAAATCCGCCAACGTAGTCCCTATTCACAAAAAGGGAAACAAGCTGCTAAAGGAAAACTATTGCCAAATTACTTTAACTTGCATAGAAGTAAAAGTAATGGAGAGAATAATTGCCGAATCATGGTCGCTTTTCTAGTAGCCAATGAATTGATTCCAAATGAACAACATGGATTCCTACCTGGACGATCTGTCATCACGAATCTGTTAAAATGTTTTAATGATTGGACATTAGCTATGGCATTCCAATAGACGTAATATATTTAGACTTTACAAAGCCGTTCGATAAAGTGCCTCATAAGAGATTGCTGCACAAGTTGAACCATTTTGCTATTCGAGGATTATTTCTTTTGTGTATTGCTTCATTTTTAACTAACAAAACATTCAGGGTCAGAGTTGGTGATGCTTTTTTCAGACTTTTCTCAGTGGATAGTGGTCTCCTCAGGGATCAGTGCTTAGACCTTTGTTGTTTCTTCTCTACATCGCTGATCTGCCAAGACTTCTCCATTGCGTAAGTTCCTTTTTTGCGGATGACTCCAAATTCTATGTAAATCCCCTTTTACAATATCCCCTTATATTATTTTAATATTGGAATGGTGTAGTTTATGGTTAATCCCTTTGAACATTAACAAGTGCGTGGTACTACATATTGGCAAAAATAATCCTTGTCTAGACTATGCCATAGACAACATACCCTAAACAAAAGTGAACTAACATACCGATCTTGGTGTTATCGTGACGTCTGATTTAACTTGGTCTGAACATATTAATGCGGTCTGTAACAAATCTAAAAAGACTATTTTTTTGTTCAGAAAAATATTTAGTAGGCCTTCGGTTGCTACAGCAGCATGTTTATATAAAACATATATTCGACCGGTCCTGGAGTTCAGGTTTTCAGTATGGTATCCTAACCTAGTGCGAGAAATAAATCGAATCTACAACATCCAGCGTGCCGCTACCAAAATGCCATATGGAAGAACTCGGCCTTCCTACGAAGAGCGCCTTAGAATATTTGTATTACCTACTGCAATGGACAGACTGGAAAGATGTTCCCTAATTATGACATACATAATTTTACACACCACCTTTACATTGGATCTAAGAAATTTGTTTACTTTGAACGAGAACCATCTTAGGGGGCACAGTCTTAAGCTAAGACATGGGGTTTACCGGTCTACTGCCAGGAAAAACTTTTTATGTAACAGAGTTTTTACTACCTGGAACTTCCTACCTCAACATGTAGTCGAAGCTCCATCCATAAATACTTTTAAAAATCGCACAGATGCATTTATGTTCCTGTAGCTACCAGTTCTTAAAAATTTTCTTATATTTGGCGTAATCCATTGAGAACCGTCCACTTTTGAATTATTTGGGCGCTCGACCAGTTCCAAATTAATTAATTTTTTTTTGTGTTGTTAAACCTATATATGTGTACTTCAAAACCAGTTTTATTTTATTTTTACATTGGTTAGGCGTGGTCCCCCTCTGAAATTTGCATTTTATTGATTTTTGTATGTTGCGGAAATTTAAATTTCTCCGTTATGAAATAAGCTACCGATATAAAACAAAAATTCTCTTTTTAAGCATACGATGTGCTATATTTTTTGTTTGAAAGACTTTTTTCTAAATAAAATCAAAATAGGTGAAAATTGTATCCGAAATTTGATATAAAATTTATTAAAATGACGATTTTTAAATTTTAATATTTTCTTAGGGGGTTGAATTGAGCGGGTGAATTTTTTTTATAAATAGGGACCTATAATTACTATACACTGTTAAAATTTCAAACCAAAATATTTACGTAATATTTTTTTATAAAGCTTCAAAAATACTACTTTTACGAAATTATTCAATATTTGAGCCTCAATATCTCAGGGTTAACTAAATTTAAAAATCTGAAATTTTTACACATAAGAGCTCTATATGTTAGCAGAACATAAAAAAATTCAAGAATGTGTTTTGCCTTAAATTAAAATTCTATGAAAAAACATATCACCGAAATTTATTAATTTAATAAACGACAATCCTACCTACGAATTAATGGGATAATAACTCCGGCTCCCTCAGTAATCTATTTTGAAAAAAATTATAGAGATATAAATACAAAAGCTTTTAAAGGACTAATTTAGTTTAAGCAAAACTTTTAAAGGTGTATTTTTAATTATGGAGTGCTCTATTGGAAAATATATAGAAGAAGAATGTCATAAGAATGTAAGGAAAAATACAAAAAAAAACAGTTAAATCTATTATTGATTATAGCAGTGAAGATCAAATTTTGATAAAATGGAGAGTAAATGAAGATGTAATCTCAATTTGTGAATATCATAATAAAACTTTCACTAGCTCATTTAATAACTGAGAAATTTAAATTTCCCTAACATGCAAAAATTAAAAAAAGGAAAGTTTATAGGGTGGCCACCCCCAACTGAAGCAAAATAAAAATATTCTAACATTGGTTTTAAAGTATACATATATAGGGTAAACAACAGGCAAAATAATATTAAATTTGAAAATGGTCGAGCGCCCTATGCTGGACGATATTCAATGGATTACACATGGATTATAATAAATTTATTACATTAAATTAGTTTATATAAGTTTAGTTTATATTAGTTTGATTTGGCTTAGTTAGTTTATTTTTTATACTCTATATGTAACTCTATATGTAACACTCATATTGAACATCTAAATTCAAAAATAGGTAGTTACCTATTTGTTCTAAAAAAATAAAAATCTACGTCTTGACGTCTTGAAAATGCTGTATTTCGGTTTTGTGCAATCATCAATTAGTTATGGAATTGAGTTTTGGGGAATGGGGACTGACGCAGATAATATTTTTGTGCTTCAAAAGAAGAGTTTAAGGGTTATTTCAAACTTAAAACGCAGAGAAAGTTGTAGAAAAAAATTTATTGAACTTCAAATACTTACAGTTCCTTGCCTTTACATTTTTAATTTATTAGTATACATACATAAAAATAAAAATTCGTTTGGACTTAAGAATAAAGATTTGCTATAACACTAGGAACAATGAAAATACATTAGTTCCAAAATATAGGCTAACTCTATCACAAAATGGTCCCCTCATTAAGGGTATTAAATTATACAATAGATTAGAAAATATAATAAAGCTTACTCCTTTACCTAATTTAAAAAAACTAATCAAGACCAAACTCTTATCGAAAGCCTATTATTCTATAAAGGAATTTGAAGACGACAATGGCTAGTGAACATTTTGTAAAAATTTTAATGTGTATAATTGTAGTCGTTAATATTATTTTTATTTATTATTTTAAAAGATATGTCTCGTGTATTCGTATTACTTTACAACTTGTTGTAATTAATTCTTATTCTCATGATATGTAACTTAGTAGAATGCAAAAAATACCGGTGAATTATTTTAAAAGACAAATAGTAGCAGTGTTATGAAACGTCTTTTTACTAGATATTATATTCTAATAAATATTTCAAGTTCAATACTTCTGTATATTTGATTGTTAAATTTGATCTATATAAACCAAGCGGCTGTTTATGTTAACACCATTATTTTTAATTATGGGACAATGTACCATCTAAGATGATTCATAAATTATACAGAAATGCAGGTGCCTTCTGTTAAAGAGTAGCGAGGTTCGTATAACGAGGTGTGCTTTAAGAAAAATAATTGCTTTTAATTACTAATTAAATTTAATAACATAAATTCAAATTATTACATTTGGTCAAACTAATCTATACTTATGTTTCTTAGTTATTTCTTTTTACTAATTTTCTAGTTCTTTTTACTGTGTTCCATAGTAGAATATTTATCTTTAATTTAAAATACATTTATAAAAGTTTATTTTGACCGCGCCCCGAATGTTCAATAAAATATTATTAAAACTTTAATGTTCATATTTAAAATATAATTTTAAATCGCGGCACAGAAAATTCTCAATTACATAACTTAATTTCCATTTTTAAAAGTTTATATTCACGTATTATTTAAAAATTGTCAATCATTTATTTCAACAGTTAAAGTCTTAAAAAATGCAAAATTAATACAAGCCTTAACACTTACGTTATTAAAATAATCACTTTACACTAACTTAAAATTTGCGGAGACAAGTTTCAAGTACAAGTTCACCAAATAACTGATCAATCTCGTTTGGAGATTGGGTTTATATACCCTAAAATCTCATAAATCTGAATTTTAGTGCAATTTTAACAGTACCGACAAACATAACTGTAGCGATTAATAACCACTAGTGTCATACTAAATTATGAATATACGACACTAACTACTGCACAACTAACGCTTATTATCCTATATTTATGGCCTTAAGTACTGAGTCACAAAAATATAAGTCAACTTGAAAATCAACTAAGTAGCGGTTCCTCAGTCGGCATTTCAGTCTAGATAGATTAATTATTTACCGCAAGTTAATTTATTACTGCATAAAAATAGACTAACTATATAAAGCGTTTCAAAAATACAAAAATTGTACGCCAGTGCTTTCAAAGTAGTTCATATATTTCTGAAATAAAATACGAAAGTTTATCCACTTAGAAAATGAACATTTTTTACTAAAATCAATTCCACCCTCATAACATAACTCTCCCCATACAAAGAAAAAACAACTTTTCCAAAAAAAATATATGTTTTTTCAAAAAAAATGTAAAACATTTTTTCTGTTAGGTTGAGAATACATGAACCAAGTGAAACTAACTAAAAATAACAAAATCAACTTATTGGAAATAAGAAAAAACAAATATATTCTGGTCAAGATAGGATGAGAAAATAGAATGAATAACACTACAAGACCCTTTAAAATGCAGAGTAATGAAAAATTGAATTTCTATTGTAAAGATTGGCAGCTGATTGAGTTTCAAGATTAATATACTATATTTAAATTATTATGTATTATTAACAGTGTAATATGGTATAAACTACCTCTTAGAGAGGTCCCAGAACCACTATAAAGTAATAAACTAAACTAAACTAAACTAAATTATTCTAATTTTTAACTACCTTAAACTTAACACCACACTAAACTTAAGTACATAGTTTCATTTGCAGTTCTATACCTCGACGCTTGAACGAAATTGACGGCGTTGTATAAAGTATGTGTGCCTTTAAAATATTCTGACAACTTTACTCACGCCCTTCCAGTGCGTAGGTGGTACCTTGATGGTGTTCCCTTCTTAGACCGCGTGATATCCTCCTGTCGATGTTCTGGATATTATTTCCTCTACCTCAGCATTCAGGAAGTCAAGGAAGTCTCTGGATAAGACTCCTATAGCAGGTGACTGATGGCTTTTAGTCTTACAGGCTGAGTTGACAACATTTTGTCTGCCAATACCTCCATTTACATGAAGTACAGTACATCGATATTTGCTCGATATTGTGTCCAAACTATTTCGTTCGACAAAATTACACGCAAAGACCGCTAAAATGTTTATATTCTTTAGTCTTTTCGAACTTTTTTTATTGTTCATTAACTTAACCGGTAATACGTTTTAGTTTTTTAATACAACACTTTATTTATAAAACACTTTTATTTATTTACTTTAAAATGTTTTTTGTTAGTTTTATTTATTAATATTTCTTAATTATATATTACTTAGTAAGCTTACTTATTTAATAATTTTTTAACTCTAGAGTTTTTATTATGCAAATTATTACTATTATTATTATAACTAATATTCTTATTACTTATTCTTATTAAAGATCCAGGGCTGATCAGGCACTGAACCCGCTGACCTAAGTCTACGTCCAGAGAACTTTCTTGTTGGCTATTTTGCGAATTAATATAAATTTCTGGTTCAGGACTTCTTACGTCATTGTTTTCTTCTACGTCATAAAATGATAAGTCGGATTCACTAAATTCTTCGACGTCGATGTCATTATTTTCATTGTTTGTTTCCGAAACGTCTGACAAATGTACTGAATCATCCTTTTTAGAGATTGTGTTATTTTGGCTGTATCGAAACTCTTGGGTTGCCCCTTTAAAATTCTAACAGGTACGTATTATGAGTTTTTACATAAAACTCGTGCTACATTCGAACAATCTTGAAAATAATAGGATGTAGTTACAAGGTGTATTTTTATTGCTCGTTTTGTCATTTTAATCTTTATTGGTATGGATCTATTTGTACAGAATTTTTAGTATTGTAGGTATTTAAATTAATTATCTTTTTTTTAGTAGATATATTTTATAATATTATTTGTTTTGTTTTAACATGTACAAATTTTTAAATTATGTAAATACAGTGTTTTTGATTTTTAACATTTCGCTGGGTTAAAATTATAAGGTTCTATGTTATATGAGGTTTCGATAGAACATAGAACTTTATAATTTTAACCCAGCGATTTATTTATTGAACAAAAATAAATGATAATTAATATTTTTCTCGATTAAACTTTTTCTGTATAAGAACTTTTATTTAAAATTTAATTGTAAAAATGTAGTTTTGTGGTGTTTTGTATAAAAAAAAACCTTCCCAAAGATCAAGGAGATGTAAATTCCTTGGAACCATATTTGTTTTTAAGTGTATGGAATAGAATAGAAATTTATGTAAATATAAATGAAATAAATTATTTAATTTAAATAAATGTTTTTTTTAATTAAATTAAATTAAAAAAATATAAACAATATCAGTTTAAAGAATTTATTTTAAAGTATACCTAATAATTAGGTAAACTTTAGTAAGAAAAGAAATAATAATAAGATTGTTTATTATTAATTAAAAGAATTTATTTTAGAGTTTATTATATTTAGCAGTCAACTGCTTATATAAATCACAATACACTGTAAAAAGTAAACTGAATATTTAGTAACAAATGGATAGGAAGTTATGATCCTATACAAATGTACTTTAATTTTTGTTAAAAACACTATAGTCCTAAAGTCCATCCACGGTGGCAAAAATTGAGAGACTAAGAACACCCGGTTACGAGGTGATTGAAAAACGGGAGTGTGATTTCCGTAAGGAAATACAGCAGAACCGTGAAATTGAAAAATATGTGGAAAATCACCCGTTATTATCCCATTCGCCACTCAATCCTCGAGATGCTTTCTACGGAGGTCGAACCGGTAATTGCAGGACTTACTACAAGTGTGTTCCTGGGGAAAAAATAAAGTATTTGGATGTTTACTCTTTTTGAATCAACGGTGTATGTACTATGTGCATTTAAGTGCAATTATTTTCTAAAATTACCTGTATTTACTACCTAAAAAAACTTTTATACTGTGTTTACACTTGTTTGTGACAATAGTGGACACTCTTACGTAGTTAGTTTCGCGACGGTACGTGTATTTACAAACATTGTTTTGAATTTTTGTGCCGGTATCGATAAGATAACCGCGGTCCGCTTCGAATTTTATAAAGCGCTGTTGCCGATCTTCTTTTTTTTTCTCTCTGATTGGGAATTACAACCGGTTTGTTCTCATTAAACCTATGACCTTCCTGGTCTCATAATGCATAAAAATATTGTAGTTAACGAGTTACTTTGCTTCGTTCAACAAAAGTATAATACCCTGGAAAAAGCCTCATTGCTGCTGCTTTGTGATAATAGCTTTAGTGACAAGGATATTGACGATTCGTGCGAAGTGCTAAGCAAGTGCATAACTACAGCAACCCTGCTTAAACGAAAGGGAGAAGGCCGAAAAAGACGTGTCCTACAAGACATTTTAAAGGTTTTCAGAGAAACTGATCCCGATATCGTTCCAACCTTTGCTGCGGTCAACCTTGCTGCTCTCCCTCCGATATCATTTGATTATATCGACGTCTCTGTTCTCCTAAAGGATATTACTACTTTAAAGTTCCAAGTGTCTAAACTTAAAGAAGATAAAGACCAGTCTAACATTGTGCTCACTGAAGATATTAATTCTCTTAGATCAGAGTTCAATTCCTTTAAAGCTAAAAGCCTCCAGTCTCCAACTACATTTTCAAAAGGCAATCTGGGACTGCCTCCACTTTTGAGTTCGACTTCTTCAACGCCAGAACTTACTTCTGTTGCTGCTGCTACTGACTCTAAACCGAAGTCTCAACCTCGTTACTCACCACGGAACAGTCTTCGCTCCAGAAGACCAAATCCACCACCGTCAATTCACATCAACGGTAGCAAATCTCCCTTAGATACCTCGCCATTATAAGCTGCCGAAAAATTCACATATATCTTCATATCTCGCCTTAAATCCAGCACCTCTGCGCAACAAGTTCGACTTCATCTCTCTAATCTGGGTATTTCTGATTGTATTTTATTTCCAATAAACTCTAGGACAGGCGAATTTATATCATATAAAATAGGATTACCAGATTACAAGGTTAACACTGCCACAAACCAATCGGTCTGGCCGCCTGGTGTTATCGCCAAAGTGTGGGAAATTCGTAACTCTGCCAGTGCAAACCAAGATGACAAGTAATCTTAACATCGTTACCTTAAACTGCCGAAATTTTCGGAGAAACCTTACTGGAATTCAAAACCTTTGTAGAACCTATGATTTCTGCCTACTACAAGAAACCTGGCTAACCTGGGAGGACATGCCCGAACTCGCTAGAGCTAGCCCAGAGTTTTGCTTCAATGGAGTTAGTGCAATGGATAGCTCTCAAATTCTGAGGGGAAGACCTTTTGGCGGAGTTGCTATCCTTTGGCATAATAAGTATGCTCAGAACGTTAAACTCGTAAGTTGCGACAACTCTAGGATAGTAGCGGTAACCATTATTGAAAACTCAAGAACAATTCTACTGGCCTCTGTGTACATGCCTACTTACAACCTTGATAACATTCCTGAGTTCTGCCACATCCTTGGTAGGCTCTCCGCTATCATCGAAGAAACTGCGCCTGATGATGTTCTTATTCTTGGTGACTTTAACACTAAACCCGCCGACACAAATGAGTTCTTTCAAGAGTTGAAAATTTTTTGTGAACATGAGAACCTTGCTGCTCTGGATATTGACACTCTGCCTCAGGACACGTTTACGTATGTCAGCGACGCCCATTCTACTACTTCGTGGCTAGATCACTGTCTAGTTTCATCAGCTGCTGCATCCAGTGTTATATCGGTTGATGTTTTAAAGATGACCTCCAATTCGGATCACTTTCCTTTAACTCTAAAGCTTGAAACCTCCCTGCTGCCGAAAGTCACTCCTTCAGTGTCTTTCACGTCTGTCATACCTAAATGGACTGAAGACAGCAATTTATCGGTCCGAAACTATAAACTCGCTACAGAGGAAAAGCTTAGGCTTATCAAACTTCCCAATGCTGTATACTGTCGTGATCCTATGTGCACTAATCAGCAGCATGCATTGCAAGTTGAAAGTTTGTTTAATGACATTTCTGCTGCCTTGCGTATTTCGGCCACTAGTATTTTTCGACGCAAGCCAAACCGTAATTACAGAACTGTACCTGGTTGGTCTGCCGAAGTGTCTACTGCCTACAATTCCGCTCACGTGGCTTTTCTTCTGTGGACGGATTCTGGTCGCCCACCTGCTGGCCCCTTAAATGATGAAAGGCGCCGTCTTCGTAGAATCTTCAAAGCTAAACTTAAATCCGTAAGTCAACGTGAAGAACAGCTACGTGCTGATGCGCTAGCCGCTTGCCATATGGACAAAGATTTTATTAAATTCTGGAAAGCATGTGGAAAAATCAGAAAAACACCTGTCTCTCTGTCCACCTCTATAGACCAAACCTCTGGAGAAGCCAACATTGCACAACTATGGGGTAATTTATATGAAAATCTCAGCAACTTATATGACGATAACTACCTGATTAACCTAGCCTGTGAGGATTATGTAGCCTGCCTTGTTAAGCCTACTGATGTAAGGTTAGCTATCTCTCAGTTAAAGCAAGGTAAAGCCGCTGGTTGGGATGGTCTTTGCCCAGAACATATAATTAACGCTGACCCTATATTGCACTCTATTTTAGCGCTATGTTTTTCTTCAATGCTTTCTCATGGTTATGCACCTGCTGCTCTTACGAAGACGATAATTACACCCATCGTTAAAAACAAAAGTGGGGATATTTCTTCTTCGGCTAATTACCGGCCAATTGCTATTTCTACTACGTTTTCTAAAGTACTTGAACTAATCATACTCAATAGATGTAGGCCCTTTTTCCAAACCAGTGACAACCAGTTCGGTTTTAAAAGATCTATGGGAGCTGTAGATGCAATTTTTTTATTGAAAGAAACAGTTAGCTACCACCTTAAGAAGAAAACTCCTGTGTATGCAATATTCCTGGATTTAAGTAAAGCCTTTGATAGGGTTCATCATGTGAAGTTAATCAGAGCCTTAATAAGTCGGAAAGTACCTAGCTATGTTTGCCGCTTCTTACAAAGTTGGAACTCCAAAGCCACGGCATCTGTTCGCTGGGGATCTGCCACTTCATCTGACTTCAGTCTACGCAACGGTGTACGACAAGGAAGTTTAATTGCTCCTGATGCCTTCAATGCCTACATTGACGACCTTCATACTCTCCTGGCTAAAGCCCCTGCTGGATGCTTTCTTGGTGGCCTAAAAGTCAACTGCATCAGCTACGCCGATGATATGGTCCTTCTTTGCCCCTCACTTCAAGGTCTACGTATGCTTATAAAAATATGTGAAGACTTTGCCAAATCACGTTCTCTTAAATACAATAGTAGTAAGAGTAAAGTTTTAGTGTTCAAGTCCACAAATTATAGAGACCTCTGTGTTCCTCCTGTATATTTAAATAACTCTGTTGTTGAACGCGTGTTCGAAATCAAATACCTAGGTCACGTTATCAATGATATGCTAAGTGACAACTCTGACATTCAGCGTCACAAGAAAAACCTTTGTGCCCGCGCAAACATGTTAGCTAGAAAATTCTCTAAGTGCTCTGCCGAGGTTAAGAACTCTCTTTTCAGGACATTTTGTTCTAACGCATACTGTGGTGAAATTTGGCTTGATCATACGGTGGCCTCGTGGCGAACTCTTCGCGTATGCTATAATGATGCATATCGCATTATCCATAGACTACCGCGCTATAGTAGTGCCTCGGAAATGTTTGCCTCTGCCCGAATAGATACCCTGGATGCTCTGAGACGCAAGTTGCTCGCCTCTTTTGTGAAGCGGCTACTCTCCAGTCCTAATGTTTTCCTAAAAGCGTTTGTATCTTCGGACTGCTTTTGGGTTTCTGCACAAATCGCCACTTGGCGACGCCTTTGTTTCTTACAAGTGACCTAATCATTTTATTTATTTATAAATTATAATTATTTTGTTTTGCTTTATTTTATTTTTAATCATTTTATTATTTTGTAGTATATGGCCATTGTGCTGTAATAAAATTATTATTAATTAATTTATATCCCTGGGTATGTAAATACGGAAAAATCATATTCTTCACCCCGAAGTTTTGGTGTGCGAACAATGTAAAACAATAAATTTACAAGAAACGGATGGGCCGGTAAAGTGTAAAATTCTTCCTCCTCAAAACCTATATCACCCCGTTTTACCCACAAAAATTAATAGCAAGTTAATGTTTGTCCTTTGTCGTACTTGCGGGCAAATTATGGCTGATGGTGAATGTCAACACTACGAAGAAGAGCGAGCGCTAACAGGCACCTGAGTAATTGACGAGGTATTAAAAGCCTTAAAAAAGGGTTACCAACTATTGGGCATTTTCGAGGTATGAAAATACCAAGTAGAGCAGTACAATATCGACCAAAAAACTGAGATCACTGAGATGATAAATAAATTCATCAAAATCAAACAAGAAGCCTCTGGGTGTCCTGGTGAATGTGTCACTGATAAGCAAAAGGACGAGTACATCGAGGCCTTTTTTGATCGTGAGGGCATAAAACTATAATTTAATGCAATATTAAAGAATTCGAGGCTTAGATGTTTGGCCAAACTTATGCTAAACAGCTTCTGGGGTGAACTTGGGTAGCAAGAAAACCAACCAAAGACCAAAATTGTAAAGAACCCAGGCGAGTTCTTTAATATACTATAAATTAAAAATTTTAATTTAACCATTCAACTAATGATAAAGTAATATAATTTACTATGTAACCTAATTTAATGTCTAACTTATTAAAAAACTGTTACAAATTGCAGCTTTACCGAACCATAATTTATTTAAATTTAATTTTCTTTCTAACACATTTGCTTATTTAAAAATTTGCTAATGACTTTCGCGCCAAAAGCTTCATGGTTATAGTCGATTTTTTGTGGAGCAGCGGTTACTAACAAAGTTATGGAAATAAGTATTTCTTTCTTTTTTTAACTCATCAATTAAACAGAGAAAGAGATACATACAGTTTAACCGGCGTTACCACAAAAAATGACTTATGTTTATGTCAGAATAATATATGGGGTTACAAGATTTTTAAACTCAAATAGAGATTCCAACATTTTTATAATTAATTTACATTAACCAAACAAAAAATTGTTTATATTCTGTTATAAACCATATTTGTTTTTCGGACCTGCCTAATATACAGTATTTACAGTAATAAACTAAAACTCACATGTGATCACAAACTAAAAATAATATAATATGCCAGCCCCAGCCATAACTAACACAGGCTCCCTCTACCTGTAGAAGTTTAGACACAGTATAAAAAGAATTCTATACTGTCATTTAGATCAAATTTAAATCAACAAATCTGTAAATTAGAAAGGGTATATTATTTGATAAAATAACGTTTTTTTTTTTAATGTAGATTGTATAGAATCTAACTTGACCAAAAATAAAATATGGTTAAATTATAATTTATAGTATTTTATCATTAGAAGCATTAAAGAATTTGATCTCTTAAATCATAGTAAAAATAAAAACTTGAAAATATTGTATCAGACAGAATAGTAATTTAAAAATATGTTGTTTAGAACTAATACTTTTTCGTAAAGGAAAACCATTAGAGCATTTTTCGATTAGCACAGAAAAGAAATAGTCAATAAATGAATTAGGCAATAAAGTTAATTATAAAATATACATTTAGATACAATATGCTGTAATCAAAAAATAATATTAGGTAATTTAAAACTTCGAAAACTGACGCCAGAAAATATATACCGATTGTCTAATGTCATTTTAACAGATAGGGCAGTTCTATAAGCGCAAAAGAAATAGCTGCAAATAAATTACATGTGATAAACTGGGATGACATGTCTTGAAGCGCGGAGCCAGCCTCTTATGCGACGTAGCCAAATCTTTAATTTTTCTCTTAGGTCTTTGGAATGGAGTGGGGTTATCGCGCTTAGGCCACAAATAAAAGTCGCATGGAGTTAAATCAGGAGATCGGGCTGGTCAAAGAATATTACCAAAACCGCTGATTAAACGGTTTGAAAATGCCTCATTTAAGTAATTTCTAATGATGTGTGCATCGTGAGCTGGACAACCATCCTGTTGATAAAACACATAATTAAAATTTACATCAGGCATCATGAAACGTCCTACCACTTCAATGGGGATTGTGAGGCTCTGAGCAGACTCAGACAATAAATCTTCGGTGTGGTAACACTAGCGAAGGAAAAGTTGAGCCTCCTAGCCTGGTCAGATGTTATGAACTTTATCAGAAGGTCTGGAAGATTCAGGAAGAGGGAGAGTAGGTAATGCGGCACTTGAAACCATCCCCCCCTCCACATTTTTAGGTCGGGTCACGTGACCGCCAAGCCCCGCCCACTCCCCTCTCCTCCGCACCTTAGAGGCAAATTCAAAATGGCAGCTTCCGGGGACTGTAAAATTCAAAATGGCTGCTTCCGTGGCGCGAAATTTAAAAAAGGGGCGAGAATTTTAAATATGGGGTGCTGACACGAAATTTTAAAAAGGGGATCAAAATTTTAAAAAACTGGTTTTAATAGCCCCATGATGAAGGCCCCAAAACGACTGATCGGCTGAAAATTTTAGATGATATTAGCGCATTCACCAAATTTTGCTGAAATGATTTTAATTATTAAAAACTAGATAAAACATTGCAAGCAACTTGTCAAAAGGGGATAGGATAAGGTGTCTAGTGTGTGTGATATTAGTGCAAAATTTTATTGAAATGATTTTAATTATCAAATAAACTAGATGAAACGTTGTCAAAATTGTCAAAGGGGTATAGAGTAAGGTGCCTAGTGTCTGATATTAACACCTTCTCTAAATTCTGCCGAAATGATTTTATTTAATTATCTAATAAACTATAACGTAAAAATTAAAAATTATCTGGGAAAAGTAAAATTTTACGGCAGCTACTTGTAATTATTATTTTATAAACAATGTATTTAAAAAAATTGTACACTTTGTATGTATGTATTTATTTTGATTCTACCTATTGATAAAATAGGGGTTTTATCCTCGTCAATTTGAATATAAACACAGTAGACCATCACCAATATTATACACTTCTTACATACTAAAAGTTGATATACACCTCTGTAGTAAAACCTCACTCACTCGCTCATAAACCCCGAGCTAAACACAATTCAATTATATGCACAAAATTCTTAAAATGTTCAGATTTTCTGATATATTTTTAACTGATCTTGTGTTTGTTTTCTGACCAGGTAGAACTGCGTTTTTCTAAGGAGTTCTACAGATAAAAAAAACTATTTGCGAACAACTCTCTTCAAAATTTAAAGTAGAACAAAAAAATATTTTATTCCTTGGAAATATTATTTGTGTTGTGTTATATTCAGAACTATTTCGAACTTATCACAGGAAGTATACAATTAATATAAAATACATAATGTTATCTTTCGAAAAAAAAAATACATTGTCTCTAGGTTAAGGCCTGGCCAGAGGCCCGCATAACTAGCATAGTACACAGCACAGCCTGTGGATATGCTCTTAATATCGTGAAAAAGCACGGGTAGTAAACACGGTTTCTCTTAAGAGCCAAATCCAGATTTTCTCCCCCGATTTATAGACTACAAACAACAGGACAAGAATTTCTGCGGTACCTTTTTGGAGGGACTTCGTGAGGACGTTAACAGGGTAACGAAAAAACCTAAACCTATTTTGAACAAAATAGATGAAAAATTAACTGATGACGAAAAATCTGCCGAATCATGGTCCAGATACCTCCGGATGGACGACTCTCGCATTTTGGACCTTTTCGTCGGACAACTGAAATCCACTCTCAAACGCACCCATTGTTCCGTCACATTCGAACCATTCTGGGACCTTTCTCCCTCTCTTCCACAACACACCGGTCAATTAAGTTTGTCACATTGTTTGGAATCCTTCACACGGGAAGAATCGTTGGACGGTGATGAAAAATCTACATGTTCAAAATGCAAAGAGCGCCGAAAATGCACAAAATTCTTTACAATTCAAAAATTCCTAAAAATCTTAGTAATTCACCTTAAACGCTTCTCCCCGATGACACAGTTTTAAAGTAAGCTCGGAGTCACCGTAGACTTCCCTCTAGAAGAATTAGATATGAGCAATTATGCCGCAGAGTCCGTTGCACCCTCCAAATACAACTTATACGCCATTTCAAATCACAGTGGTACCACGTATAGAGGACACTATACCGCCTATTGTAAACATCCCTATGATCACAAGTGGCACGAATACAACGACTCTAGAGTATCTTCAATTTTACTAAGATCGATCGTATCAGGTGAAGCATACATATTATTCTACGAACAAGGTCAAAAATCACATCTTTAATTACATTAGGTATTAATTTAGTTTAATATTTAGTATAATTTTACATATTCATTTTAATCTTATGTTATTGTACTTTTCTTTATTTACAAATAATAAAAAAGCATATTTCACATTAGGGGGCGAACTGGAGTTTTAACTTTCAGAAATAACAGCCGCCCCCAAAAGAGTAACATCAAATTGCTTAATAAAAGCTTTGTTAGACTTTAACTATAGGTACTGCATAGCAAAGACAAGTTGTCCTATCTGCAAATTAGATGCTTGGAGATATGGGTAGTTTTATTGTTTTTGTTTGCAATTTTGAAAACATGTTAAAATAAATATGGCTTTGGGTTCTACTTTTATTTTAAAATAATTTAAAAAAATATACGATATCTTTTAAAAAAATATTTTTAGAAAAATAAATTATTCTAAATGCTCGACTAAATGCATTTGTCCTATCTAAGAAAGTTAAGACAAAATAATCTAAAAACTCTAATTAAATTACTAGGATCTATAAAGTTAGTTCTAGTCCTGAATTATTCGCCTAGTAAAGACTAGTTAGGACAATTTTATTTAGAAAACATTGGAGATACTCCACATAGGGCTTTTCTTTTTAATAGGGACATGAGGCTAATGTAATGCAATAAAATGGTGTGCTTTACTCAAAACATCTAATTTTCAGATATTACAACTTGTCTTAGAAGGGCCGTATACTATAAGCAAGAAGTACATGCGGTTAATATACTTCCTGTTATTATTTGATTTAACCCTTCATTAGGAGCATGGTCCACTATCTTTTTTAGACATTTAGACCTTGCTTTTAGTTTCTTAACTTTTTACACGAGGTGTACCCTTGTCCACCTTTTAGTAGCGGTACATTATGATTCAATATATTAGGTTAGTAGTATTTTAAACTTGGAGGGGTTTGTGTTTTTACTCAGATTGAAACTCAACTGTTCTGCAATTGTAGACAGCGTAATCAATCACCTTCCTTTTTAATTTTGCATTTTTATTTATCTAAGTTTGTATTTTTTTTTTAATATCTATATGCTATATATAAGCATTTTTTTTACCCACAACAGTTACTAAAATATTAATAATTTAAAAATATGTAGAATATAAAACCCAATAAATATTATGAGCCATTTGGGTTTTAAAAATATAAATGTATTAAAAAATAAATTTTATTTTTTAACAAAAATAAAATGGTCAATAGGTGTAGATCACCGTGACTAAACTCGTAACTAACGCGCCTAACGAAGGGTTAACAAAACTATTTTGAGTAATTTGACTTATTTCAACAAGTCTTGACTTGTTTGAGACTGAATAACAGATCTGTAGCGATAAGAATTGGTATAAATATCGCTGCAGTTATTTGCTGATTGTATTATCATTAGAACTGTCCACCGCAAAATTGTTTATCAGTAAACGGTAAGTGTTTATTTTATTTTATTTATTTCTTTATTTAAAATAGTGTCTTATCCAATTTTACAAATTTTTTAACGTATATCCGGCAATCTAACTACTACAGAGGAAACGTTGCAAGCGTATATTTTTAATTTTTTCTAAAAAAAAAAATTGTCTGCCGAATTATTTTTACAGTGTACAGTTTATTCCAACTGATAAGCAATGTAGCTACTTTTTACAAAAACCTTCCAACATATGTATGTCTGTCTAACTTATACTACTTTGCAAGCGTATTTTGATTTATTTTCCAAAAATTTTTTTAATATCTATCCGTCTAGCCGCCAGCCCTGTTGAATTATTTTTTTTTAATAATTTTTAATTTTTTTTTAGAAAAAATGCACTTCGGAAGATTCGAAACCTGTGAAGAAGGTAGAAGATTGCCAAATTATTTCTGTTAATGATAACACCTTTTTAAGTTAATATTTATGTGTGTGCGTTATTGAAATTTTTGGAAATATATATTTTTATCTAAGGTAAGAATTTTCAAAATAATACTAATTCAAGGGCGTAGAATCCGAATCTAATCTTAGAAAAAAGATTCTCACATTTTTTGACATACTAGGTCCGGAAATAATGACGTTTAACAAATTTTCAAAATCGTGCTCTTTTTTTAAATTTTAGTACAGGCAATTACCTATACCAACAAGTTCCTAGCTTGTAGGGAAGCTATGTTTATTTGTGAATGTTTCATATTTTTAATTACTTTTTATTTTTTATTTCAGCGCTTTGAAATATATATATATATATATATATATATATATATATATATATATATATATATATAGGGCGTTTGGTAGGGGGTATGATTCCAAAACTAATAAACTACAATAGTCATTATATTTTTATTTTTTACCGTTTTTCCGTAAATTGTCTGAAAAATATTGTCTCACGGCATCATAGCCATCAACGCATGTTTATGTACTTTATATAGCTGAGCTCTTAGCGTAGTAGAATCTGCACCTTTTGCAGGGGTGACTTACCGACTCAAGAGCTGCTACTCCCCCTTCGTAAAGGGTACCGGCGTACACTTACAGCGGACAACCTAGTCGTTAGAATTTGAAATATTTGTGGATTAATGGACGGTTCTTTGATAGCCGTCAGGCGACAATTCAACATACACTGTATATACCAAACCCCTGTATGAAAACTGCCCACTTTGTAAGTTCGGACTCACGGATGTCAGGGTCGGTACTCTCTCTCTCTTTCGAGATACCTGGCGTGTACGGAAAAGTTGACCATGTCCAAGTCCAAGTACCCTTCTAATAATAAATTTATCTATTAGAAAATAGATATAAACAATACATTATATATCTATTATATAAGGTTTCCAAGAAAAATAAGACAAAAAATAAAAATATAATGACCATCGTAGATTATTAGTTTTGGAATCATAGCCCCTACCAAACACCCTGTATATATATATCAAAACACTGAAATAAAAAGTAATTAAAAATATATGAAACGTTCACAAATAAATATAGCTCCTCTACAAGCTAGGTACATGTTGGTATAGGTAATGCCTGTACTAAAATTTAAAAAAAGAGCAGGATTTTGAAAATTTGTTAAACGTCATTATTTCCTGACCTAGTATGTCAAAAAAGATGAGAAGTAGAAGAATTGTCAAAATAGTAATTCTAATTCGAGGGCGTAGAATCCTAATCTAATCTTAGAAAATTCTTACCTTAGATAAAAATATATATTTCCAAAAATTTCACAAACATAAATATTAACTTAAAAAGGTGTTATCATCAACAGAAATAATTTGGCAATCTTCTACCTTCTTCACATGTTTCGAATCTTCGGAAGTGCATTTTTTCTAAAAAAAAATTAAAAATTATTTAAAAAAAATAATTCAACAGGGCTGGCGCCTAGACAGATAGATATTTAAAAATTTTCTGGAAAATAAATCAAAATACGCTTGCAACGTAGTATAAGTTAGACAGACATACATATGTTAGAAGTTTTTGTAAAAAGTAGCTACATTGCTTATCAGTTGGAATAAACTGTACACTGTAAAAATAATTCGGCAGAAATTTTTTTTTTTTTAGAAAAAATTAAAAATATACACTTGCAACGTTTCCTCTGTAGTAGTTAGATTGCCGGATATACGTTAAAATTTTGTAAAATTGGATACGACACTATTTTAAATAAAGAAATAAATAAAATAAAATAAACACTTACCGTTTACTGATAAACAATTTTGCGGTGGACAGTTCTAATGATAATACAATCAGCAAATACCTGCAGCGATATTTATACCGATTCTTATCGCTACAGATCTGTTATTCAGTCTCAAACAAGTCAAGACTTGTTGAAATAAGTCAAATTACTCAAAATACTTTTGTTAACCCTTCGTAGGCGCGTTATTTACGAGTTTAGTCACGGTGGTCTACACCTGTAGACCATTTTATTTTTGTTAAAAAATAAAATTTATTTTTTAATACATTTATATTTTTAAACCCCAAATGGCTTATAATATTTATTGGGTTTTTTGGTCTACATATTTTTAAATTATTAATATTTTAGTAACTGTTGTGGGTAAAAGAAAAATGCTTAGATATAACATATAGATATTTAAAAAAATACAAACTTAAACAAAAATGCAAAATTAAAAAGGAAGGTGATTGATTACGCTGTCTACAATTCCAGACCAGTTGAGTTTCAATCTAAGTAAAAACACAAACCCCTCCAAGTTTAAAATACTACTAACCTAATATATTGAATCATAATGTACCGCTACTAAAAGGTGGACAAGGGTAAACACCTCGTGTAAAAAGTTAAGAAGCTAAAAGCAAGGTCTAAATGTCTAAAAAAGATAGTGGACCACGCTCATAACGAAGGGTTAAATCAAATAATAACAGGAAGTATATTAACCGCATGTACTTCTTGCTTATAGTATACGGCCCTTCTAAGACAAGTTGTAATATCTGAAAATTAGATGTTTTGAGTAAAGTACACCATTGTATTACATTACATTAGCCTCAAAAGAAATGTTCTATTTAAAACCCAAATCCTGAAAATTAGCCTAAGATAATTGACCTATGTGGAGTATCTCCAATGTTTTCTAAATAAAATTGTCCTAACTAGTCTTTACTAGGCGAACAATTCAGGACTAGAACTAACTTTACAGATCTTAGTAATTTAATTGGAGTTTTTAGATTATTTTGTCTTAACTTTCTTAGATAGGACAAATGCATTTAGTATAAAAAATTTTTTTTCTAAAAATATTTTTTTAAAGGAAATCACGTATATATATTTTTTCATTATTTTAAAATAAAAATAGAACCCAAAGCCATATTTATTTAAACATGTTCTAAAATTGCAAACAAAAACAATAAAACTGCCCATATCTCAAAGCATCTAATTTGCAGATAGGACAACTTGTCTTAGCTATGCAGTACCTATAGTTAAAGTCTAACAAAGCTTTTATTAAGCAATTTGATGTTACTCATTTGGGGGCGGCTGTTATTTCTGAAAGTTAAAACTCCAGTTCTCCCACTAATGTGAAATATGCTTTTTCATTATTTCTAAATAAAGGGTAGTACAATAACATAAGATTAAAATGAATATGTAAAATTATACTAAATATTAAACTAAATTAATACCTAATGTAATTAAAGATGTGATTTTTGACCTTGTTCGTAGAATAATATTTATGTTTCACCTGATACGATCATTCTTAGTGAAACTGAAAATACTCTAGAGTCGTTGTATTCGTGCCACGTGTGATTATAGGGATGTTTACAATAGGCGGTATAGTGTCCGCTATATGTGGTACCATTGTGATTTGAAATGGCGGGTAAGTTGTATTTGGAGGGTGCAATGGACTCTGCGGCATAATTGCCCATATCTAATTCTTTTAGAGGGAAGTCTACGGTGACTCCGAGCTTACTTTAAAACTGTGTCATCGGGGAGAAGCGTTTAAGGTGAATTACTAAGATTTTTGGGAATTTTTGAATTGTAAAGAATTTTGTGCATTTTCGGCGCTCTTTGCATTTTGAACATGTAGGTTTTTCATCACCGTCCAACGACTCTTCCCGTGTGAAGGATTCCAAACAATGTGACAAACTTAATTGACCGGTGTGTTGTGGAAGAGAGAGAGAGAAAGGTCCCAGAATGGTTCGAATGTGACGAAACAATGGCTGCAATGGGTGCATTTGAGGGTGGATTTCAGTTGACCGACGAAGAGGTCCAAAATGCGAGAGTCGTCCATCCGGAGGTATCTGGACCATGATTCGGCAGATTTTTCGTTATCAGTTAATTTTTCATCTATTTTGGTCAAAATAAAAGTTACCGCAGAAATTCTTGTGCGTCCTGTTGTTTGTAGTCTATAAATCGGGGGGCGAAAATCTGGATTTGGCTCTTAAGAGAAACCGTGTTCACTACCCGTGCTTTTTCACGATATTAAGAGCATATCCACAGGCTCTTATGCGCGTCTAACATAACGTTAAAAGTCAGCGCACAAAATACATGTCGGCACATCAAGCCAATCACGGAATCGTGTGCTGTGTATTATGCTAGTTATGCGGGCCTCTGGCCAGGCCTTAACCTAGAGACTATGTATTTTTTTTTTCGAAAGTTAACATGATGTATTTTATATTAATTGTATACTTCCTGTGATGAGTTCGAAATAGTTCTGAATATAATATTTCACACAACACAACTAATATTTCCAAGGAATATAATATTTTATTAGTTCTACTTTAATTTTTGAAGAGAGCTGTTCGCAAATAGTTTTTTTTTATCTGTAGAACTCCTTAGAAAAACGCAGTTCTACCTGGTCAGAAAACCAACACAAGATCAGTTAAAAATATATCAGAAAATCTGAACATTTTAAGAATTTTGTGCATATAATTGAATTGTTTTTAGCTCGGGGTTTGTGAGCGAGTGAGTGAGGTTTTACGACCGAGGTATGTATCAACTTTTAGTATGTAAAAAGTGTATAATATTGGTGAGGGTCTACTGTGTTTATATTCAAATTTACGAGGATAAAACCCCTACTTTATCAATAGGCGAATCAAAATAAATACATGTAAGTGTACATTTTTTTTTTAAATACCCTGTTTATAAAATAATAATAATTACAAGTAGCTGTAGTAAAATTTTACTGTCCCCAGATAATTTTTAATTTTTACGTTATAGTTTATTAAATAATTAAATAAAATCATTTCGGCAGAATTTAGAGAAGGTGTTAATATCAGACACTAGGTACCTTACTCTATACCCCTTTGACAATTCTAACAACGTTTCATCTATTTGATAATTAAAATCATTTCAGCAAAATTTTGCACTAATATCACACACACAAGACACCTTATCCTATCCCCTTTTGACAAGGTGCTTGCAACGTTTTATCTGGTTTTTAATAATTAAAATCATTTAAGCAAAATTTGTGAATGCGTAATATCACTTAAAATTTTCAGCCGCTCAGTCATTTTGGGGCCTTCATCATGGGGCTATTAAAACCAATTTTAAAACTGGCTTGGAAACAGTGGAGGGGGATGGTTTCAAGTGCCCCATTACCTTCTCTCCCTCTTCCTGAATCTGCCAGACCTTCTGATGAAGTTCACAACATCTGACCAGTCTAGGAGGCTCAACTTTTCCTTCGCTAGGGTTACCACTTCGAAGATTTATTGTCTGAGCCTGCCCAGAGCCTCACACTGCCCTATAAAATGGTAGGACGTTTCATCATGCCAGATGTAAATTTAATTTATGTGTTATATCAACAGGATGGTTGTCCAGCTCACGATGCACACATCATTAGAAATTACTTGAGGCATTTCCAAACCGCCTAATCAGCGGTTTTGGTAATATTCTTTGGCCAGCCCGATCTCCTGATTTAACTCCATGCGATTTTTATTTGTGGCCTAAGCGCGATAACCTCACTCCATTCCAAAGACCTGAGAGAAAAAGAGGCTGACTCCGCGCTGAAGTAATCCAATGAGAACCGTCCAATTTTAAATTATTTGGGCGCTCGACCAGTTCCAAATAAATTAATTTTTTGTGTGTTGTTAAACCTACATATGTGTACTCTAAAACCATTTTTTTTTAATTTTTATATTGCTTCGTTTGGGCGTGGTCACCCTCCCAAATTTGAATTTTTCTGATTTTTGCATGTTGGGAAACTTGATATTTCTTGGTTGTTAAAGATAGCGACATGGAACAAGCGTAGGTTTTTTAATTAACTATTGGGCCAAAAAATTTAAAATAGATTAAAATGGCATTCAAAGTTTGGCATAAAATTCAACAAAATCACGATTTTTAAATTTCAATATTTTTTTATAGGGCTGACTTTAGGGTTCAATTTTTTTTTGTAAAAAGTTCTATATAAGTACTATGAACTGTAAAAGTTTTAAATCAAAATATGTATTTATAAATTTTTTACAGCACTTTAAAAATATTACTTTTTCGAAAATACCCTGTTTTGAGCCTCTATTACTCAGCTTTGACCAATTTTAAAAATCTGAAATTTTTACATATGAAAACTCTATATGTTAACATTGCAGAAAAAAAAATCAAGAATGTGTTTTGCCTTAAAATGAAAATATAATTAAAACAAAATTGACTTAAATCCAAATATTTTATTACTTTAATTTGTTACTAACCTTTGTGCGTATAATTAATGGTACGTAAAAATATCCTAAAATACAATATTTTATATAAATACTTAAAAATATATACTTTTTCTGCATTTTCTATTTTTTTTCTAACCATTTTTAAAAATCTGAATTTTTAACACATGAAAGCTCTATATGTAAGAGAACCAACCTAAAAATTTCCAGAATGTGTTTTGCCCTAAATTAAAATTAAATAGAAAAATATATCACCTAAATTTAATCATTTTATCTTTGAAAATTTACCTTTTTAATACTTATCTTAAGATTATTATTATAAAAATAATGTATATTTTATTATTATTTTAAATTATAATTACCGATTTAAAGCAGTTATGAGCACTAATCCTTTTAAGGGATTAAATTTATACAGAAATAAACGCTAATCTCCCTTTTTCCACTACTTATTTTGGGATAATAAATCTGAATTCTAATTACAGTTTAAGAAATATATATAAATACAGGCATTTAAAGTAATAATTTAGTACATAAACGTATGTTTAAGTATGTGCTCTATTGGAACCCTATATCAGTGAAGAATGCCACAAGAATTGTTATTAAAAAAAAAGAATAAAGCTTATTAATGAATATAGCTGTGAAGATCAAATTTTACTAAAATCAAGAGTAAATGAAGATATAGTGTCCATTTGTGAATATCATGATCTCAAGTTCTTAAAATTATCATAGCATCTTTGGACGAAAATGATGTGATCCCTTCAATCGACACAAAAAATAATACATACACATCTAAGGGAAATTTCGCTTGAAGATGTTAAAAACGAAGAATCTACACATTTAATACCTGGCAAATCTTTGTGTTTATCATGTCGAAAAATTAAGTCAAAAATTAACGAAGAAAATAAAGAAAATTTTGAATGTGATATAGACAATTTTGACGATAGTGGCACCAAGAGTACAAGATGTCATGCAGAAAAACCTTTTATATCACCGAAGGAAAGTTTAGATAAAATAGAATCTGTGTGTTTATCTTTGGGCTTATCCCCCATATCAAAAATTACAAAATGCAGCACAGAAAAAAGAAAACAGAAATTAGAAACAAAATTAAACAAAGTTAATGTCAGTTTTAGAAAAAATTTGGAACTTTCTTTTGACCAAGTATTACCTTGCAAAGAACAAAGCTTGCTCAACCCTTCTTTAGAATTAGAATATAAAGGGTTGATAGAAAAGTTAAAACAAAAATGCAAAAATGCAAAGAAGGAAGAAAAGGTTAAAATAATTAGTCTTTTACCTAATTTATGGTCTAAACAAAAAATATGCACAGAGTTTAATGTTTCCCATCATTTGGTTAGACTGACAAGAAGATTGATAAAAGAACAAGGAATTATGCCTGAATTGGTAAAATATAAAAGGGATGGAATTTCAGATGAAACGATAGAAAAAGTAATAGCCTTTTATGAGGATGACGAAAACAGTAGAATGTGTCCTGGCCAAAACGACTCAGTTTCAGTAAAGATTAATAATGTAAAAGAACACAAGCAGAAGCGATTGGTTTTATGTGACTTGAACGAGTTGTTTGTAGCATTTAAAGAAAAACATCCTGAATGTAAAATCGGGCGGTCAAAGTTCTGTGAACTGCGGCCAAAATGGTGCATTCTAGCTGGTGCTTCTGGTACGCATACCGTTTGCGTCTGCACGTATCATCAAAATGTAAAGCTTATGATTGATGGAGCTAGACTGCATGCTGATTATAAGGATTTATTAGAGTTTATGGTTTGTGACCTAACTAATTATAATTGCATGATAGGAAATTGTAATTATTGTCCTAAAAAACACTTTCTCCTCGAACTTTTTTTGGAGTCAGATGAAATTATTGATATGCCCGATGATGTGACCTATAAGCAGTGGCTAACAACAGACAGAGCAGAAATGGTTACAGTTGTTCAAAGTAGTGATGAATTTTTTAACTCACTGGTTGATAAGCTTGATGTTTTAAAAAAGCATCACTTTATTTCCAAAGAACAATCTCGGTTTCTTAAAGAAAAGAAAAATAAGCTTTCTGAAACAGAATGTATTGTCATGGGTGATTTTTCTGAAAATTTCTCTTTCATTATTCAATACGAAATTCAAAGTCACCATTGGTGGAAGAAGCAAGCGACACTACATCCTTTTATATATTATTATTATGACAAAGAGCTTGATGAAGTTAAGCATCGAAGTTTATGTAAATAAGTGATCATCTTGAACATAATACTGTCGCTGTTCATGCATTTCAAAAACATGTCATAAATGATATTAGAACTAAGGTTCCAATGATAAACAGTTTAATTTACTTCAGCGATGGAGCAAGCAGTCAATACAAAAACAGGAAAAATTTCCTTAATCTATGAAAACACAAGCAAGATTTTGGAATTAAAGCTGAATGGAATTTTTTTGCATCTTCACATGGTAAGAATGCATGCGACGGAGTGGGAGGAACAACAAAGAGAAAACTGACGAAGGCCAGTCTACAAAGAAAGATAGATAATCAAATTTTAAATACAGAGGATCAGTTTAAATACTGTAAAGAAAATATAACTGGCGTTACATATATATACGTAGATTCCAAAGAAATACAAGACCATAATGATTTTCTTAAACCAAGATTTGAAAACTGTATTTCGATACCTGAAACTAGGCAATATCACCGATTTGTACCTATTTCGGAAGAAATTATTAGATGCTACAAAACTTCCCAATCTACAGAATTTAAGGAAGCATTAATAATAAAAGTAAAAAAGATTATCAAGAAAACTAAGTATTGTAGAAAACAACTCATTAAAAAGAAGAAACTGGATACAAAAAAGCATCTTCAGTACAAGAAAAAACCAAACAATAAAGAAAAAAGTACAGCCAAAGAAAAAATCGCAAAAAAAATAGAAAATGCTGATAAGTATATATTTTTCATTTTTCATATAAAATAAGTATTTTATACAGTACTGTATTTTAGGGTATTTTTACGTAACATTAATTAAACGCACAAAGGTTAGTAACAAATTCAAATAATAAAATATTTCGATTTAAGTCATTTTGTTTTAATTATATTTTCATTTTAAGGCAAAACACATTCTTGATTTTTTTTTCTGGAATGTTAACATATAGCTTTCGTGTGTAAAAATTTCAGATTTTTAAAATTGGTCAAGACTGAGTAATAGAGGCTCAAAATAGGATATTTTCGAAAAAGTAATATTTTCTAAGTGCTGTAAAAAATTTATAAATAAATATTTTGGTTTAAAACTTTTACAGTTCATATTCTCTTTTAGAGTAAATATTTATTTTTTGTTATTTTTATTATTAGGGAAAAAACTAAGAGAGTTGTAATTGACATACTATACATATAAGTATAATATCTTATTAGATATTATAATGTTTATTTATAGGAAATAATTAGGAAAACCTTATTATCTGCACACAAGATTTTCTTAAGCAGATAATATTATATATTTTTATGTTTTGTAAAATGCATTGTAAAAATCTTACGTTAAAAATAAACTCAATTTAATTCAATAGTAATTATATAGAACTTTTTTCAAAAAAAAAAATTGAACCCTTAAGTCAGCCCTATAAAAAAATATTGAAATTTAAAAATCGTGATTTTGTTGAATTTTATATCAAACTTTGGATACCATTTTAACCTATTTTAATTTTTTTTGGGAAAAAAGTGTATTTAGCAAGAAAGGTAGCCCAATAATTGATTAAAAAACCTACGTTTGTTCCATATCGCTATCTCATTTAACAACCAAGATATATCGAGTTTCCCAACATCCAAAAATCAGAAAAATTCAAATTTTGGAGGGTTGCCACCCCCAAACGAAGCAATATAAAAATAAAACAAAAATGGTTTTAGAGTACACATATATAGGTTTAACAACAGGCAAAAAATTATTGTATTTAAAAATAGTCAAGCGCCCTATGCTGGACGAATTTCAATGGACCACGCCCGCTGCAAAGCAATGATATATCGAGGCATGTCATCCCAGTTTATCACATGTACTTTATTTGCAGCTATTTCTTTAGAGCTTATAGAACTGCCCTATCTGCTAAAATGACATTAGACAATCGGTATATATTTTATGGCTTCAGTTTTCGAAGTTTTAAATTACCTAACTAATATTATTTTTTGATTACAGCAGATTGTATCTAAATGTATATTTTATAATTAACTTTATTGCCTAATTCATTTATTGACTATTTCTTTTCTGTGCTAATCGAAAAATGCTCTAATGGTTTTCCTTTACGAAAAAGTATTAGTTCTAAACAGCATATTTTTAAATTACTATTCTTTCTAATACAATATTTTCAAGTTTTTATTTTTACTATGATCAAGTTCAGTTTTTTTTCCCAAACTTTTTTCTGTGTAACTTTTTTGCAATTTTATTTTTGAAATATGATTCCTGAGGTCAAAATACATGAAAAAGGTACTCTTGTTGTAATACTGTAGGATTAACCGTTTTCGAGAAAACTTCATTTGAAGGTGAAATTTTACCGTTCGAGGACGAAAAATTAAATACTAAAATGTCGAAAATCAAAATTTTAATGATGCAATGTTATTCTACATCAAACACTAAGAAAAAAAGTTTCCATACATGTAGGTTGAAAAAACGCTTTTAAAGCTACCATAGCCCTTTAAAAATGGTGCATATTTAGGAGACCATAGCTCCATTAGGATTGATTTTTGGAAGTACCTGTATATAAGGTTTTTTTCTTAGTTTTTAATGTACATTCGCCCTGCATCATTAAAATTTTGGTTTTCAACATTTTAGTATTTAATTTTTCGTCCTCGAACCGTGGAATTTCACCTTCAAATGAAGTTTTCTCGAAAACGGTTAATCCTACAGTATTACAACAAGAGTACCTTTTTCATGTATTTTGACCTCAGGATTCATATTTCAAAAATAAAATTGCAAAAAAGTTACACAGAAAAAAGTTTGGGAAAAAAAACTGAACTTGATCATAGTAAAAATAAAAACTTGAAAATATTGTATTAGAAAGAATAGTAATTTAAAAATATGCTGTTTAGAACTAATACTTTTAATCCTACAGTATTACAACAAGAGTACCTTTTTTATGTATTTTGACCTGATGAATCATATTACAAAAATAAAATTGCAAAAAAGTTACACAGAAAAAAGTTTGGTACAAAAAACTGATAAGCCCCCCCCGTTTCGCACACCCCTGGTTGAAATAAGTACATGAAAATAACACATAAAAACGGGCCTTGGTAAGATTAGTTGACGTGCAAAACCTCGTTGATATATCTCAAAGGGTTCCTGAGTTATTAAATAAAAACCGATTTTTTTAGCCACTTTCAAAGGGGCGTAGCTCCCTTATGACGCATTTTTAAACATATGTTTATAGGAACTTTTTGTCATATTTTATGATATAGAATCATCTGTTAAAATTTCCGACGCTATTTCAAATACACCGTGTATAACAGAATATAAACAATTTTTTGTTTGGTTAAGAAATATATTAATGTAAATTAATCATAAAAATTTTGGAATCTTTATTTTAGTTTAAAAATCTTGTGACCCCATATATTATTCTGACATAAACATAAGTCTTTTTTTTTGTGGTAACGCCGGTTAAACTGTATGTATCTCTTTCTCGGTTTAATTGATGAGTTAAAAAAAGAAATAAATACTTATTTCCATAACTTTGTTAGTAACCGCTGCTTCACAAAAAATCGACTATAACCTTGAAAGTTATTATCTGGCGGCAAACTTTTGGCGCGAAAGTCATTAGCAAATTTTTAAATTATCAAATGTGTTTGGAAATTTAAATTTAAATAATATAAAGACAAATTAGAAAGGTATGTATGTGGATACAGAACTTTAGGCAAAAAATAATTTTAGTCAATTTAAAACTTCGAAAACTGACGTCGCCTCATATTTTATATATAATAGAATCTTACCGATTTCATATTTGGGTTTCCCTATAATGAATAAAATTTGACTTCTTTTTATATTTTTGATATTTTATATGGCTCTCTTTGGTTTTCGTTTAGCCACCCTATGTCAATCACGGATCAAAAAGAAAATCAGATATATAGTTTGACGCACTGATCTGTGGCTACGGAAAATATGTTTGGAATATGTGTGCAAGTGGGAGGCCCGTTGTAGGAACGCTCTTGACGGAAAGAAGAGAGCGCGAATGATTTCTCCCCCTTCCGTCGGAGACTTTCTTTAATGCGGAGAACTATACTTAAAGTGCTTTGATTTATTTATTTATTTATCATTTATTTATATGATAAAAACTAACTAGAAAATTATTAATTATAAAAATATTAGGTAACTACCGAGATAACTACTATATTCATACAATTTGGCCTTCCATCTTATAAATGAAAGATAATAAATATATAAATATAAGTACATACAGCTTGTTCCAAATGGAAATAAATTTAAGGGTATATTAAAAACCCTTCGGGAAATATAAAAAGAATGTTAGTATATATTTGTAATTTCCAAAATGCCTTATCTTGAATGTTTCTTCCTTTCAGTTGCTCCTGGCCTCCTACTGAACTTCAACTTGACTTTTTCTCAGCAGGGCTTTTGTTCTTTTCCAGATAAATCTGAAATACATAAAACGTCAAATTAGATCAAAAATTATATACAATGATAAAAATAATTATAGCTAAATATAATCATTAAATTACACTGGTCTCAAAAATTTGCCCAAACAATTATAGTAGATACTGGACCTATTTGATGTGCTGGTTTTGTAACATTGGTTCGTTTTTTACGACAAGCTCGTTATTTTAAGATATAGCGCACATGGCTTAGGGGTGAAAAGTCTAAACGGAAATCATATTTAATTACTATTTTTTTTATTGTTTAGATTAATTTACCTTAACGCGAAAAAATATTTAAATTGTATTACAAAAGAAAATATAATTAATTCTGAGTGGCTTGATTCACACACAAACATTGTTTAGGTGACAAGTCAAAAATAAATAATATATATAATATATTTATGTTCTATTTTCTTTATCTTAGGATTAACCTATAAATTTGTTATAGTCTTGTTATGTATTGTAATATGAAAGCGGATAAATAAATGATTTGATTTGAAAGAGCCCAACTAAATCGTAGTTTTCAGAATTGTATATATTTTTTTTAATTTTCTTTAACTTAAATAAAACGTTATAGGATTTTCATAATATTTATATAATTTTCTTTGGTAATGTAGTAGTTTGGCAACATGTTAAACATTTTTATAAAATTAGTATGAATTTGTTAAGTTATTGTACTCGGCTATGCATTCTGACGTCACGACTCCCTAAAATCCGATGTCTACAAATAAATATATTTTTGATAACTGAAAATCATTAGGTTGTTATCATAACAATTTTTCGTATAATCAAAAATACATGTACTGTATACAGTACTGGCGTAATCCATTGAGAACCGTCCAATTTTAAATTATTTGGGCGCTCGACCAGTTCCAAATTAATTAATTTTTTTTTGTGTTATTAAACCTATATATGTGTACTTCAAAACCAGTTTTATTTTATTTTTACATATATGTGTACTTCAAAACCAGTTTTATTTTATTTTTACATTGCTTTGGTTAGGCGTGGCCCCCCTCTAAAGTTTGCATTTTATTGATTTTTGCATGTTGTTTAAATTTCTCAGTTATGAAATAAGCTAGCGATATGAAACACTTTTTTTAACATATAATAGACTATATTTTTTGTTTGAAATACTTTTTCCTAATTAAAATCAAAATAGGTGAAAACTGTATCTGAAAATTGGTATAAAATTTAATAAAATGATGATTTTTAAATTTTAATATTTTCGTAGAGGGTTGACTTAAGGGGGAGATATTTTTAAGTAGGGACTTATAAGTACTATACACTGTTAAAGTTTCAAAGAAAAATATTTATTTATTATTTTTTTATAAAGCTTCGAAACTATTACTTTTACCAAATTATTCAATATTTGAGCCTTAATTTCTCAGGGGTAACTAAATTTAAAAATTTGAAATTTTTACAGGTAAGAGCTCTTTATGTTAGCATTCCATAAAAAAAAATCAGAGATGTGTTTTGCCTCAAAGTGAAAATATAATTGAAACAAAATAGGTTAAAATCCAAATAATATTTTTATTTATGTATATTTATTAATAGTACGTTAAAATATCCTAAAGTTATGTTATTTATTATATTTTTTCTTTTATGTTGGTTTTTATTTACTTTTTTGGCTTTTTGTCATTGTTTGTTTTTGAATTTTTTTCTAAATCTGTGCCTCTCGTTTCTTTAATTTAAGTTTTTTTTTTGCAACTTGTTTTTTCTTTGCCAGGAGTTTTTTCCTGCTCTGCACATTTTTCTTGACCACTTTTTTAACTTTTATTAATGACACAACTTTAAATTCTTTAGAGTTTGATGTTTTGTAGCATCTAATTTTTCTTTCCGTAATAGGTATGAAGCGATGGTATTGCCTAGTTTGAGGTATCGAAATGCAGTCTTCATATCTTAATTTTAATAAGTCATTATGAGCCTGTATTTCTTTAGTAGTAACATATATATATTTAACACCAGGAATGTTTTCTTGGCAGTAATTAAACATATCCTCTGGGGTTAAAATTTGATTTTCTATCGTTCTTTGTAAACTGGACTTCGTTAATTTCCTCTTAGTAGTTCCTCCCACTCCATCGAATGCATTCTTGCCATGTGACGTTGCAAAAAAATTCCACTCAGCTTCTGTAGTGAAGTTGAAAATTCGATCACTAATTTAGTGAAGTGGTATATATTTCGGTTATAGCCGAGCAGATATTATAACTTTCATTATAACTTACTCATTTAGGTTGGCCATCTAATCTTCTGTCATATTTAAAGTATACCCGAGCGGAGAATATACTTAACCACTTATCACTTTATTCGGGAGCGGGTATTCTAGGAGACGGCGCTTTGGAAACAGATAAAACGATTTCTTCTTAACTTAAGAATAATATATTAAATAAATGTGAATAAATTCTTCAAGAACATGAAACATCAATTCTTACTTCTAAGTCCTATTTCTATGCAAAGCCCTTAAATTCCATTATATATTATTTTCCATTAAATACTTCTAAATTAAAACATTCTATGTTTGAAATCCCAACTAATCGCAATCATTTTCAAATCCCAATTTATTGTCCACATTTTGCTTAGTGTATATTAAAACTGGTTCGTATAAGTCTTTTAAATAAGTTTACAAAATATTTTTCAAAGTTAAATAATATTCGTCAAAATTTCTATCAGTGTTCATACTATCAATATTTATAAGTGTCCAAAATTATTTTTATGTCTAATAAAACGAGTCTCAAAATTTTTCTAAGTTTAAAAACTATTTTTAATTCAAGAATAAATCTCAAAATTAATTCTCACAGAAACTACATTTTCACTTTTGAAACTGTCGTGGAGATAGTCTAACTAAAACTGGATAAAAATGAATCTTTTCATGAGTTTATATAGCTAATAAGAAGGTCACTAGTTAAATTTATTTGACAATGCTATTAGTGCAAAATATCTACAAAGATACCGCGCATATTTAATTACCCCGACAAAAGAGTTTCAGTCTCATCAATTTGCAAACTAATTGCTATTTCTGACATCTGAAACGATCATTTTAACCATAAATTTAATTTTGTATAAACAATTTGGTCTACTAGACAACTTTTAAGTTATACCGACAAGAATTACCGAGGAGGGGTCCGATCAAATGTAGGACACACCGAACTCTTCCGAAACCGAATCTCGTGAAGCCAGATTGTATCATAGCGCAATATTAAAGAAATATTATTTTAAAATTTTAACAACATATAAAATATTCAGATCATAACATAGCTCTCCCCCTAATTTTTGAAAAATGATAAGCATTTTTCAAAAAGAAAATGTGCAACATTTTCCTGTTCGGTTCTTGCTTAAGTTGGAATTTCAAAACACATTACAAAGACCAAAAACCTATATCTAAATCATAAGAACAACTAAAACATTACTTTTAAGAACAACAAGTTATATCTTCCTTATACGTTTTATAGTTAATAATTTACATTATTACTTACATAAACTTTACAATAGGCATCTCTATTTTATTCATTATACCATAAACTTTAATAAAAAAAATCTTTACTACGTGTTGACAAACTTGCTAAGTTATATAGTTAATAATATGCAATATTATACAACTTTAATAACTGCAACTTCGCACACTTAAAAAAAAAATTATACCATTAAAGAATAACCCCTTACATATTTCAACAAAAATAAAGTTCAATATACATATAGCCACTTATTGGACTATTTAGAATCATTCGTTACTTACTATATTCGAAATATCCCTCGTATTGCTACAACTTCTACTACTTCTCCGAGAATCTCTAACTCATTTTAAAAATAAATTCATTTATTTCAAAAAAATATACTATAGTATTCGCAAAATTTATTGCGACCAACCCCACTCACTATTTGTCGACTATTATCGGTGCCTATTTCATACTTCATAAAATACTACCCCTTTTTTTTTTTAGTTTTGAAACAAAAATTCATTCCTCCACTTGGGTAACATCACGGCTCCTGTCACCAGGTTCCATGGCAATTTTCTTTGGTAACTGCAAATTATTGCGAATTAACCAAGACTCTTTGGTTCTGTGTTAAAAACACTACATAACCCCCTGATTTAAAGTTTGAGTCTTTACTTAATTGTAATACTTTTTGTCAAATTTCTTACTATTTCCAGATTTTAATAATCGTACTATCGTAATACTATTTGCGAAATTTTGCGCACATTTTCGTAAATTTCTTACAAATTTTTCAAAAACCCAGAACTCCCAATCTGCACCATTTTATAACTTCCACTTTTGCTTAAGTAGCAAATTTAAAAACATAAAGGACTATGTCCTTCTTCAAACTTTTCATGTAACAACTAAGTGTTACTTATTATAACACCAATTTCTCGGACCTTTAATATAATACGTCAATATATTATACTCCCAACTCGATATTTAACTTTACGTAACGTATCCCTCTAATATCCTAACTTTCTACGTAAATTCCAAGATAAATCCAAATAAAAATAAGCCTTCATTGCAATGAATCGCAGGCGTTCTCAAGTTATCATATAAATGCTTTGAGACAGAATAAATTTATTTGGTTTACTTTAAACTACGTTAATCTGTTTGACTATATATTACGCCTTTTTTTTACCAACTGGTTAATTATTTTTTTACATAACATAACCCTCATAACCCACATATATTCCAAACTTTTACGTAAATTATAATAAAAAATCATCCTACATTGTAGGCGTTCTTAAGTTATTGTAATAACTTTTCTGAGACCTTTCCGATATTTTATTTTATTTACACTCTATATTACTATAGGCAGAAAGACTACGTTAGCCTTCTGAAAGTAAAAGCTTAATAAATATATTTATTATTAGTTACATATATGCGATATACGCACACCTTTTATACGATATTTCGAATTCACCAAAAATACTAAAAAACAGAAACATAACTCATTATTGAACTTCATTTTGTTTATACATATGTTTTACCCATTACACCAAAAATTGTATCTTTCATAAAAAAACATTACTAGTATTTTAATATACCCAACCAAAATAAATTTAATAATATTGTTGCCTTAATTTATTTTTGAACTGGACCTTTAAAACCTTTGATAACCTTTAACCTTAGTTTTTTCACAAAAAAAACTGTTACTCAAATACATTTTAAAACCAATACAACTTTTTAACCTTTGTCCACAGAAAACTATTTTTGTTATAATTTTCATAAAATAAAACTGGCTTTCCCTATTTTTACAAACATTTAAATGGGAAAGCAACATATGTGACAATATGTGACTATCTATCTCTTTGTGCAATAAATATCTTGCCTAAACAAAATAAAGTCATATTAACCAACGATAAAACTGCAAATTCCATAAAAAAAATAATTAAATACACGGAGAAAAATATAGTTACGTTCAGTTTGGCCAGTACTGAACAAACAGTATTTTTCCATAAAACTGTAGGTTTTCTCAGACTAAACTAAACAAATTCGCTTTAACTTAAAATTATTTTTAAAAAACTATAGACTGAAATTAAGAACAAAAACAAAATATTATTTCGAAAGAACAAAAAAAAAAAAAATCTGAGAAAATAACAAAAAATACTCATCACGTTTGGGGTAGCTAATCCCATACGAATAAATACTTTTTTTATAAACTGATTATTCACATCTTCAATAAGATAGATAAAATTGTTTTATAAATATACTAAGATAAAAAATGAAGTCACAAAATAAACCATTAAATTTTCAAATCGTAAACACTATTAATTTTTATTACATAAACACTTTCAAAGACCCAGCGTGCACCTGTGGGTGAAGAGAGACTTACGTATTTCCTATACACTGAAAGCAACATTACAAAATTATAATAAAGTGGTTCTTAAAATGTATTTTTTTTGTAATAAAAAAAAAATCAGAAATCAACTAAACATTTTTCAAGATATTTAAACTACATCCAAGTAGGCATTCCTTACATATAAAACCCCGATATTTTGTGGTAATTTTTAAACATTTTGTTTAAATTTTCACACTGAATTAGAATAAAAAAATTTAAATATGTCTGTCTCCATTAAAATAACAATCAAATTCCAGTTAAAAAAAAAATAAATGTTAACCGTTAAAAAAATTATATCTAGGTACACTTTAATAAAAAAAAATATATTTCTATAAATTAAAATTCAAAATTTAGTTTTCAAGAAAAATTTAATCAAATATAACCCTTAGAATAAAAGATAAAACATTATACTGTAGATATACGTTAATAATAAAAAATCAAATTTAAATTTCCCCAAAAAAAAATAATAAAATAAAAAAAAAATATTTCTTTTTAAAAAAAAAAAATATTACTAAAAAAAAATTCTGTATTATTTAATGAAAGAAAAAAAATCTTACTATAAGTTCCAAAAAGTAAAAAAAAAATTCTGAGAATAATTATAATTATTGTACGCTTTAATAAAAATATCATTTTAAAAAAAAAAATTAATAAAATACAAACCTAAAAAAAAATAATTACGTTTTTCTTTAAGTACGCTAAAAAAAAATATCGAAAAAATAAAAAAAAATCCTGGAAAATTATTCCATTAAATAAAATAAGGTACACGCTAATGAATAAAACTAAATATATATTTTCTTTCCGTCCAGTTCAAATTAAAATTATCAAATACTCTAAACCTAACCTGACAAAGAAAAAATACTATTGAAAAAATATTTCCCAAGTATCAAATCGTATTTTTATACTTTATTTTAAAGACAAAAAATTCTACCATTGTAATATAATTGAAACTAAAAAACCAAAAACTGAACAAAAAACACTTATAATTTCCAAAAAGTTTAAATACGATTTCATACTTTACAAAACTACAACGAATAACTTGAGAAAAAACATACCAACATTTTTTAAAAACAAAAAAAAAAACAATCTTCCCTTTAACTGACATTTTTCTATAGCCCATAAAATTCTGCAATTTTTTTTTAAATATCACTCTTCTTTCCTATTCATGATGTGGCCAATTTTTGATGCTATCTACTTTTCCAAAATTCTACTTGCCTTTTCTGCCATTATTCAAGCTTCTGAAGTCTCTGTTCCCTTAGCCTATTTTTGATTTTAAGCAAAAATAATCCAGTCTCACATCAAAAACGATTTTTTAAATTTATTTCTCATAAAAAATAAAATCATTCATATTACCGACTCTTTTGTCATAATTTCGTTTCTTATTTGATTTTTTTTTATTAATTACTTCTGCACAAAAATTTCTGCTTTAAAATCGCTTTTGTCCCGTATGACTTGAACACCATTGTAGTGAAGTGGATTTTTTCTAATATATAATATTTTTCTACTAATGTAGTGATGTCGAATTCTATCACTAATTTAGTGAAGTGGTATATATTTCGGTTATAGCCGAGCAGATATTATAACTTTCATTATAACTTACTCATTTAGGTTGGCCATCTAATCTTCTGTCATATTTAAAGTATACCCGAGCGGAGAATATACTTAACCACTTATCACTTTATTCGGGAGCGGGTATTCTAGGAGACGGCGCTTTGGAAACAGATAAAACGATTTCTTCTTAACTTAAGAATAATATATTAAATAAATGTGAATAAATTCTTCAAGAACATGAAACATCAATTCTTACTTCTAAGTCCTATTTCTATGCAAAGCCCTTAAATTCCATTATATATTATTTTCCATTAAATACTTCTAAATTAAATCATTCTATGTTTGAAATCCCAACTAATCGCAATCATTTTCAAATCCCAATTTATTGTCCACATTTTGCTTAGTGTATATTAAAACTGGTTCGTATAAGTCTTTTAAATAAGTTTACAAAATATTTTTCAAAGTTAAATAATATTCGTCAAAATTTCTATCAGTGTTCATACTATCAATATTTATAAGTGTCCAAAATTATTTTTATGTCTAATAAAACGAGTCTCAAAATTTTTCTAAGTTTAAAAACTATTTTTAATTCAAGAATAAATCTCAAAATTAATTCTCACAGAAACTACATTTTCACTTTTGAAACTGTCGTGGAGATAGTCTAACTAAAACTGGATAAAAATGAATCTTTTCATGAGTTTATATAGCTAATAAGAAGGTCACTAGTTAAATTTATTTGACAATGCTATTAGCGCAAAATATCTACAAAGATACCGCGCATATTTAATTACCCCGACAAAAGAGTTTCAGTCTCATCAATTTGCAAACTAATTGCTATTTCTGACATCTGAAACGATCATTTTAACCATAAATTCAATTTTGTATAAACAATTTGGACTACTAGACAACTTTTAAGTTATACCGACAAGAATTACCGAGGAGGGGTCCGATCAAATGTAGGACACACCGAACTCTTCCGAAACCGAATCTCGTGAAGCCAGATTGTATCATAGCGCAATATTAAAGAAATATTATTTTAAAATTTTAACAACATATAAAATATTCAGATCATAACACTTCAATGCCAAAATCATGTTTATGGTTGCATAGATTAAGGAATTTTTTTCTGTTCTTATATTGGCTACTCGCCCCATCGCTAAAGTAAAATATTTTGTTTACCAATTTGACATTAGTTTTAATATCATGTATAACATGCTTTTGGAAAGCATGAACAGCAACAGTATTATGCTCGAGGTGGTCACTTATTATGCATAAACTTCGATGATTTACTTTATCAAGATCTTTATCATAATAATAATATATAAACGGCTGAAGTGTAGCTTGCTTCTTTGCCCAATGGTAACTTTGAATTTCATCTTGGATAATAAAAGAGAAGTTTTCAGAAAAGTCGCCCATGACAATACATTCAGTTTCAGAAATATTACTTTTTTTATCCTTTAAAAACTGCGATTGTTGTTTGGAAATAAAATGATGTTTTTTTAAAACATCAAGTTTATCAACCAGCGAGTTAAAAAATTCATCAATACTTTGTACAACTGTAACCATTTCTGCTCTATCTGTGGTTAGCCATTGCTTATAGGTTACATCATTGGGCATATAATAAATTTCATCGGACTCCATAAAAAGTTCATAAAGAAATTGTTTTTTAGGGCAATCTTTACAATTTCCCACCATACAACTATAATTATTTATGTCGCAAGCCATATACTCTAATAATTCCTTATAATTAATATGCAGTTTAGCTCCATCTATCATTAGCTTCACATTTTGGTGGTACGTACAAACGCAAACGGTATGCGTACCGGAAGCGCCAGCTAAACTGCACCACTTTGGCCGTAGCTCACAAAATTTTGACCGTCCGATTTTATATTCAGGGTGTTTTTTTTTTAAATAATACAAACAACTCATTTAAGTTACACAACACCAATCGCTTTTGCATGTGTTCTTTGACATTATTAATTTTTACAGCAACTGAATCATTTTTCCCAGGACACAACCTGCTATTTTCATCATCCTCATAAAAGGCTATTACTTTTTCTATCGTTTTAACTGAACGTCCATCCCTTTTATTTATTTCCATTTCAGGAAGAATTCCTTGATCTTTTGTCAACTTTCTTGCCAGTCTAACCAAATGATGGGAAACATTAAATTCTGAGCATATTTTTTCTTTAGATCAAAAACTAGGCAAAAGACTTATTATTTTAATCTTTTTTTTTTTTTTGAATTTTCGAATTTCTTTCTTAATTTTTCTATCATATCTTTATATTCCAACCCGAAATCAGGGTTGCTAGGTAAGCGTTCTTCTTTGCTGGATAATACATGATCGAAAGAAAGTTCTAAATTTCTTGTACAACTTTCACGAACTTTATCCAATTTTGTTTCTAATTTCTGTTTTCTTTTTTCTGAGCTGCTTTTTCTGATTTTTAATACGGGGGATAAGCCTAAAATTGAACATACAGCTTCCATTTTATCTAAACATTCCTTTGGGGATATAAAAGGTTCTTCTGCATTAAATTTTATACTGGTGGAGACACCATCGTCAAAATGTTCACTATTATTGTCAAAACTTTCTTCATATTCTTTGTTTATTTTAAATATTTGTTTTCTACATGTTAAACATAAAGATTTGCCAGGTATTAAATGTACAGCATTTTTATTTCTAGCTTCTTTAAGTGAAATTTCTCGCAGAGTTTTACGTAATTCTTTTTTATGTTTATTAAAAGGATCACAGCATATGCGTCCAAATATACTATGATAATATATAAAAACTTTTTATTATGATATTCACAAATTGAGACAACATCTTCATTTACTCTACATTTTATCAAAATTTGATCTTCACTGCTATAATCAATAATAGATTTACCTGTTTTTTTTTTGTATTTTTCCATACATTCTTATGACATTCTTCTTCTATATATTTACCAATAGAGCACTCCATAATTAAACATACACCTTTAAAAGTTTTGCTTAAACTAAATTACTCGTCCGTCCGTCCATCGTCTTGAATGGGGCGCTCCGGGTCAGAGCGTAAGCTCTCTTGCCCTTGATTGATTTAGTTTTTTGGTCTTGAGTATAAAGGTGGTGAAAATTCCATGTTGGGCAATCTGAATTTTTTCTTCGGGTGGAGAACGCGTTTGGTCGCCGACAACGATATTTCAGTTTATTTTTTTTTTTTTAATTTTTAATTTAACTTTGATATAAATAATTTTTCCTAAATAATAATGCTTAACCTAGGTGGAGAGGGATATGTGGGGAAAGGGAGGGTGGGATGATTGAACTTAACTTAAATATACATAGATGTAGATAAATAAATAAATAAATAAATAAATAAATAAATAAATAGGTGGACTATAACAAGGGTGATTACAGGAAGGGAGTAATTAAAATTTGAAAAGACATTGAAAATTGGTTGACTAAAAAGAGAAGAAGAATAAATTAACAAATAAATAAACAAACAAGTAAATAAACAAATAAATAAATAAATAAAATAAATAAATAAAAAGACAAAAAGAAAAGAAAGTTGAAAAGACATATTAAAATTGAATAAATTAGGAAAATTGGAGGACAATACGGATTAAAATGAGCTAAAATAAATAAAGATAAATAAATAGTTTACTATAGGTTATAACAGAGGGATTTAACCCACAACCTTCCGATCAGAACTGTTCAGGGGGGATCTTGCAGAAGGATTTTGGGCCTTCTGTAGACTTGTCTCGGGTCAGGGACATAATCTAGGGCTGCTCTTACCATTTCGTTGGGATGGTTCAGGGCTCTGTTGAGTTGACAGACTGCCATAGTTTTGAGGTACTCGACCACCGGGGGTAGATTTAAATCTCTCCTCAGGGTTTCGTTTCGGACACACCACGGTGCTCCAACCGCCGTTCTGATGGCCAGATTTTGGACAGCCTCCAGGCGCCTCAGGTAGCTGGGCGCGGCGTAACCCCAGACGGAACAGGCGTATAGGAGTACCGGCCTGATCAGTTGCCTAATGCAAAGTACCTTGGTTTGGAGGTTCATAGTTGGCCCTGAAAGGAGGGGGCGTAGTTGATTAACCAGCGCCCCCCCTTTGTTGGCGTTGTTTTTAATGTGTCTTTCCCATGTCAGGGACTTATCAAATGTGACTCCAAGGTACTTTACATTATCGCTCCATGGTATGGTTTCACCAATCAGGACCAGTTACTACGGCATCCTGAACCGTCTTCGCCGTGTGAAAATGATTGATTGGGTTTTGGTAGGATTAAGTTTGACTCTCCAAAAGTCGCACCAATCTGACATCGCATCCAGCTGTTCCTGGAGCGCCCTTGTGACGAAAGCCGGGTCCCTAGAAGTGACCGCAAACTGGCCATTTTCAACGTTTGGAGTTCGTGGCAGATCCGAAAAGAAAATGAGGAAGATTAGTGGGGCGAGTACCGAGCCCTGAGCTACGCCGGCGAGTATGTCCCTGATCAGAGACAATATTTGATCCTCACCCTGAATTTTCTTTCCGTGAGGAAAGACCATACAAGTTTTACTATTCTGATCGGAAAGTTATGTTTTAGGAGTTTGTAAATGATTCCAGGGTGCCACACCCTATCGAATTACTCCTTTTGTATTTATATCTGTATAATTTTTTTCAAAATAGATTACTGAGGGAGCCGTAGTTATTATCCCATTAATTCGTAGGTAGGATTGTCGTTTATTTCTATATAAACTTAATCTTTTATGAGGATTAACGCTTATTACATGTTAAAAATCTGTGATTATAATACAATATAGTCATTACATTTATGTAATGACTATTATAAATATAATTTTTGTCAAATAAGTATATAATCCCTTATTATGTAAGATAATAAAATTTAATAAATTTCGGTGATGTTTTTTCATATAATTTTAATTTAAGGCAAAACACATTCTTGATTTTTTTTATGTATTGCTAACATATAGAGCTCTTATGTGTAACAATTTCAGATTTTTAAATTTAGTTACCCCTGAGATATTGAGGCTCAAATAATGAATAATTTGGTAAAAGTAGTATTTTTGAAGCTTTATAAAAAAATATTATGTAAATATTTTGGTTTGAAATTTTAAGAGTGTATAGTAATTATAGGTCCCTATTTATAAAAAAAATCACCCCCTCAATTCAACCCCCTAAGAAAATATTAAAATTTAAAAATCGTCATTTTATTAAATTTTATATCAAATTTCGGATAAAATTTTCACCTATTTTGATTTTAATTAGAAAAAAAGTCTTTCAAACAAAAAATATAGCCCATTGTATGCCTAAAAAAATAATTTTTGTTTCATATCGCTAGCTCATTTAATAACTGAGAAATTTCAATTTCCCCAACATGCAAAAATTAAAAAAAAGCAAAATTTATAGGGTGGCCACCCCCAACTGAAGCAAAATAAAAATATTCTAACATTGGTTTTGAAGTATACATATATAGGGTAAACAACAGGCAAAATAATATTAAATTTGAAAATGGTCGAGCGCCCTATGCTGGACGATATTCAATGGATTACACCTACTGGGATTAAAATTTTTAAACCAAAATATTGAGAAAAATAATAAAACATACATAAAATAAATAGAATAGAATAAACAACATATTGATGTGTTGTTTTTTGTTTTTTTTGATAAGGCATTTTTAAAAAAAAATTTACCTATTCCACCTTTTAACCCAAAAATCTCCATACACTGTAAAAAAGATTTTCTACAATTTAATTACCGGCTATCCCGATACACGGTTCGCCTAGGCAATTTTTAATGAAAATATCGTAGATCCATTTGTTGGACTAAAACATAACTGATGACATAAGAAATCAATTCCCATTTGAAAATCGTAAAAGATACACTTTTTTAGACAGATAAAAATACTTTTTTTTATGTAAGGGGTCGTTCATAAAATACGTCACTCAAATTGACCAAAATTCATACACTTCATACCCCATCCTTATTAAAGGCTGTAGAGATTTTATATTTTGGCTACTCCCCTAACACCCCCCTGTTTGTCACTTCCGGTCTGTTTCTTTCACTTCCGGTCTGTTTGTCACTTTCGGTCTATTTCTTTCACTTCCGGTCTGTTTGTCACTTCCGGTTTGTGTTCTCACTTTCGGTCTGTTTCTTTCACTTCCGGTCTGTTAATCACTTCCGGCCTGATTGTCACTTCCGGTCTGTTTCTTTCACTTACGGTCTGTTTGTCACTTCCGGTTTGTGTCCTCACTTCCGATCTTTTTCTTTTACTTCCGTTCTGTTAATCACTTTCGGTCTGTTTCTTTCACCTCCGGTCTGTCTGTCACTTCCGGTCTGATTGTTACTTTCGGTCTGTTTCTTTCACTTCCGGTCTGTTTGTCACTTCCGGTTTGTGTTCTCACTTCCGGTCTATTTCTTTCACTTCCGATCTGTTAATCACTTCCGGTTTGTGTTCTCACTTCCGGTTTTTGTTCTCACTTCTGGTCTGATTGTCACTTCCGGTCTGATTGTCACTTCCGGTCTTTCTTTCACTTCCGGTTTGTGTTCTCATATCCGGTCTGTTTGTCACTTCCAGTCTGATTGTCACTACCGGTCTGATTCTTTCACTTCCGGTCTGTTTGTCACTTCCGGTCTGATTGGTACTTCCGGTCTGTTTCTTTCACTTCTGGTCCGTTTGTCACTTCCGGTCTTTGTCACTTCCGGTCTTTGTCACTTAAGGTTTGTGTTCTCACTTCCGGTTTATGTTATCACTTCCGGTCTGATTGTCACTTCCGGCCTGTTTCTTTCACTTCCGGTCTGTTGGTCACTTCCGATCTGCTTGTCACTTCCTGTTTTTGTTCTCACTTCCGGTCTGATTGTCACTTTCGGTCTCTTTCTTTCACTTCCGGTCTGTTTGTGACTTCCGGTTTGTGTTCTCACTTCCGGTCTTTCTTTAACTTCCGGTCTGTTAATCACTTCCGGTTTGTGTTCTCACTTCCGGTTTGTGTTCTCACTTCCGGTCTGATTGTCACTTCCGGTCTCTTTTTTTCACTTCCGGTCTGTTTGTCACTTTCTGTCTGCTTGTCACTTCAGGTCTGATTTTTTTTACTTCCGGTCTGTTTGCCACTTCCGTTAAAGTCCAAAATGATCAAAATTTGAGTTACGTAATACTTGAACGTTCCCTTACCGAATTTTTACAAAAAAAAAGTTTACCATTATTTACATGTTATTTTTAAAGTTTTGGAAAAATACATAAAAAAAATATTTTATTTTCACGTAGAACTTTCGTTTATATCAAAGGCTATTTTTGTATATCAAAAAACTAGTGTAATGTAAGCCAACATTATTTAAAATAATTTAAAAAGTATTTTTTAACCAATTAACAAAAAATAACAAATATGTTACTATTATATTATGTTATTTAAATTAAAAATAAAAATTAAAAATGAAAATAATTTATTTTAATTTTAAATTTATAAATAAAATTTGAATATTTACGTAAGAATTATTTAACAAGAACCCTATGAATTTAATCTATTTTAGTTAGTAAGTAAATAAGTAAGTACTTATTAGTCTTTTAAGACTTAAATACTTACTTAAGGGCCATAAGGAGGGCCAAAAATGAAAAAATTTACTTTATTCAGATTAAAATATTATTGACTACACTTCCATCTAGGGGCTTGACTTCACTTACTTTGAAGGAGACCAGCGTAAGAATTATAAGGGAAATCTTGCAAGGAAAGTGTTTTTTTTTAATGATAAGAAATTATAAAGAACTTTCACTTTCGGGTTTAGACCGTGTTAATGGATTTTCACTTTCCGACGTTTCGTCTCTTACTACTAGAGACATCTTCAGGGATTAATCTGAAACTAAGTTTCGAATCAACTTGTGTCACTATTTATGACGAGTTGTGGTTATTCACCCGTGACGAGGTTTTTCCTATCAAAGACTTCCATATTGCAGGTAAGTGGTAACCAGTGTCCCGATTGATATTGTTAGGATGCTTGATGATTTCTATCGATTCCCGTATCTTCCTTGGCATTTTTCTGTTTTCTGTTAATATTTGTTTTGTTTCAGACAAATTGATTTTATGACCTGTTTCATGTACATGTTCGGCTACTGCCGATAAGGAAATTTGTTTCTTTCTTATATTGCGCTCATGCTCTTGAAGTCTTGTAGAAATTTTTCTCTTAGTTTCACCTATGTAAACCGTACCACAGGAGCAGGGTATTTTATATACGCCTTCTGAACTCAGGGGTATTTTGTCTTTTGTTGAAGTCAAACATTGACCTAATTTTTGGTTGGACCGAAATATAGGCTTAATATTTGACTTCTTCAAAAGTTTACCTATTTTATCCGTGATACCGCTTACATAGGGAAGTATAACTTGTGTCTGTCTGTCATTGTCACTATTGTCCTGTTGTTTGGGTCTGGGATTTCTGTATTTGTATATGGTCTTATTAATGTCTTTTTTGGTATAACCGTTCATGGTC
>OY294049.1:32162763-32184038 GCA_958510825.1 Brachypterus glaber
TCTAAGATTTTAAACATTAAAAATATAGTAAAATACAATGCAATCAGTCTGTTATGAACTCCCTGATGTCGTAGAACGCTTTTTCATATAAATATTGCTTAAGTTTCCTATCAAATTTGGCAATGGGTGTCTCTGAGGTTATTTCTTGAGGAAGTTGATTAAATATTTTCAGACAGTTGTAGTGTGGTGACTTTTTGAACATAGTTGAGTGATGTCGTGGAATTCGTAAGTCTTTTTTTTGTCTTGTATCATGGCTGTGGTATTTGGAATTGGTGTCGAAGGAGTGTAGATTGGTGTAGGCGTATTTGGCGCATTTAAGTATATATATGCCACAAACGGTCAATATTTTTTTATTTTTAAATATTGGCTTGCACGACTCTTGTGGTTTGAGACCAAACATCAATCTAATGATTCGCTTCTGGGCTATAAGCACCCTTTCGAATTCGGTAGATCTGCCCCACAGCAATATATTATATGACATATGTGTGTAAGCCAATGCATAGTAGGTATTTAATATGACGTCGTGGTTAACACTAGGTTTTAGTTTCATAATCGCAAAGTACGTACTATTCAGTTTCTTGCATACACAGTCTACTTGCACATTCCATTTTAAACCGTCATCTAGATATGATCCGAGAAACTTTGTTGTTTTAGATGTTGACTGCAGTGTTATCCGAGGTACCGTATTATAAAAATGAACAAAGACTGTCTTTTCTTAATTGAGTATCAATTTGTTTTTAAAGCACCATTCATTCATTTTGTCAATAACTTGTTGGATCTTCTGGAGTAGTTCTTGTTTGGTTTTGGCAACCACAACTGATGACGTGTCGTCTGCGAAGTTAATCATGAATTCCGGAAGTTTAAGGTCATTGATAAACAAAAGAAATATCAGTGGTGCCAGTACTGAGCCCTGTGCTGCTCCAATGTCGATATCAAAGATGTCAGAAATATCGTTGTTTATTCTGACTAGTAGTTTTCTGTGTGTAAAAAATGATATTATCCATTTTAAAATTTTTCCTCTTATGCCCAATTCATAGAGTTTTTTTTCGATAAATCTTAAATCAAGTGTATCGAACGCTTTAGATAGATCAAAGAATATAGCTAGGACTATTAGGTTTTTATCAAGGTTCTTGTAGATATAGTCTATAAACTTCGTAGAAGCAGTTTCCGTAGAGCGTCCAGATCGAAATCCGTGTTGTGTTTCCGCTAGTATGTGGTATTTGTTTATGAAGGATAAAAGTTTATTGTATATTACACGTTCAAAAATTTTCGAAATAACGCTGAGGAGCGATATCGGTCGATAGTTGTCTACATTTGTTACTTCCCCCTTTTTATAAACTGGAACAATGGACGCAACCTTTAATGATGACGGAAATTTCCCATGTTGGACTGAGTTATTGATTATATTAGCTAGTGGTTCTATTATTGCCTCCTGTACTCCTTTTATAACTGTTGTGGTAATACCATCCGTGCCCGATGAATTTGTGTTTTTGAGAAGATGGATAACCTTTTTTAGTTCTTCGGTGGTAACAGGCTCGAAGAAGAAAGTAGACAAAATGCTGTTTCCCAATGTACAGTCTGTAGAGGGATTGTCGCCGAAGTGTTTGTGAATTTTTTCTCCAGTGTTACTTGAATAATGTTTACCAAAAATATTAGCGATTTTTTTTGAGTCTGTTACTATTTCATCATCAATTTTTATTTTTATTTTTGAGTCAGGTTTAGTACGTCCTAGTTCGTTGTTTACAACTTTCCAGATGCCTTTGCTTTTATTACTGGAATTTTCTATAATTTGTTTGTTAAATTCTTTTTTGGCTTTGGAAATTATTTGTTTGTATTCCTTTTTTCTTACCTTATAGTGTTCTTTTATTTGATCGTTGTTTGTTTCTTTCATAATGTTAAACAAATCTCTCAAGTTATCTCCCATTTTAGTGATTTCTGGAGTTACCCATTTTGCTTTTTGTTTTAAATTTCTTTGTTTTTTTGTCACGACCGGACATTCTTCATCGTAATGTTTTAAAAATGTGGAGAGAAAGAAGTCAAAAGCTTTGTCTATATCTTTATCATTTGTTTCATCCCACGGAATTGTAAGTAGCTTTTCTTTTAGATTTACTATGTTATTTTCATTTGTTACTCGTTTTTTAAATTGTTTTGGCTCTTCGTTTAAAAGTATATTATCATGGTGTTTAACTGTCATGAATTGAGCTAGGTGATCAGATATGTTGGGGTTTAGGATTTGACAATCCACTACATTTTCGTTGGCGTTACTAATCATATAATCTATGGAAGATATTGCTGTTCCTTTTTTTGATGTGAAGATTCTTGTAGGACCATCGCAGTAGTTTTTAAGATTAAATGATTTAAGTACATCGTCTAATAATTTCTTTTCCAATTTATTCTGCATATTGTTAATATTTAAATCACCACATAGAATAATCCTTCCACAAATATTTTGTGTTATGTGGGTTAGTAAGAGACTTAAATTTTTTATAAATAATTTTATGTTACCATTAAAAGGTCTGTAGCACGCTATGACACAATATTTTATTGAATTCGTTGTAAGTAGTAGTCCACATGCTTCTAGATGCATTTCAGCTGTGTATCTTTGTATTGTTTGGATTTCTTTAATAGTTTTTAAGTCGTTACGGGTATATATAGCGGCTCCACCATGTATGTGGTTCTTGCGGCAGTAGCTAGCTTGGTTTATGTATCCTTGTATTGTCATGTATTTGGAGCTTTCTGAAACTATCCAGGTTTCTGTTATACATAGTATTGCTGGATTATGCTCTGCGTTAAGTACTTCAATTTCATTAAGTTTGTTTCCCAGATTCTGAATATTTATGTGTCCGATTTTTAGGTGTTCTTTTGCTTTTTTTTGCAATAGTCTGATTTTTTCCAATATTTATGCATTTGTCTTTTCGGTGTGGGTTAGAAGAAAATTTCTGGTGTCAGTATATCTTGTGTCTATTGTGTTGGTTATTTCATTGAGTAATATTTCTTCCGAGATACTTAGGTTGTTTACTATGGGGGTTGTTTGAAATTTATTTGGTTTGTTTTTAAAAGTATGGTCGATGTCTATAAGAAATTTAATTGCTATATAATTGAGCAGTGCGTGTTTACCTCCAAGAGTAAGACCATCATTGTTGGAATGATATGATCTTATAATTTTATTTGTTTCAATATATGTTGCTTGTTTGTATGTTTTTGTAACGTTACATATGTTTTGATTTTCTTTTTCTATGAAGGTGTTGAGTATGTTTCTATCTTTGATGTGAGGTGTTCCCAATATGAGTATGTTTGTATGTGAATTGGTTTTAATAAAGTCATTTATAATTTTTAATTCTGTTGTTTTTCCTTTAATGGCATTTTTGTTTCCCGTAATTATTATAACATAATCTTCCTTATTAAGCCCCTTAAGTAGCCCAGTCCTATTAGAAGATAATTCCTCAAAGGAAGGGTTACCTTCAAATTGACAGTTAATGTCGTATTTTTCGTTTGTCTTAGTTTTAAGGAGTTTTCCGAAATTGTAGCCATTAGAATCTCTTAGGTTTTTTCTTCAATGTCTGAATGCAGGGTTTTTTACAGATGGCCTTTACATTTTGACGCGTTTCTTTATTTTCATAACCTATTATTATTGTTTTTAACTTGTCTATTTCTTGTTTTTGTTTGTCTTGGTTTTGTTCTGTTTCTTTTATCTTAATATTTAATTTTTGGTTTAAGTCATTTAGCCTAGTTGTTTCACTCGTCAGTTTTTTTATTTGCTTTTTTAAATCTTCATAATTTTTCTGTACATCACGTTCATTTTCTTTTTTTCCATTTATTTTTTTTTAAAGCTTCAATGTGAATTTTTTGCTTTTCGATTTCTTCCACGTATCCTTTTCCAGTATCCATTACGTCTTGGGAAAATGATATAGATTCCCTTCTTATTCTTTGGATGTGAATATCCCTTACTTCTATTTCTTTTACAAGTTGTTTGTTTTTCTCTTTAAAATTTTTTAATTCTTCCATATGTTTTTCGTGTACATCTCCTAATTTAGAACATTTTTCCGAACAATAAATAATGTTCTTGTCAATAACATTAACTTTTTGATTATTTTTGGACCTTACACATGATTTGTGAAAAACTCCGTAACATATTTTGCAATAAAAATTGTTCACTTCTTTTACGCAAAACTTATACATGTTTTATATTTACGTAGAAAAGTCAATAAAATTAAAATGTTTAAAAGTGTTTAAAAATGTTTAAATATGTCTAAAAGTCAATAAAAGTTAATAGAAAATTACCACTGGTGAGCGTAGTTTGCGGCCCGTCTTCTTATCGCACCTGTTTGTTTTGTTTACTAATTTAATTATTTAAAATGTCTTTTGTATTAGATATTTCCGAGCGTTTTGTTGTATTCGTTACAATAATATCTTATAGAAAGTCACTTGTGAGTCCTTTTTTTATTTTTTTACGCACTATTTTCCACTATTTTTGTCAATTTTAAGGAGGTATTATTAAAAACATTTACTTCGACCGACGGTACAATACATAGTGTTTAGTAAATAACATGAACAATACCAAGTGCACCTGTTGATGTAAAACATATAAATATTCCACCAAATATAAAGTTGGCAAACATTTTATAAACCTACAAATATCGATATCTTAATTGGTGCAGATCTATTTTGGGATCTAATCTGTATTGGTCAAATTAAATTAGGTTTAGGGGCATTGGTACTACAAAAAAACTAAATTTGGGTGGGTAGTGTCAGGGCCTACTAATATACAAATACAAGAAAGAGTAAGGTGTAATGTTGCCTTAGAGAGACAACTCGCTCGATTTTGGGAAATTGAGGAGTATCCAAGTTCAAAATGTCTTTCAAGCGAAGAAAAGACGTGCGAATTAAATTTTAAAACTACTACTTATCAAAATGACGACGGAAGGTTTGTTGTACAAATTCCGTTAAAAGATTCTCATTTGGTTTTAGGGGAATCTAAGTCTTTGGCTATTAAATGTTTTAATAATTTAGAAAAAAAATTAAATTTTTATTGGTTATATTATTATGTATGTATGTAACTTTTTAATGTTGATTATTTTTTTCATGAAAATTTATATCCAATTTTTTTTTGTCTAGGACGTTTTTTGAAATATTTTAAAAAATTTCAATCTACCGTATAATATTATTTTAGCTCAGGCGCTGTGAATAATATAATAAATAGAATGTTCCCCTTATTTAAAAATGCCCTTTTTTCATGCTTTATTTATTTGTTTATGGCATCGTAGTTCATTATTGTGTTTTTATTGCTTAGTTACCAACTACATAATAGTGTACTTTATGACCGTGCGGGCATAAAGAGCATTTTATGCCGCGTGCGGGAATAAAGTGCACTTTATGGCCCGCGCGGGCATAAAGACACAAAAAACAGTTTTTGATTAACTTAATTATACAACATTTCCCTAGCAACGATAGTGTTAAAATCAAACTGATTTTTTGGATTTTTTTAAATATTTATATTTAGTCCAGTCAAATAACGAAAAATTCATGTGTTAAATTGCAATAAATGTACTCCGGCTGATATTTTAAAGGGTAGTAGTGGATAGTAACAGACTACTCCTGTAAGTTTTTCACCGGGTGATTTGTGTAAGAAATGTCCCCTATCTTAAATTTTAGGGGTGCAAAATGGAAAAACACAATTTCACCTCCAACATGGCTACTGCTTCCCCATTTTGAAAATTTTCAAAATTTCGGAAAGCTTTGTATTCGTGCAAAAATTTTCAATTTTTTTTGCGTATTTTTGCGTTTTATGACGTTTTATGTCGATATAAATCATTTTCAAGCAAAAAAAAAGTTTTCGATCGATCGGGGTTTTTAAGGTTATTGAAATTGAATCTGATAATAAAGTCCACCCCCGCAGGGGTGAGGGGGTAAATATTTTAAAAATATTTTCAATACTTTCGTCAAAATTGATGGGGTCCACAATTTTTTTTTTTTTTTATTTGTTTAACCTCGTACTATTCTACTTAATTAAGCATCCCCTAAGTCCAGGACTTGTGTGGGCTAGTAGTAGAGGGAACCACCGGCTTTAATTGACTTTCGAACCAATTTATAGGGAGTGTCCGCTTCACTTTCGCCTTCGCCAAATTTCAATTATTATTAACTGAAAAAGGCAAATCGGCGCCAGTGAGAATCGAACTCACGATAGTAGACTTGCTATACATACGCGCTAGCCACTACGCTATGCCTCCCATAATAACAAATATGAATCTGATTATAGTTTTTTTTATAATTTGACCCCCTGAGGGGTAAAAACTGGTATATTGGGGTTTTTGAGGTTGCTGAAAGTGAATCTGATAATAAAAAAATTCTAAATCCACCCCCTGAGGGGTAGAGGGTAGTTTTCGTAAAAATTGGTATATTGGGTTTGTTTTCTGAAAGTGAATCTGATTATAAAAAAATTCTAACTCCACCTCCAAAGGGGCATATTGGAGTTTTTCAGGTTGCAGAATATGAATCTGATAATAAAAAAATTCTTACACTACCCCTGAGGGACAGAGGGTAGTTTTCTTGAAAATTTGAATATTGATGTTTTTAAGGTCGCTTAAACTGAATCTTATAATATTTTTTTTCTAATTTCACCCCCTGAGGGGTGGGGGTAGTTTGCGTGAAAATTGGTATATTGGAGTTTTTAAAGTTACTGAAAAAGAACCTGATAATAAAAAAATTCTTCTACCCCCCTAAGAGTCGGGGGGTAGTTTTCGTGAAAATTGTTATATTTTTAAGGTTGCTAAAAGTGAATTTGATAATAAAAAATTCATTTTACGCGCGGTGAAAAATGGGAAACCTCTTTTACTGGGCAGTGTATTTTTCAAAATTAACTCTATTGTTATTAATGTGTTAAAAAAAATCATCAAAACAAAAAGTGTTGGAAATTTCCTCCTTAACAAAATTGGTTATATGCATTTTTACCGTAAGATGTATATTTAGCAACCCACCCCTAAAATTCAAGATAGCGGACACCCCTTAGGCAAATCACCCGGTGAAAAACTAACAGGAGTGTTCTGTAACCATTCACTACTACCCTTTAAAATATCAACCCTTGTACATTTATTGCAGTTTACATTTATTATTTGACTGGACTAATTGTGCATGCAATAACGAACTAGTATGACATAAAAAGTCCAAACGAAAAAGCTATTGAAAAGGGTATAGGCACATACCTTATGGGAAATGGCCCTCGGTTAAATTGCTTCAAATTTTAGTATGTTATAGAGCATGACCTCCTGAAGAAAAGTCTCCATGGGCACAAAAAAATTTATGGTGCCGTTTGGCCGCTATGGTCATTTAAAGACCATACAATCTAGATGATTATATAGGTACTTAAATCGTTGTTTATTGGTGTGTTTTTATAATTTTAAATTAGTGGTTAATAGTTTATATAATATTTAAAGGCAAGTTAGTGTATGTGGGTACCTTTTATTTACTATATTTGGGTGTATATGGGCAGTGTCGGTGCAACCAGGTTTAGGTAGGTGGATTTGTGAGGGTTCTAATGGATATGTGTAGTATTTATTTTGTATGTCTTAATAGTTATGTGCATTTCTATTAATTTTATGTGGGTTTGTATGGGTGGTTTTGGGTGTTTATGGCCATTTATTAGCATACATAGTATATACACACTAATATTAATAATTATGGATTCGTATAGGCTTTAAGGAGTTTGTGTAGTATTTATGAGTATATATGGGTGGTTATGAGTGTGTATTTTTGTTTTTCACTGTCTTTGATGCATATTTTTTGGGCTTGTATTTATGGACTTGTATGGATTGTGATGGGTTCATATAGTATTTATGGGTAGTTATAGGTGTATTTTTGAATTTTTATTAGTTTAAATGGATGTATGGGTGCAAATGAGTAGCTTTGGGTGTGTATGTGTATTTATGGTTTTTATGGGTTTCGATGATTTTTTATAGTATTAATGGGGCAATAAGACAACCGTTATTCCATTGTTAATAGTATATACTATATGGTTTTGTATAAGCCATTGGTATATTTAATGGGGGAAAATGAGTTAGTGGGTGGGAGCTTTAACGTTTTCAAAAAATTGTGTCAAGTAATACTTGAACTTTCCCAAAAATGTGAATAAAATAAAAATTCACACGAATACTACGTCGGAAGTTTTTTTTTTAAATTTCTTATCGATTAACTTTTATATATTAATTTTTTTCGACTATAAAAAAAACACAATTATTGTACTGTTCGGTTTCTTTATTTTTTTTTCTTGATTTATTAGATATAGGTTTATAAATTCGACACTCTTTTTAGTATTTTAAAAATTATTGTTCTTGAAGTGGTTTAAGAGTGCTGATTTTAAAAAATAAAATTTTCAAACCCATGAATGCCAATGCACGCCCATTAAAACCCAAACAATTTCATAAATACCCATACACACCCGTAACTAAAGTTTAGGTAAACCTATGCACATCCATAAATACTAAAAAAATACATTAAAACTTATAAAAACCCATAACCATACACACTCACACTACCTTTGCACATCCATATATACTATACAAACCTATAAAACCCAGTAAAAAAAATCCATAAATAATACATACATACCGATACATACCTACCTATAACCATAGCTACCCATTTGCATCGATAAATACTAAATAAATCCATTAAAACTAATAAAAACTCATAAAACCCATAAATACCCAAAACAACCCATACAAACCCACAAAAATTAATAAAAATGCACATAACTATTAACACATAGAAAATAAATACTACACACATCCATTAAAACCCTCACAAAACCACATACATACACCTGGATGCACCGATACTTCCCATATACACACAAAAATAGTAAATAAAAGATACCCACATACACTAACTTGTCTTTAAATATTATATAAACTATTAACCACTCATTTGAAATTATAAAAACACACATACACACCGATAAACAACACGGTTATTATATTTTGACAAAACCGACAGAGGCTATCAAATATTCTATTTTTATAGGGTCACTCCATTCGGCGGTGGTTTTATGATACCCGTCTTAGACGGCAGCAACAAACTGCCGCTGCAACTCCATTCAGCGCGCTGAATGTAGTGTTTTTTTTTATTAGAAACTCAGATCTTTTAATTGATTTACTGGCTATAAATTCTTAATACAAATTAATAAAATAAAAATACAATAACTGAATTTTATTTATTTATTTCAAAGTAATGAACATAGGAAAAATTTTTATAGGTGTTCCGAAAAGAAAACATTCTAGCTAGAATATAATTTTAAGATTGGTGCAGAGGGCAAGGAATTTTGGAAGTTTAAACGCAAACAGAAAAGTGGTTGGAGACACTTCGCGAAATGCAAAAACTGTTGATAATAAAGAAGCTGTCATTTAGACTTTTGAAGAATAATCTGGAACAAGCATTAGTATCGTGGCAAGAAATCTTGATATGTCTGTCCTGTGTTTAATGAACTCTAAAAGATGAAGAAACGCATTATTTTTAGCAAACTCGCGTTCAATGTATGAAGCATGCTAAAGAATATGTTCAAAATGACCTCCACCAACTTGAACACATAAAGCAGCTCTTTTTAACAGACTTCTCCTGGCATTAATAATCATATTTGGAGTTACTGACTCAAGCGCTTCATGTATTCGGTCTCCTAGTTCTTCTACAGTGTCTGGCATATTTCTATACACTAAATTTTTTACATGGCCCCATAAAAAGAAGTCCATTGGAGTGAGATCAAGGGATCTAGGAGGCCACCTTCTGAGACTCCCAAGGCCTATCCATTGGATAGTATCCAACTGTTTGGAAAACTGATGGCTTCTTGCCGTTTCTGAGAAATGCACTGGACAGCCATCATGTTGAAAGCAGATGTTATCCACATTTGCCAACCTTTGAAGTGGGATGTCATCAATAAGATTTTCCACTTCATCCCTTAAGAAGTTAGTGTAGGTTTCGCCATTCAATCTGCCAGGAAACTCATGGGGTCCAACCTAAAAACAAATATTTTAAGCATTTTATGGTGGTTTATTTCTCAAAATAACTTACTATAGCATCTCCCAATATTCCGGCCCAAATATTCAAGGAAAACCTTCGTTGGGGATTTCCTTGCCTGAAGGCATGGGGATTTTCCTGTCCCCAAACATGAGAATTCCTTGAATTAAAAAAAACATCTCTTTGAAACCCAGACTCATCCGTAAAAAGAATGCTTTTTACAAAGTTTTCATTTTCTTCTGCAACAGCCATGTGCAAAATTTGACTCGTAAAGGATAGTCCTCCGGTGTCAAGCATTGTACTCGAGTGTAATGAAAGGGATGCATTTTTTCATCTTTTAGAATTCGTTGAACAGAGGTCTTAGACATATCAAGATTTCTAGCCACGATACTAAGGCTTGTTTCAGGTTCTTCTTCAAAAGCCTGAATGACAGCTTCTTCATTATCAACAGTTCTTGCAGTTCGCGGAGCGCCTCCAATCTCTTTTTTGTTTGGAGTTAAATTTACAGAATTTCTTGCCCTTTGCACCAATCTTAAAATAACATTTCTGCTAGGATGTTCTCTATTGGGAAAACGAATAGAATATTCTACAGATGTAGCTGAAGCACTCCGGCCACACTCGCCATATAAAATTAGCATTTCGCAATACTCTTCTGAAGTAAACATCATGAAAGTTTTGATATTTTTTTATGACATTAATAAATATTTATGTCACATTAATCACCATGTCAACCTACAGAATATGTACCTGCAATAATTAAATTTGCTTCCATAGCTACAAATTCAACCTTTAATGGTAATTTATAATCAGCAACAGTATTGGTCCACTTAAAGCGTTCTTGTTTTTGAATTGAACGAAGATGGATTTTTTTTGAATTTTTTTTTTCATATTTTCCAGAGGGTTTTTAATATACCCTCAAATTTCGGTAAGCGAATTCTGGAACAGGCTGTATAATTTGAATAATCAAAGTTGCTATAACAATGTTAAAAAGAATGTCAATTATTCAATTATGATGTAGTGGGTTTATTAAGTGTAAAACAAACAATAAATTATAATAGCTTGGTATTTGTGTTTAAAATAATAAAGGGTTTACTACCAAAAAACTTAACAGACCATGTCAACTTCATTAGAAATGTACATCATCACAGCACTCGCAACAATAACAACGTTTATATTAATATGGTAAGAAACAATTATAGTCAAAACGACATATTTCATAACGGACTGATAATGTATAATAACTTACCAAATTTTATAAAAGAGTCCGATAGTTTAAAACTATTTCAAAAAAATTGTCGTACATATATATTGTCTAATTTTAGTATTGTTTAAAACTGGTAAATTTTAGTACTGTTTAGTATTTTAGTATTATTATATTGTTAAATTGTATTTAATACCAAGAATGCTAATAAAGATTATTATTATTATATTATATTAATTATTGTAAACAACGAACAAATAAACCTATTTTCCAAAAGTATCGAATTTTGTGTCGAATAAGCAGCAGAAGCTATCAGAACCAAATAAATTATACAGTCCGCTGAAGAAGAACAACAATTCCGCGCAGAGTGGGGTCAACGTTCCCGCGATTGCGTTGGCACGGTTTTAGATTTTTAGTTCATCATTGCCAGTGTGAGGGTGTGCTTCCTCGAAGCGTGTCTGCATAGATTTATTACGTATTTTAACTTAAAGGGGTCTGTAAAAATATGCTTTTATTGCGAGTTTCAAAATAAACAAAAAATTATATTGTTTGTAGGATGGACAGACCAGGATTGGCAACTTAAACAGACAGGCACGTTTGTTATGCAAATTGGCTTTCGGTCAAAAAATCTGAATTTTTAGTTTGATGTAATTTCATCTTTCTGATCAAAACTATAAGGGTATTTCTGTATGAATCCATACCATCTTTCTGACTGAATGTAGCGGATTTTGATAAAACTTTTTTATATTATCTATATCTTATTACTAGAGGCTTCAAGCAAAAAAAAAGTTTTCAAAAAAATTTTTTGGTGAAGATATGATTTTTTTAAATTTTTGTAATTTTTCCATTGTCGGTCATTGAGAAAATCGCTTTATTGCCGATATTTTGCTATAAGTTTGGCAATTGTAATACAAACTTAATAAAAAAGGTAAATAGTATATTAAAGTAGTTTCATAACATACGTTTTTAGCGCACGAGTACAAGTTTAGAAAACGAGCCGCTTGCGGCGAGAGTCCAAACGAGTGCTTTATACAATTTATTTCTATTTTGCTCTAAAATTTAAAAAACTTACATTTAAATTGATGACTGATTTAGGGATTTATGTTTTGGGTTGGCATTACAGTTTACACTATGTTTAAAATTCTAAGAACAAATGATATTTTGATAGATTTTACAGTCATCTCTTCTTTTTTCACTGCAATTAACCAGTCCACGGTACACGGTAAAAAATAACCCAAACACAAAATTTTGTAAAAAATTAAACTTTAAATCGACATTGACATTTGCACGCAAAACGTCAAGAGATAGGCTTTTGTATGTTGCCAACCCAACAGAAAAAAAAGTAGAGACCTCTTATGGGCCTATAAGAACACGCAAAATGCGTGTGATTATGAGCTTATAAGTAGAAAAATTAAATTAAAATCTGAAATCTTTTATCATTTTTTTTTAATAGACGGTTTTTGCTCTTCTTCTTCTTCTACTTCTTCTTCTTCTTCTTCTTCTTCTTCTTCTTCTTCTTCTTCTTCTTCTTCTTCTTCTTCTTCCTCTGCTTCTTCTTCAAATGTAATTTTTTATCATTTTTTATAACTATTTTTAACTCAATATTTCAAAAAGTACCCCTCTTAGATTTTTTTTTCAAAATTTGGTAAAAAGTACTTAGAAGTGCACTCTTTTGAGCAAATCAACAGACATTCATCACGGTGTGCGGGAAATAACTGTTTTACAATAAAAAATGCCCACTTATTTGTTATCATTTTCTGATAGTTTAGGTAGAGTAGTTTATTTTAGCAGCAAAAACAAAATAATTGCTCCTTGAGTTTTTTAAAAAAGGCGTAAGTCCATAAAAGCACCAGATTTAAGCTTTTTTTACTTCTTTGTTTTGTACGGTATTTTTTCCTGTGTAGCCGTTAACTTAGGGTAAATACTTCATTTTAAAACCAAGAACAAAAAAAAATAAATCTGTTGGTTATTTTCAAAAAAGGCACAAGTCCACGAAATAATAGGATTAATTAAAATGTTCTTACATTTATTGCTTCGTTGTAATTTTAGGGTGCTGTTTTGTGCTTAAACATAAGCTTGTAAGCTTATGTTCTAATTCTAATTCTAATTTTTGACTCACGTAAACGTGAGTCAAAAATTAGAATTATGGAGATACGAGTTAGTTACAGTAACTATTATTTCCAAGTCGTAACCCTGTACTGGAGATACGCGGTTGCTCAATTAAAAACTGTGAAATATTTAAGGCATGTAAAAACTCCAAACGAATTGAGATAAAAAAAGAGGCGTGAAAAACCATATTAGGAGTAATATATTTTCACTTATAAGTATTATATTCTCAGATTCATATTCAGTGACATCTAAAACTCCCATATACCAATTTTTACGAAAAATTTCCCTCGTCCCTCAGGAGGTGGAATTACATAATTTTTGTTCTAAAATTTATTATTAGCGTCCTTAAAAGCCTCTGTATACCAATTTTGATAAAATTATTGTGAAAATACACTGCCCAGTAAAAAAGCTTTCTTCTTTTTTTCTCCCCCGAGCGTGGAGTGGAATCACAAAACATGGCAAAAAATATTGTAAATAATTAAATATTATTACCCCAAGGGGGTGAAGTTAGACCATTTTTCTTATCAGATTCACTTTCAAAAATCTCGAAAACCCCAATATACCGATTTTCACGAAAACTACCCCCCGCCTCTCAGGGGTTAAAGTAAGATTTTTTTTATTCTAAGATTTAGTTTAAGCGATCTCAAAAACCCCTATATACCAATTATCACTAAAATATTACAAACATTTTAAAATAATCACCCCCACCTCCCTTCGGGGGTGAAGTTAGAAAAATTTTATTATCAGATTCAGTTTAAGCTACCTCGAAAACCCCCACATACAAATTTACACGAAAATATTGTAAATATTAAAAAAAAAGTACACCCCGTAAGCCGGGGGTGGATTAACGTTTTTTTTTTATAAAATTTAGCTTAAGCGACCTTAGAAGCCCCTAGATATAAATTTTATAAACATTTTAAGAAAAAAAAACGATAAAAGGGATATTTTTCACCACTGGGGGTGAGATGGAGGGGTGGTAGGTCTTTTTTTACTTCACCAATATATTTTCCGCATCCAAATCATAAGTATGCTAAGTTTTATCTTCTTAGATATTTTCACCTACTGGAAATTCCTTATTTGCTAGGCCTAATATTGGAGATACGAGGTAGTTACAGTTATTTATTTTAAGTAGATACGAAAACTGAGCATCATATTGTGTTTTCGGATGAGTGCACTTTTGAGGGAAATAGAATTTTCAACTCAAGAAACAATCATTTTTATTTCCACGAGAATCCTCGTGTAATGATTTCCAGGATTTCCACGATTTCCAGGCGGTTTTCAATAAATCTTTGGGTGGGGGGGTACCTAATTTATATATTATTAAAGAATAAAATTTGTTTTTGTTTTTAATTGGTTTAATTTTTACTCCATAAAATAAATTAAATATTTAAACAATAAACTGGTTTCACATATCTTCTTTTTTATAATTTTTGCATAAACACTAAACCAGTGGAATTTAGGTTGAGTAAAAACATTTTTTTGTATTTATTGAACTTCTTTTTGTAATATATTATAAGAAATTAATTTATTTTATTATAAATCCTTACTTTTAACTGGGTTTCTACATTTTTCGATGTTCTTAATTTTCCTCATTAATCAAGCGAAAACAAATAGTGTATTTAACACTTTCTGGTATTGGTGCAAACAAAATATTCTTATATCGGTATCCGTTCAAGATGAAACTTTATTTTTTTTGTGTATTATTTTTTTTTTTCATTGGTAGAAGATTTTATGGTTTCCAGCTCCAACGCGAGTTACCGAACACCCTGTATGTATATAAATTTTTTTATAAGGCCTAAAGCGTGCCGCACGATTTTTTTTAATTAAATAACCATATTATTTTAATTTTTTAAGCTAAAATTTGGTACAGATTTAAAATGCATTTTGCATGACATACTATAGTATAATAGTATATATCCATAATATGGATATATTATATGGACATTTGATTAAAAAACAAGTGCCTTATAGACAAAATTATATAAATATTTTTAATTTTCCAATAAACAAATAAACTGGGGCAGACTCTAATTTTATTTCTTTGAGCTGAAATTTAGCACAGAATTAAATTTTTATATTTTCACATTATCATGCCCTGAGGGGGGCTAAAATGTATTTTTTAAAATACCCTACTGTAAAATGTCGTATACAATATAGAAAAGCTAATAAAATGCTGTGATATTGTTGAATTACGCCTTTTTTAAAAAGACTCAAACATTTTATTTATTTCTTGGTCTTAAAATAAAGTATTTAATGTAAGGTGTAATCCATTGAATATCGTCCAGCATAGGGCGCTCGACCATTTTCAAATTTAATATTATTTTGCCTGTTGTTTACCCTATATATGTATACTTCAAAACCAATGTAAGAATATTTTTATTTTGCTTCAGTTGGGGGTGGCCACCCTATAAATTTTGATTTTTTTAAATTTTTGCATGTTGGGGAAATTTAAATTTCTCAGTTATTAAATGAGCTAGCGATATGAAACAAAAATTATTTTTTTAGGCATACAATGGGCTATATTTTTTGTTTGAAAGACTTTTTTCTAATTAAAACTAAAATAGGTGAAAATTTTATCCGAAATTTGATATAAAATTTAATAAAATGACGATTTTTAAATTTTAATATTTTCTTAGGGGGTTGAATTGAGGGGGTGATTTTTTTTATAAATAGGGACCTATAATTACTATACAATCTTAAAATTTCAAACCAAAATACACGGTGTGCCACGGTAGACAAATCAGTCAAACTGTGGCGTTATTAACAAAGATATCAACATCAAACTTTTACCAGTCAATATGGACCTAATTATCTTCAATTGACCCAAAACAAAAGTTTTCTACTCTTTTTTGGTTTTGAGCTAGAGCTCCACACATGCACTTTTAAAAGTATAACAATACTTTCAAATGCCAAAACTAAAAAAAAGTAACAATTTTTCTTTATCATATGATAGTTTTTTTCACTAAAAGCAATAATTTTCAATTTAAATTCTTAATTTTATAAAACCTTAATAATGGAATGACCCCGCTATGGCAAAAGAGTAGGATGCCTTGAAATTAAATTTTTTAAATAAGTCGTATATGATGACAATAAATGTCAAATTTGATTTTACATTATAATCAAAAAATTAACAAAGCAAGATTTTTATAAAACCAAGTTTTGAATGCCAAAATGATAACTTTAGAAGTAAAGAAAGAAATTATTTTAACTTATGGAGAATGTGCTCGAAATTTAAGAGAAACAACGAGAAGAATAGTAGAAAAGTTCCCCGATGATAGTAAATTATTTAAATTTATTAACTTGCTGCTTGATTTGAATCCATTTGAATCGTGGAAGACTCGCAAAGAATTAGAATTATTTGCTAATAATAGATTTTGTGAAATGGCATTTATATTCCCATGATTCTCTGAAGTTAGATGCGTAATTTTGACCTTTTTTCATCAGAACTGGAGTGATTTGGGAAAACCTAAGGACTAACATGGATTTATTTGAAATATTGTACAAAACAATTCTAATAACACTGAAAATATTCTAGAAAGGCGTAATATTTTGTAGATGTATGGAATTTGACACAATGATGATTAATTAATTCAAATATCATAAATACGTCTTGCGTTTCGCATATTAATAAATAATATTAATAATAACAATCAATTTGATATTTTAACTTACGAGAATTGTTCTTAGTATCATTTAACTTTTAATTCCAACCAAAATGTACGTAATTAATTACATAACAATAAATTAATTGACTAAATTGCCCATAATATGACAGTTTTTTTCCTTTGTTCTTCTGTATTTGGTCTAATTTTGGTCTGGTTTGATTCAAAAAAACAAAACAAACGACTAAGACCAAAAGCACGAAGTAGGACTAGATGAAGTGACCCTAATATGCAGGGCCGGACAGAGCCAGCCCGGGCCCCGGTGCAACTTTTTACTCGGAACCCCATTTTTTCAAAACATAATTGTACCATGCAGGCCTGCAGCTAAGGCACTGAGGGCCGAAGCGGCGCCCCATTCATTAACTAAGCGCCGCCGTCGAAAATTTTTCCAAATTATGTTAATTTCTGACTGTTTTATTTTCATAGTTCAGCAAGCTTAAGTATGTAAAAAATAATAAAGTCGCAGGCGAAATTTTTTTCAATTTTGATAGCTCTGGCGCCGCAGGCAATTTTTTTACAAATTTTAAGCTAGTAACAGTGCACTATTATTTTTTACAAAAATCCAAAAAGGCTTAAGCGCTGCCGCGGCGAAATTTTTTCTATTGCCCATTTGGAACGAGATCTACTTATTTGCTCATTTTGACGCCTTATCGATCTGGGGGAGTATAAATAAATAAACTATTTATTAAACACTTCTGTCGCCGGGCCTCCTTCGAGCCCGGGCCCCGGGTAATCTGTACCCCCTGCACCCCCCTGAATCCGGCCCTGCTAATATGAACCAGCTGCAACTTCATGCAACTGCGAGGGAAGGGGGTTCTTTACAAGCTAATTAATTATGTTTTTTAAAATCTCATAATTATAAAACATGTTTTATCATAATAGGTTTTATAATAACTTGCTTTACCAATACTTTCATTATGATATAGACTTGACTTTGTAAAAAAAACTGCTAAGATTAATCTAAGATTAATCCAATCATACCAATTAAAAAATTTGATTGAGCGCAAAAAATCAAAATTTATTAGTAATTAAGTAATACACTCTGTAGTATAAAATACCCTAGTCCACAAGGTCCTTACTAAGTCTAAGTAAAAATCTAATTTATAACATTAGATTTGACATTTATTTTTATCGTGAACGTCATATTTGCAAACATTTATTTTCATAGCATCCCCTCTTTTACATTAGCGGGGTCATTCCATAATGCACTTACCATTTTTTACCGTTTTCTAAAATTAAAAATTTAAATAGAAAACTATTGTTTTTAGTAAAAAAACTATCATATGATAAATAAATGATATTATTTTTTTAAATTTTGGTGTTAAAAAATGTTATTATGCTAAAAAAAATTCTGTTTGTTGCTCTAGCCTAAAAACAGAAAAAAGTACAACACTTTTCTGGCGTAAATTGAAGGTAACTAGATCTATATTGACTGGTAAAAAATATATTTTAATAGCTTTGATAATAACGCCACAATTTGACTGATTTGTCTACCGTGGGACACCGTGTATTTACATAATATTTTTTTAATAATTCAATTCAAAAATACTACTTTTACCAAATTATTTATTATTTGAGCCTCAATATCTCAGGGTAAATTTAAAAATCTAAAATTTTTAAACATAAGAGCTCTATATGTTAGCAATACATAAAAAAAATCAAGAATGTGTTTTGCCTTAAATTAAAATTATATGAAAAAACATAACACCGAAATTTATTAAATTTTATTATCTTACATATTAAGGTATTATATACTTATTTGACAAAAATTATATTTATAATAGTCATTACATAAATGTAATGACTATATTGTATTATAATCACAGATTTTAACATGTAATAAGCGTTAATCCTCATAAAAGATTAATTTTATATAGAAATAAACGACAATCCTACCTACGAATTAATGCAATAATAACTCCGGCTCCCTCAGTAATCTATTTTGAAAAAAATTATACAGATATAAATACAAAAGCTTTTAAAGGAGTAATCATGGTTCGAACAACCAGGGGCACTATCAAGATAGTCGCAGGGTATTACCCACCCTCACGTGTATTCCATGCAAGCGACTACCTCAAAATACTTGATTGCCCCAACCCCACTTTAATAGCGGGAGATCTTAACGCCAAGCACCACGACTGGAACTCCCGAGCCATAAATCCATATGGGTCGAATCTAAAAAGACTATCGGAGAATAAAAGCTGGTCAGTGCTTGGCCCCACAGACGTAACCCACTTCCCACGAAACCTCCAATATAGACCCGATGTCCTGGATATTGCCCTTTACGTAAACATAGTAAATCCCATTTCCATAGAAACCCTTGACGAACTTTCGTCAGACCACAACCCCATCCTTATAACCCTTAAAGGGGATATGCAACCTGACATCTACGAACGGACTAGAACACACTGGCCTACTTTTCAGAGTGTACTATTGGAGAAGTTCGGCAGCGTCAGAAAGGTAAACACCGTTGACCTAGATGGCGCTGTCGAACATCTCCAAACGAGTATCACAAACGCCCTCAAAACCGCCAGTACGACTACAACCCACTCCATAAAACACCCCTACGCCATCCCCCAACATATAAAAATGCTCATCACCGAAAGGAGGCGAGCAAAAAAAATAGCCCAAAGGACAAGACTACAGATGGACAAAAACACATATAATCGCTTAAACAACGTCGTCAAAGATGCCTTGAATGAGATACAAAACCAAATGTGGCAAAACAAGCTCTCAGAGCTTAATCCAGAGGACGGTTCCGTATGGAAAATGGCCAGATCCTTAACCAGGAAAAAACCCGATATCCCTCCCCTAATTACCCCCAACGACACAGCCCATACAAACGAGGAAAAGGCTGAAGCCTTTGCCGACTCCCTCTCCAGCCAATTTACCCCTTTCCCGACCGACGATGATCTTTTCGCCCATTTCCAGGAGGTGGACGAAACTGTCAATCAAGCCCTCGCTAGAGATGACCCCGATCCCATCGATCCAGCCACAGTCAGCGAAATCAAAACCATAATTAAACACACTAAAAAACGCAAAGCACCTGGATTCGATGGGATCACAAACTCAGCCCTAAAATCCCTCCCCGATAAGATCATCGTCGCCCTCACATCCTACATAAACGCCTCCCTTAGGTTATCCCACTTTCCAGCCCCATGGAAACTAGCAGAAATAATCCTAATCCCCAAACCTCAAAAAAACCTATCCCTACCCTCGAGTTACCGACCTATAAGCCTCCTCCCCTCCCTATCGAAAGTGGCTGAAAAAGTGTTTTCAAACAGGATCTTGGCCCACGCTATAGAAAACGAGGTATTGCCCCAAAGTCAATTCGGTTTTAGAGCGGAACACAGCACTCACGATCTGCTCCTAAGCACGGTAGAAAAAATAACAGAGGGATTCAACCACAAAGACTTCACGGGGCTCATCCTACTCGACGTTCAACAAGCGTTCGATAGGGTGTGGCACCCTGGAGTCATTTACAAACTCCTAAAACATAACTTTCCGATAAGAATAGTAAAACTTGTATGGTCGTTCCTCACGGAAAGAAAATTCAGGGTGAGGATCAAAGACATATTGTCTCTGATCAGGGACATACTCGCCGGCGTAGCTCAGGGCTCGGTACTGTAGCATGTGTAAAATGCCACATTCTTTATTATTTAAAATACATAGAATACTTACTTTTGTTTTGGGGGTATATTAGCAAACTTGTGTTACGAGTGGTACAAATGGTCCTAATAACATAATTTCTTTGCTTATTAATTATCCGAGTTGGGATTAACTTATAGTTAGTTAATAACTTGCTTTGTATGGTAATTCAGTTAATAATCCTTGTCCTGTAGTTTTATATAAGTAATATCTCATAACTTTGTTTCTAAGGTAGTAAACAAAAGCTTATTCCTACACTAGTATTTATAGTATTATGGCTCCACTGTAATATTAACTTAAACACACCACATTTATAATGTGTCTCATCAATCTTTCGAAATATAAACATTATTCTTAATATTATTGTTTATTTTTAAATAACTGTTTGGCAGATATTAGGTTATGTCAGTCAGTGTTACGTATGTCTGAACTAGGTTCGCCTGGATAATTCAACCGCTGTAGGATTGGAGTGAACAGATATACTGGAGTATGTCGTAACTTGAACTTGCAGGTTTCTGGAGCGTTTCCGTTGGCTATCTTTATCTGTGATAGCTTCTTTATCTGTGATAGCTTAGTCCATATAAGTCCATCTTTCTTAGTCTTCTAGATTATTCGATTTGGGTGGAGAAATTTGAATTCGGAAGAGATTTCCG
>OY294049.1:32184238-32246663 GCA_958510825.1 Brachypterus glaber
ACAACTCTGCGAGAAATTTCACTTAAAGAAGCTAGAAATAAAAATGCTGCACATTTAATACCTGGCAAATCTTTATGTTTAACATGTAGAAAACAAATATTTAAAATAAACAAAGAATATGAAGAAAGTTTTGATAATAATAGTGAACAATTTGACGATGGTGTCTCCACCAGTACACAATTTAATGCAGAAGAACCTTTTATATCCCCAAAGGAATGTTTAGATAAAGTGGAAGCTGTATGTTCAACTTTAGGCTTATCCCCCGTATTAAAAATCAGAAAAAGCAGCTCTGAAAAAAGAAAACAGAAATTAGAAACAAAATTGCTGTACATTTAATACCTGGCAAATCTTTATGTTTAACATGTAGAAAACAAATATTTAAAATAAACAAAGAATATGAAGAAAGTTTTGACAATAATAGTGAACATTTTGACGATGGTGTCTCCACCAGTACACAATTTAATGCAGAAGAACCTTTTATACCCCCAAAGGAATGTTTAGATAAAATGGAAGCTGTATGTTCAACTTTAGGTTTATCCCCCGTATCAAAAATCAGAAAAAGCAGCTCAGAAAAAAGAAAACAGAAATTAGAAACAAAATTGGATAAAGTTCGTGAAAGTTGTACAATAAATTTAGAACTTTCTTTCGATCATGTATTATCCAGCAAAGAAGAACGCTTACCTAGCAACTCTGATTTCGGGTTGGAATATAAAGATATGATAGAAAAATTAAGAAAGAAATTCGAAAATTCAAAAAAGAAGAAAAGATTAAAATTATAAGTCTTTTGCCTAGTTTCTGGACTAAAGAATATGCTCAGAATGTTTTCCATCATTTGGTTAGACTGGCAAGAAAGTTGACAAAAGATCAAGGAATTCTTCCTGAAATGGAAATAAATAAAAGGGATGGACTTTCAGTTAAAACGATAGAAAAAGTAATAGCCTTTTATGAGGATGACGAAAATAGCAGGTTGTGTCCTGGGAAAAATGATTCAGTTGCTGTAAAAATTAGTAATGTCAAAGAACACATGCAAAAGCGATTGGTGTTGTGTAACTTAAATGAGTTGTTTGTATTATTTTAAAAAAAAACCCTGAATATAAAATCGGACGGTCAAAATTTTGTGAGCTACGGCCAAAGTGGTGCATTTTAGCTGGCGCTTCCGGTACGCATACCGTTTGCGTTTGTACGTACCACCAAAATGTGAAGCTAATGATAGATGGAGCTAAACTGCATATTAATTATAAGGAATTATTAGAGTATATGGCTTGCGACATAAATAATTATAGTTGTATGATGGGAAATTGTAAAGATTGCCCTAAAAAACAATTTCTTTATGAACTTTTTATGGAGTGGATGAAATTTATTATATGCCCAATGATGTAACCTATAAGCAATGGCTAACCACAGATAGAGCAGAAATGGTTACAGTTGTACAAAGTATTGATTAATTTTTTAACTCGCTGGTTGATAAACTTGATGTTTTAAAAAAACATCATTTTATTTACAAACAAAAATCGCAGTTTTTAAAGGATAAAAAAAGTAATATTTCTGAAACAGAATGTATTGTCATGGGCGACTTTTCTGAAAACTTCTCTTTTATTATCCAAGATGAAATTCAAAGTTACCATTGGGCAAAGAAGCAAGCTACACTTCAGCCGTTTATATATTATTATTATGATAAAGATCTTGATAAAGTAAATCATCGAAGTTTATGCATAATAAGTGACCACCTCGAGCATAATACTGTTGCTGTTCATGCTTTCCAAAAGCATGTTATACATGATATTAAAACTAATGTCAAATTGGTAAACAAAATATTTTACTTTAGCGATGGGGCGAGTAGCCAATATAAGAACAGAAAAAAATTCCTTAATCTATGCAACCATAAACATGATTTTGGCATTGAAGCTGAGTGGAATTTTTTTGCAACGTCACATGGCAAGAATGCATGCGATGGAGTGGGATGAACTACTAAGAGTAATGTTACTACTAAAGAAATGCAGGCTCATAATGACTTATTAAAAGATATGAAGACTGCATTTCGATACCTCAAACTAGGCAATACCATCGCTTCATACCTATTACGGAAAGAAAAATTAGATGCTACAAAACATCAAACTCTAAAGAATTTAAAGTTGTCATTAATAAAAGTTAAAAAAGTGGTCAAGAAAAATGTGCAGAGTAGGAAAAAACTCCTGGCAAAGAAAAAACAAGTTGCAAAAAAAAACTTGAATTAAAGAAACGAGAGGCTAAGAAAACACAAAAAGTTAAGAAGACAGCACAGATTTAGAAAAAAATCCAAAAACAAACAATGACAAAAAGCCAAAAAAGTAAATAAAAACCAACATAAAAGAAAAAATATATTAAATAACATAACTTTAGGATATTTTAACGTACTATTAATAAATATACATAAATAAAAATATTATTTGGATTTTAAGTTATTTTGTTTCAATTATATTTTCACTTTGAGGCAAAACACATCTCTGATTTTTTTTTATGGAATGCTAACATAAAGAGCTCTTACCTGTAAAAATTTCAAATTTTTAAATTTAGTTACCCCTGAGAAATTAAGGCTCAAATATTGAATAATTTGGTAAAAGTAATATTTTCGAAGCTTTATAAAAAAATAATAAATAAATATTTTTCTTTTAACAGTGTATAGTACTTATAAGTCCCTACTTACAAAAAAAATATCTCCCCCTTAAGTCAACCCTCTACGAAAATATTAAAATTTAAAAATCATCATTTTATTAAATTTTATACCAATTTTCAGATACAGTTTTCACCTATTTTGATTTTAATTAGAAAAAAGTCTTTCAAACAAAAAATATAGCCTATTATATGCTAAAAAAAGTGTTTTTGTTTCATATCGCTAGCTTATTTCATAACTGAGAAATTTAAATTTCCGCAACATGCAAAAATCAATAAAATGCAAACTTCAGAGGGGGGCCACGCCTAACCAAAGCAATGTAAAAATAAAATAAAACTGGTTTTGAAGTACACATATATAGGTTTAATAACACAAAACAAAATAATTAATTTGGAACTGGTCGAGCGCCCAAATAATTTAAAATTGGACGGTTCTCAATGGATTACGCCGTAACTAATAATTTTGCAATTTTTCATGCTTGAAGGGTCCACAAGAAATAACTACACTTATATTTGATATTACAATAATAAAAATAAGAATTTTAAAGTTAACCGGTTTTTTTGTGTCCCCTGAAAACCTGTGAATTTGGAGATACGAGGTAGTTAAGGTAAGACGACGATTTGGCTGTTCGTGGATCCATCTGCAAAACTTTATTCTGGGAGCCTCGTCTTTAGGCAATAAACTTTGTACGAGAATATAGTGGTAGATTATCTTTTTTTCGTAACGGTATTTACGGGGGTCGGTCAAGTTAGCCCCCCCCTCCAGTTAAAACTTGGGGTCGAAAAATACATAGGTAGTTTTCACACAACTTGCACAACCTTGCACAACCAAAAAAAAAGCTTGAGCACCCTTAACAAGAGCGGTGAGGGGTAAATAATGTTTACCGTCAGCCCCCCCCCCAGAACTAAATTGACCGAAAAATGTTGTAGTATGTTAAAAAAAAGCTTGCACAACCTTGCACAACCAAAATAAAAGCTTGCACACCCTTAACATGAGCGGTAACGGGTAAATAATGTTTACCGTCAGCCCCCACAGAATGAAAATTGACCGAAAAATGTTGTAGTATATTAAAAAAAGCTTGCACAACCTTGCACAACCAAAATAAAAGCTTGCTCACCCTTAACAAGAACGATGAGGGGTAAATAATATTTACCATCAGCCCCCCCCCCCTCCCCCAGAACTAAAATTGACCGAAAAATGTTGTAGTGTATTAAAAAAACTTGCACAACCTAAATAAAATCTTGCGCACCCTTAACAAGACCGGTGAGGGGTAAATAAAAAAACTGTAGTATAATAAAAAAAGCTTGCACATCCAAAATAAAAGCATGCGTCCCCTTAACAAGAGCGGTAACGGGTAAATAATGTACCGTCAGCCCCCCCCAGAACAAAATTGACCAAAATATGTTGTAGTATATTAAAAAAAGCTTGCACAACCTTGAAAAACCAAAATAAAAGCTTGCGCACCCTTAACAAGAGCGGTGAGGGATAAATAATGTTTACCGTCAGCCCCCCCAGAACTAAAATTGACCAAAAAATGTTGTAGTATAAAATAAAAGCAAATGCACTTTTTAAGTAGCCTACAATACTTTTTTTACGTAAATCAATAATTTGTTGGCGGCAGTGGGTAGGTACTTAATTTATTTTTTTTATTAAAAAGTTCTTTGTAATAAAATTTTCATTTTATTTATTTTGTTGTTGAAGATAAAAAATACACTTCCCAGAGTTTTCCTATTTTTCACCTCCGCGCGTGAAATGGATTTTTTATTATCAGATTCAATTTTATCAACCTTGAAAACCCCAATATACCAACTTTACGATAACTACCATTCGCCCCTCAGGGAGTGTATTTAGAAAAAAAATATTTTAAGATTCTGCTTTAGCGACCTCAAAAACCCGAATATATCAATTTTCAAGAAAACTATCCCCTCCCCTCAGGGGGTGCAGTTAGAATTTTTTCATTATCAGATTCATTTTCAGAAACCTCAAAAACCCCAATATAACAAATTTTACAAAAACTACCCTCACTCAGGGAGTGAAATTTGAAAAAAAAAATTATATTCATATTCGTCGACCCCAAAAACCCCTATATACTAATATTGACGAAAATATTGAAAATATTTAAAAATATTTATCCGCTCACCCCCGCGGGGGTGGAGTTAAAAAAATTATCATCAGATTCAATTTCAGCAGCCTTAAAAAGCCATATAGGGGAGACCGGGGTATAGTGGTCACCCTAAGGCAAAAAAAAATCATAAAAAATGTATTTTTAAATTTAATGTTTTTAATGTATACAGGGTGTAACAAAAAAGGTGGGCTGGCTACACATAGCCATATTGTACTCACCAAAACAATCAAAAAAGTTCATATAAACATTTTGTCTAAAATGCGTCCTAAGGGAGATACGCCCCTTTGAAAGTGCTAAAAAATTCGGTTTTTATTTATTAACTCAGGAACCCTTTCAGTTACAGAAACTTGGTTTTGTATGTAAACTAAACTAAAAATTTTAACTTTTTTATTAAAAAATAGTTCTGCGCGGGGCTGAAGGTAAACATTATTTAGACCTTATTGCTCTTGTTAAGGGTGCCCAAGCTTTTATTTTGATTGTGCAAGGTTATGCAAGTTTTTTTTTAATATATTACATTTTTTGGTCAAATTTAGTTCTGGGGGGGGGGGGGCTGACGGTAAACATTATTTACCACTCACCGCTCTTGTTAAAGGTGCGCAAGCTTTTATTTTGATTGTGCAAGTTTGCGCAAGCTTTATTTTAATATACCACAATATTTTTTGGTCAATTTTAGTTCTGGGGGGGGGGTGCTTACGGTAAACACTATTTACCCCCACTGCTCTTGTTAAGGGTGCGCATGCTTTTATTTTGGTTGTGCAAAGGACTTGTAATTAGATAAAAAAAATTTTAAACTTTTTTATTAAATATTAGTTCTGCGCGGGGCTGACGGTAAACATTATTTACCCGTTACCGCTCTTGTTAAGGGTGCGCAAGCTTTTATTTTGCATGTGCAAGGTTGTGCAAGCTTTTTTTTAATATACTACAAAATTTTTCGGTCAATTTTCGTTCTGGTGGGGGCTGACGGTAAATATTATTTACCCGTTACTGCTCATGTTAAGGGTGCGCAAGCTTTTATTTTGGTTGTGCAAGCTTTTTTTTAACATACTACAACATTTTTCGGTCAATTTTAGTTCTGGGGGGGCTGACGATAAACATTATTTACCCCTCACCGCTCTTGTTAAGGGTGCGCAAGCTTTTATTTTGGTTGTGCAAGCTATTTACTATTAGATTGTAGTGAAAAATGTTAACTTTTTTACTGGGGGGGGGGGCTAAGGTCATGTTAGCCCCCCCCCACGGTTTTTTTCATACAATTAACCAATGTTTAGTGCGTAAGCTTTTTTTTTGGTAGTGCAAGGTTAGCAAGTTGTGTGCAAACTACCTATGTATTTTTCGACCATAAGTTTTAACTGGGGAGGGGCTAACTTGACCGACCCGGAGGGAACTATGTTCATATATAAGTCGGAGGGAACTACGTGCCGTAAGTCATTTAGATTAAAAGCGACACTAGCGCCGGTGGCTGATCGCTGAACCTTTTGGCCAAAAATGTGTCTATAGATGGTTAAATTTCCCTCCAACAAATTTTTTGAAACTAAACAAGGTTGGCCTTATAATGACGAAAACAGGCAAAACCTAGGAAGTTGGTTATATATGAGGGCACAGCGTATAGTATATACGTACTTTGGATGGAACAAAGTGCACCTCATACGTATATATATATATATATATATATATATATATATATATATATATATATATATAGGCCTCATACGTATATATATATATATATAGGCTTATGCAGTTGTACGTATTTTTATTTAAATAAATGTTACTGTTACTTGAGATAATTGCATGAATGAAACAGTTTTTTGCGTGTTTTTTTGAGCTCTACAACTTTTATATTTACAACTTTTTACAACTTTCCCAAAAACCATCACCCAGAGTGCTGAAATAGCGAAAAACTGTTTTGTGATAACTTCGGCTCCCTCTACTGCTCGAAATATTAACTTCTCGATATCGTGGAAATTACCGAAAATATGTAGAATTTTATCTACAACATTTTTTGTTCAATAACTTTTTCTGTGCGACCAACAAAACACGAGATAAAACGATTCAAGGTTATTAAGATGGCGGCTAAAGCGAATGGGGGGGGGAGGTCACCTTTTTGGTTTTAAACCTTCTAAGTGGTTCTGATATCATTGAGCAAGACGAATTCCAATGTGCAATTTTTTCTAGGTCATGCGACTTTTTTCAACATTTTTACTGTACAGTACATACTAAGAATTTTGCGTTACTGAAAAAAATTATAATATCATTTTTTGTGTTATTTTATTTAACTTTTTAATTGTTTCTTCTATTGTAAATAATAAAAAAAATGCAAACATTTTACCCCCTTTCCAACCGATTTTGCTTAAATACGAACTTGTTCAAGATAATATAAAATACATTTGAATACTAAATTTCAAGTCGTTAGCTCAAAGCGTTCTTAAGTTATCGTGAAGACAAAAAATAAGATGATTTAAGCAAAAAAAAAAATGATGTTTTTTCTTTAACACAATACCTACACTTTCTCTATGAGAAAAGTAAAGAAACAGGCCAGTATAAAATCATGATTTTTTACAGTAATTAATAGTTCATATAAGGAATATAACCGATAAAAAAATGAGTTCCATTATTTCTTTTGTTTTGTGTCATATTTTTGTTAATTTTTAACTTTATACCAATTTTCAGCTAAATCGGACATTTTTGAAAATTTTTGAACCACCCTAATGACGCAAAAAAATATTTTCAGATTTTTAATATTTTTTTTTACATAATCGGCAATGCAAAAAATGGACCTATGCAAGAAAACAGACTTTTGTCACTTTTTTTCTGGGACCACTGTGTGGCGCTCTCTATAGGGAATAAATACGTTTTGTAAAAAATTATTTTTTTAAACAATGATAAATAATAATATAGAGCATATTATATTAGATACAATACAGTAAAACGATATGCAACTGAAAGAAACTGTGGCACGTTTAGATCGATTTTGAGAACAGCAGCAACATATGCAGATGGATTTTATTATAAAAAATAATAGTATACTAATCATATGATTTGGTAATGTGCTTAGTTTTTCTAGGCTTCGCTGCTGCCGAAAAATTTTGACACTTCAAAAATTTCAATTTTAGGATGAAAATTTGCTTCAACGCCCCCTATGGGTAAAAATTTGAAACTTTTCTACAGGAAAAATTATTCACTGGTGATATCTATTTTTTGGTCAAATATAAATAAAATATCTGTTAAAACAATTTTTTTATGGCATAATAAAGATCTTAAGGTCCTTGACTTTTTTTTTTGTTTTTTGCCCTTGCCTAGCTGCTAAAATAAACCAAAATTTTGAATTTAGTCTATATTTGGATAGAAGAATATAAAAAAATACATGTCAAATAAATTCTAGAACCATTGCAAATGAACCCCCAAAATTCTTTAGATATTTTCGCGAAATCACAGTTTTTCGATGCGTGTAGCATACCATTAGAAAGACCATTAATCAAAGATGTTTTTAAAATTATTCGAAGTTCTGCATCGCTTTGGATTAAAAAGAAAAAAAAAAGAACAAAAATGAGTTGTGAGTTTTTTTAACCCATTCTGTAAAGTTTGTAAGAGCACCAATTAGTTTTTTGGATTACATCTGCAAAAACTATCATCATTTAATAACAAATATACATTAAGGATGTCAACAAAAATTATTTTCGTTTGGACTTAAGGACTGGGGGCCTTATTAGTTTATTGTCCCAAACTTTTTTCTGTGTAACTTTTTTGTAATTTTATTTTTGGAATATGATTTCTCAGGTGAAAATACAAAAAAAGTATTTTTGTTCTAATACTGTAGGATTAACCGTTTTCTAGAAAAATTAATTTGAAGATGAAATATGCAGGTACTTTCCAAAATGAATCCTAAGGGAGCTATGGGCTCCTAAAAATGCACTATTTTTAAAGGGCCATAGTAGCTTTGAAAGCGATCTTTCGACCTACATGTATAAAAACTTTTTTTCTTAGTTTTTGATATAGAATAACCCTGGCGTGGTCCATTGAAATTCGTCCAGCATAGGGCGCTCGACTATTTTTAAATTCAATAATTTTTGCCTGTTGTTAAACCTATATATGTGTACTCTAAAACCATTTTTGTTTTATTTTTATATTGCTTCGTTTGGGGGTGGCAACCCTCCAAAATTTGAATTTTTCTGATTTTTGGATGTTGGGAAACTTGATATATCTTGGTTGTTAAATGAGATAGCGATATGGAACAAACGTAGGTTTTTTAATCAATTATTGGGCTACCTTTCTTGCTAAATACACTTTTTTCCCAAAAAAATTAAAATAGGTTAAAATGGTATCCAAAGTTTGATATAAAATTCAACAAAATCACGACTTTTAAATTTCAATATTTTTTTATTGGGCTGACTTAAGGGTTCAATTTTTTTTTGTAAAAAGTTCTATATAATTACTATGAACTGTAAAAGTTTTAAACCAAAATATTTATTTATAAATTTTTTACAGCACTTTGAAAATATTACTTTTTCGAAAATACCCTATTTTGAGCCTCTATTACTCAGTCTTTTAAAAATCTGAAATTTTTACACACGAAAGCTCAATATGTTAACATTCCAGAAAAAAAAATCAAGAATGTGTTTTGCCTTAAAATGAAAATATAATTAAAACAAAATGACTTAAATCGAAATATTTTATTATTTGAATTTGTTACTAACCTTTGTGCGTTTAATTAATGTTACGTAAAAATACCCTAAAATACAGTATTTTATATAAAAACTGAAAAATATATACTTATCAGCATTTTCTATTTTTTTTTGCGATTTTTTCTTTGGCTGTACTTTTTTCTTTATTATTTGGTTTTTCTTGTACTGCAGATTCTTTTTTGTATCCAGTTTCTTCTTTTTAATGAGTTTTTTTCTACAATACTTAGTTTTTTGATAATCTTTTTTACTTTTATTATTAATGCTTCCTTAAATTCTGTAGATTGGGAAGTTTTGTAGCATCTAATAATTTCTTCCGAAATAGGTACAAATCGGTGATATTGCCTAGTTTAAGGTATCGAAATACAGTTTTTAAATCTTGGTTTAAGAAAATCATTATGGTCTTGCATTTCTTTGGAATCTACGTATATATATGTAACGCCAGTTATATTTTCTTTACAGTATTTAAACATATCCTCTGTATTTAAAATTTGATTATCTATCTTTCTTTGTAGACTGGACTTCGTCAGTTTTCTCTTTGTTGTTCCTCCCACTCCGTCGCATGCATTCTTACCATGTGAAGATACAAAAAAATTCCATTCAGCTTTAATTCCAAAATCTTGCTTGTGTTTGCATATATTAAGGAAATTTTTCCTGTTTTTGTATTGACTGCTTGCTCCATCGCTGAAGTAAATTAAACTGTTTATCATTGGAACCTTAGTTTTAATATCATTTATGACATGTTTTTGAAATGCATGAACAGCGACAGTATGTTCAAGATGATCACTTATTATACATAAACTTCGATGCTTAACTTCATCAAGCTCTTTGTCATAATAATAATATATAAAAGGATGTAGTGTCGCTTGCTTCTTCGACCAATGGTGACTTTGAATTTCGTCTTGAATAATGAAAGAGAAATTTTCGTTTGGACTTTTTCGAGGAGAAAGTATTTTTTAGGACAATAATTACAATTTCCTATCATGCAATTATAATTAGTTAGGTCACAAACCATAAACTCTAATAAATCCTTCAAATCAGCATGCAGTCTAGCTCCATCAATCATAAGCTTTACATTTTGATGATACGTGCAGACGCAAACGGTATGCGTACCAGAAACACCAGCTAGAATGCACCATTTTGGCCGCAGTTCACAGAACTTTGACCGCCCGATTTTACATTCAGGATGTTTTTCTTTAAATGCTACAAACAACTCGTTCAAGTCACATAAAACCAATCGCTTCTGCTTGTGCTCTTTTACATTATTAATCTTTACTGAAACTGAGTTTGGCCAGGACACATTATACTGTTTTCGTCATCCTCATAAAAGGCTATTACTTTTTCTATCGTTTCATCTGAAATTCCATCCCTTTTATATTTTACCAATTCAGGCATAATTCCTTGTTCTTTTATCAATCTTCTTGTCAGCCTAACCAAATGATGGGAAACATTAAACTCTGTGCATATTTTTTGTTTAGACCATAAATTAGGTAAAAGACTAATTATTTTAACCATTTCTTCCTTCTTTGCATTTTCGCATTTTTGTTTTAAATTTTCTATCAACCCTTTATATTCTAATTCTAAAGAAGGGTTGGGCAAGCTTGTGCAATTTAATACTTGGTCAAAAGAAAATTCCATTTTTTTTCTAAAACTGACATTAACTTTGTTTAATTTTGTTTCTAATTTCTGTTTTCTTTTTTCTGTGCTGCATTTTGTAATTTTTGATAGCCCAAAGATGAACACACAGATTCTATTTTATCTAAACTTTCCTTCGGTGATATAAAAGGTTTTTCTGCATGACATCTTGTACTCATGGTGCCATCGTCAAAATTGTCTATATCACATTCAAAATTTTCTTTATTTTCTCGTTAATTTTTGACTTAATTTTTCGACATGATAAACTCAAAGATTTGCCAGGTATTAAATGTGTAGAATCTTCGTTTTTCACATCTTCAAGCGAAATTTCCCTTAGATGTGTATGTATTATTTTTTTGTGTCGATTGAAAGGATCACAGCATTTTTGTCCAAAGATGCTATGATAATATTTTAAGAACTTGAGATCACAAATGGACACTATATCTTCATTTACTCTTGATTTTAGTAAAATTTGATCTTCACAGCTATATTCATTAATAAGCTTTATTCTTTTTTTTCAACTCCATAACAATTCTTGTGGCATTCTTCACTGATATAAGTTCCAATAGAGCACTCCATACTTAAACATACGTTTATGTACTAAATTATTACTTTAAATGCCTGTAATTATATGTTATTATTATTTAAAAGGATTAGTGCTAACAACTGCTTTAAATCGGTAATTATAATATAAAATAATAATAAAATATACATTATTTTTATAAAATAATCTTAAGATAAGTATTAAAAAGGTATATTTTCAAAGTAAAAATGATTAAATTTAGGTGATATATTTTTCGATTTAATTTTAATTTAGGGCAAAACACATTCTGGAAATTTTTAGGTTGGTTTGCTTACATATAGAGCTTTCATGTGTTAAAAATTCAGATTTTTAAAAATGGTTAGAAAAAAAATAGAAAATGCAGAAAAAGTATATATTTTTAAGTATTTATATAAAATATTGTATTTTAGGATATTTTTACGTACCATTAATTATACGCACAAAGGTTAGTAACAAATTAAAGTAATAAAATATTTGGATTTAAGTCAATTTTGTATTAATTATATTTTCATTTTAAGGCAAAACACATTCTTGATTTTTTTTCTGCAATGTTAACATATAGAGTTTTCATGTGTAAAAATTTCAGATTTTTAAAATTGGTCAAAACAGGGTATTTTCGAAAAAGTAATATTTTTAAAGTGCTGTAAAAAAATTATAAATATATATTTTGATTTAAAACTTTTACAGTTCATAGTACTTATATAGAACTTTTTACAAAAAAAAAATTAAACACTAAAGTCAGCCCTATAAAAAAATATTGAAATTTAAAAATCGTTATTTTGTTGAATTTTATGCCAAACTTTGAATGCCATTTTAACCTATTTTAAATTTTTTGAGAAAAAAGTGTTTTTGGCAAAAAAGGTAGCCCAATAGTTAATTAAAAAACCTACGCTTGTTCCATGTCGCTATCTCATTTAACAACCAAGAAATATCAAGTTTCCCAACATGCAAAAATCAGAAAACTTCAAATTTGGGAGGGTGACCACGCCCAAATGAAGCAATATAAAAATTTAAAAAAAATGGTTTTAGAGTACACATATATAGGTTTAACAACACACAAAAAATTAATTTATTTGGAACTGGTCGAGCGCCCAAATAATTTAAAATTGGACGGTTCTCAATGGATTACTTCAGATATTAAAAAAACTACAAGGTTCAAAATCTATAGATTTTCCATATATGGAAAAGTTAACTGTGTGGTTTTTCCTCCCGGAAATGCAACTTTGATCATTATACACTTGTATCCTTCATTTAATTTTACCATACAAACCATTATAACGGCTAATTTACAAAAAATGGTTTAGAAAATGATATTTTCTTATAAATTTTAATTTGATTAATTTTTTGACAAACACGAAAAGAAAAAATGTAGGTTATAATTTTTTACTATCTATACTCTGTTCCATAAAATTTTTGTTCCGTTTCGACCCATAAAAACAGGTCAAATATAATATCCAACATTTGAAATTGATTTAATCTAACATTTATTGTTAGAATGAAAAAAAAAAGAAGATTTTTGGAAATCTTCATGAAGAAAACACATTTAGTTGACCAGAAACTTAAAAAAAGGTTGCAGAAAATACCGTAGAAAATTTGTCATTTATTCAATAATTTTATTGTAATCTTATTAACAATAATAATCCTTTATTCCAGCCTAGAGGGCCATATACAAAAAATACAAACAAAAAATATGTACAAGAAAATTAATAATTAGCCAATATACAAAAGTTCAAAAGAGCTACCGTCCCCCCATTAAAACTCTACTCCAGGTTTGCCATAGGTTGGAAAGCCATTATACAGCCGATCGAGGAACCCAAAAGCCCAAAATCTACTAATAGCTAGGAAGTCATTAACAAGAGCCGTAGCAAACATTTCACTAGCACTATAAAATCTCGGTAATTTATATAAGAGTCTAAACGCATTATTATAGCACACGCGCAACTTATTCCACCATCCCAGTGTATAATTACACAAAATTTCGGACATGTAGATCCCTGAGCAATATGTTTGAAATAACAGTTTTTTAATGTCAGAGTTACACTTGGAGAAACGACGGGTTAACATATCAGCACGGACGCAGAGAGCTTTGTACTGTCTCTGAATGTCGAGATTATCGGAGAGATCACAGGTTAGAATATGCCCTAAGTATTTAAATTGCGACGCTATACTTATAAGACTACCGTTAAGTCTGATCGGGGGCACCAAGTCTTTATAATTAGAAGGTCTGAACACCATGGCACAGGTTTTGTTGACATTATATACAAGGTGGTGCTCTACAGCGAAATCTTCACATATCCTAATGAGTTTACACAGTCCCTCAAGAGAAGGGCACAGCAGAACCATATCATCCGCATAGCTAAGGCAGTTAATTAGCACTCCATTGATATAGCACCCAACACCGGAAAGTTTTAGACGAAGGTAAAGACTGTCAATGTAGGCATTAAAGACATCAGGTGAAAGAAGGCTACCCTGAAGCACACCATTTCTGATATAGAACGGTGGAGATAAACTGGAACCCCATCTGGCAACTCCGACTACGTTACTGTTCCAATGCAACAAAAGCCGCAACCAAAGAGAAGGCGCTCCTCGCACCTTAAGAATCTTCATGAGGGTTGAATGATGTACTCGGTCCAAAGGCTTACTGGGGTCAAGGAATAGAGCATATACAGGAGTTTTCAGGTTGACATAGTATCTAATAGTTTCCTTGAGTACAAAAGCAGCTTCGGAGGTTCCTAAATGCTTCTTAAAACCAAACTGGTTAGGTTCTGTGGAGAGAAAGGGGCTGAGCACATTAAGCATTATGATTTCAAGAACTTTAGACAAAGCCGTAGAACAGGTACAAATATGGTTTTATTTAGGTCGTTCGATATAAAACCATGACGTAACATTGTTGTAAAACAAATGCTAAGAAGAAAGGAAACTCTTTTACCAAAACATATCAGGTGTTCAGGGCAAATTCCATCCCAGCCAGCAGATTTGCTACGCTTAAGGCATTTGATTGCATTGCCAACTTCCAGAGCAGATATTATAGGACACTCATCAGCGAGTAGATTAAATTCATCAGGTACATTATTAGGGGGATATAAATTGCCAGAATTTTCAAAGTTGGTACCCCAGAGCTGGGCTATGTCGCTTTCTCCTGAGATCCCATCGATAGTAGTGGCTTGATTGATTGATTGATGAAGAGAAACAAGATGAGGATTCGTACCTCAAATACTGCTGCCACCTACGGGCCTATTGTGTTGTTCTTGGGTCTCTTGCTAGTCAAACAGCTTCGTTTCCTTTATCAGGCTTACTAGGCTGTTTACTAGATTTGCATTGGAGAGAATAGCTTCTGGGTTACCATTTTCCGGTTGCCGGTGTCTCCAGCGATGTAGAGCCACGCAGTCAAAGTGATAGTAGTGGCTATCGTAGACTTTTTCACAGCCATAGACGAGATAGATTTCCAGAATGAAACAAAGTCTTTGTTACGGAATTTGGTAGCCAAGGCATTGGCACGTAGCTGTTCCTCACGACAATTAGGTACATTGCTTTATAAATTATGTCTACCTACTTGTTTAATTAAAAAGTAATTTTTTATTATTTAACAAAATAAATGTCTCCATGTAAATTTATTTTTTACTGTGTAAAATAACTAAAATTTTTTCTGGTCAAGCTACTTATAAAAGCCATTTGATATTGATGTTTTTCAAAACAATTTTATAGTAAAACCAATTTTAGTTACTATTTTCCATTGTAATCTAAACGGCCAAATCTCTGGTCGAATCCTAAAAACCAATATCTCGCCTTTATGGGAAAATCTATGCTTTGCCCAAATCAGTTTTGCAGAGGATATAAATAATGATTTGTTGTGAAGTGGTTTTTTACTATTAAATATTTTTCTACTAATGATGTGATATATAATTCGGTTATAGCCGAGCGGTTAATTATAACTTTTATTATAGCTTACTCAGTTAGGTTGGCCATACAATCTTCTATCGATTTAAAGTATACCCGAGCGGAGAATATACTTAACCACTTATCACTTTATTCGGGAGCGGGTATTCTAGGAGACGGCGCTTTGGAAACAGATAAAACGATTTCTTCTTAACTTAAGAATAATATATTAAATAAATGTGAATAAATTCTTCAAGAACATGAAAGATCAATTCTTACTTCTAAGTCCTATTTTTATGCAAAGCCCTTAAATTCTAAATTCCATTATATATTATTTTCCATTAAATACTTTTAAATTAAAACATTCTATGTTTGAAATCCCAACTATTCGCAATCATTTTCAATTCCCAATTTATTGTCCACATTTTTCTTAGTGTATATTTAAACTGGTTCGTATAAGTCATTTAAATTATTTTACAAAATATTTCTCAAAGTTAATTAATATTCGTCAAAATTTCTATCAGTGTTCATACTATCAATATTTATAAGTGTCCAAAATTATTTTTATGTCTAATAAAACGAGTCTCAAAATTTTTCTAAGTTTAAAAAACTATTTTTAATTCAAGAATAAATCTCAAAATTAATTCTCACAGAAACTACATTTTCACTTTTGAATTTGTCATAGTGACACCCTGAATAAAACTGAATCATTATGAATCTTTTCATGAGTTTATATACCCAAAAAGAAGGTCACTAGTTAAATTTATTTGACAATGCTATTAGCGCAAAATATCTACAAAGATACCGCGCATATTTAATTACCCCGACAAAAGAGTTTCAGTCTCATCAATTTGCAAACTAATTGCTATTTCTGACATCTGAAACGATCATTTTAACCATAAATTAAATTTGTATAAACAATTTGGACTACTAGACAACTTTTAAGTTATACCGACAAGAATTACTGAGATCATAACAGGTTTACACCAATGATAAATTTCAATGTTTAAATCTTATTAAATAAATCTTATTCTTTGAGTATCAAAATTGACATTTAATGTCATTATATGAAAATCGTATTTAATAGTATATTAAAGTACTAGTGTCATAACATACGTTTTTAGCGCACGGGTACAAGTTTAGGAAACGAGCCGCTTGCGCTTGCGGAGAGTTTTCTAAAGTACTAGTGCTCTAAAAACGTGTTATGAAACTAGTGCTTTATACAATTTTTTCTATTTTGCTCTAAAATTAAAAAACTTACATTTAAATTGATGACTGATGTAGGGATTTTTGTTTTGGGTTGGCATTAGAGTTTACACTATGTTTAAAATTCTAAGAACAAATGATATTTTTATATATTTTACAGTCATCTCTTCTTTTTTCACTGCAATTAACTAGTCCACAATTTTAACATGGTAAAAAATAACCCAAACATAAAATTTTGTAAAAAATTAAACTTTAAATCGACATTGACATTTGTACGCAAAACGTCAAGAGATAGGCTTTTGTATGTTGCCAACCCAACAGAAAAAAAAAGTAGAGACCTCTTATGGGCCTATAAGAACACGCAAAATGCGTGTGATTATGAGCTTATAAGAGAAGCAAAATAGAAAAAAATTATAATTCCACAGTAACCTATTTTTTTGCGTAATTCCACAATAAAAGTGACATTTTTAAATATTTTTTAAATTAAAAATTTTAATAGAAAAATATTTTATTTAGGAAAAAAACTATTATAAAATAAAGAAAAATATATATATTTTTTAATTTTGGCATTTAAAAATGTTATTATGCTAAAAAACATGCACGTGTGGAGCTCTAGCTCAAAACCAAAAAAGAGTAGAAAACTTTTGTTTAGGGTCAATTAAAGGTAAATCGGTCTATATTAACTGGTAAAAATTTCATAGTGATATCTCTGTTAATAAAGCCAGAAATCATCTGATTTATCTTAGACGGCCCGCCCTGTATACCGGGTGTCCCAGCCAAGACGAACCAGGCGTTATTATTAAAGCTATCAAAATGAAATTTATAGTAGTTATTAGAGACCCAGTAAGCTATTATTTCATGTAAAGAAAACTGTTTCACTATCTTTTGTTTTCAAGTTATTCATAGATAAATATTATTAGCGTAAATTTATGTTCTTTTCTTTCGGTATACTACTTTTTTTAAATTAAAAACCACTTTTTTTGAACAAAAATTATAAAATAAATGTTTATGTAATTGATCCATTTTTCTCGGTGTATTAAAGGTAAAAATTAATAAAAATAGTATTTAGTATTAACATTTCTCATATTTGACAAACAAAATTTTGAGTTTTATAAATAAATAATATTAATTATATTATTACTTAATAATTAAAAACAGTTACAATTGGAAAATAAATACTTTACTCGTGGAAAGTAAAATTGGATGGTTCAAGAAAATTACGTTCTATTATGTTCATTAAAATGTTTTTCTCTACGAACCTGAAAATAAGCAAAAGTTCTTCTAATTCTGATTCTTCTAAATAAATGTTATGCAAACCAATTGGAATTCTACAGTCTAAATTAAAAATACAGCAAATTAAAATAAGTAACTAAAAAATTGAAATAAAGTATAAACATTTATTTTAAAATTGTAATATTTTTAATAAAAACATAATTAAACAAAAGTGTGATTTTTAATTTATTCATTAAATATATAAAGTTATCCACATTTTATTCTAGACACGTTAAACGCAGATCTGCTAAACAGACTGTACTAGTACTAAAACAAAGGCGTCTCTTGTCAATTGTGCGGAATACTATTCCGCTTCTTTATGAAATTGGAGGTTTCCCAACAACCCTTTTCTTTAAGGACACAGACAGGATTTTCTGCAATGCATATTCAACTATTATTTTCGGATTCCCAGTTACTGAAAGTCTTGCAAAATACCGTACACTTCCATAACATACAGGGTGTATTTGAAATAGGGTCGGAAATTTTAACAAGTGATTCTACATGATAAAATATGACAAAAAGTTCATATAAACATATGTCTAAAAATGCGTCATAAGGGAGCTACGCCCCTTTGAAATTGGCTAAAAAAATCGGTTTTTATTTAATAACTCAGGAACCCTTTGAGATATATTAACGAGCTTTTGCACGTGAATTAATCCTAATAAGGCCCATCTTTGTATGTTATTTTCACGTACTTATTTAAACCAGGGGTGTGCGAAACGGGGGGGCCTTATTAGTTTTTTGTCCCAAACTTTTTTCTGTGTAACTTTTTTGCATTTTTATTTTTGAAATATGATTCCTCAGGTCAAAATACATAAAAAAGGTACTCTTGTTGTAATACTGTAGGATTAACCGTTTTCGAGAAAAGTTCATTTGAAGGGGAAATTTCACGGTTCGAGGACGAAAAATTAAATACTAAAATGTCGAAAACCAAAATTTTAATGATGCAATGTTATTCTACATCAAAAACTAAGAAAAAAAGTTTCCATACATGTAGGTCGAAAAAACGCTTTTAAAGCTACCATAGCCCTTTAAAAATGGTGCATATTTAGGAGACCATAGCTCCATTAGGATTCATTTTTGGAAGTACCTGTATATGAGGTTTTTTTCTTAGTTTTTAATGTAGATTTGCCCTGCATCATTAAAATTTTGGTTTTCAACATTTTAGTATTTAATTTTTCGTCCTCGAACCCTGGAATTTCACCTTCAAATGAATTTTTCTCAAAAACGGTTAATCCTACAGTATTACAACAAGAGTACCTTTTTTTATGTATTTTGACCTGGGGAATCATATTTCAAAAATAAAATTGCAAAAAAGTTACACAGAAAAAAGTTTGGGACAAAAAACTGATAAGCCCCCCCCCGTTTCGCACACCCCTGGTTGAAATAAGTACATGAAAATAACACATAAAAACGGGCCTTGGTGGGATTAGTTGACGTGCAAAACTTCGTTGATATATCTTAAAGGGTTCCTGAGTTATTAAATAAAAACCGATTTTTTTAGCCACTTTCAAAGGGGCGTAGCTCTTTTTGTCATATTTTATGATGTAGAATCATCTGTTAAAATTTCCGAACCTATTTCAAATACACCGTGTATGCTGTGATATTCTCAAAATTGTTAATATCTCTTCTTAATGATTAATATCAATAGACGTCTGGAAATCTTTCATTTAAAATACGTTCTCATGGATAACAGCTACTTCTTCTACCTCTTAAGGCCTAAAAAAAATCTTTTTTCTGTAGATATAATTTTTAACAGACCAGAAGAAATTGTCAAAATTTGACTAACGTCAAATTTTTACATAGGTATACTTTTTATCAGACCTTATTAATCGTATCTATGGTCTGTTTCAAGCAAGATAGTAAATTAAAAATCGCACAGTGAATAATTTCAAAACAGAGTCGAATACTGGATGTGCGAATTTACTGCGTAGTTTATTTTATAAAACATAAGTATATTCTATACACAAACATATACAATTCAAACCTGTTGTAAAAATATTTACTGTGTGATTTTTAATTTACTAGACCATAGTATGCTTTAAAATAACTTGCTTCGATCTACACAAAAAGAAATTTTTAATTATTTTGTCATTTTTAAAAGTTAATTATAATAAATAATATAAGTTATTTAGTTAAAGCAAATTATACACGATGAAGAAAAAATCGTATATTTTTATATTTTATCATTTTTAACCTACAGTTCCCAACAAAAATTGATCATAAATAGCTGTAACTCAAAAACAAAAGACAGTCGAACAGTTTTCTTTGGACGAAATAATAGCTTATTGGGTCCCTATTAACTATTATAAATTTTGTTTTGAAAGCTTTGATAATAACGCCAGAAAACGCCTGGTTCGTCTTGGCTGGGACACCCGGTAATAGTAGGGTAGTAGTAGTAGGGTGATCAGTAACTGCCATGCCAACATTTTAGGGGTGATTCTACATCCAAAAATATAAAAAAAGTTACCATAAAGGTTGGTCCGGAAATGAGCCGTAAGGGAGCTACGGCCCTTGAAAGATGACATAATGAATGGGGAACAAAAAAAAGTATTAATAAAATTTTAATTTTGCAGGGTTCATTTAAAACTGAGCAAAAAAGTATTCTTCACCAAAACAAAAAAAATTTTAAAGAGGTAATAGCCTTTTAAAAAGTTACGTTTGGACTTTTCACAAATTGTTACTTCCTCTTAATTGCATTTTTTATGAAAACGATTGCTCCTACAGTACTACTACTATATAACTTTTTTATGTATTTTTACTCAAGGAATCTATATTTTTTAAAAGTCCAAAAAACATACATATAAAAAAGTTTGGGGCAAAAATGTGTTAAGCCTCACATATTTTGTCCGTCTATTAACATAAACTTATTGCCCTAACTAGTATTAATAAGCTAGCTAGTATACATGCTAGTATATATGCAAAAGCTCGTCGCTGTAGCTTCGAGGGTCCAGAGTTATTAATTCAAAACCCTATTTTTATTACAATTTTAAAGGGCCGTAGCTCCCTTAGGGCTCATTTCCGGACCCACCTTTATAGGAACTTTTTTTGATATTTTTGGATGTACCTCTTAAATTTTGGCATGCCAGTTATTGATCACCCTGTATATACAGGGTTATTCACGGAAGTGGCCTATTAAAAGTTTATGGGGAACCAATAATTTTAAAAATCTGATATGTTGCACTTTAAGGTCTTTGTATATGACCAATCGATTAAAAATATTTTCATGCTTGTATCACTTCCGGTTGTACCGGAAGTGGCACCCAACTTTGATTTTTTAAATAGAACACCTCATGTATTTTTGAATTTTTAAAATCCGCATTGAATTTTCTTTATTCTGACTTTATGTCTATTTCCAGTAGTTTTTGAGTTATTCAAGTTCAGGCAGGGCTGAGGGCTTGGGTCACGGGTTTGGCTGATTACTTTTTTATGTAGGTATAGCCCACCGATGTTACAGAAAAACTTTCACTGGATTTTTTCAAAAAGTCCAAACGAAAATATGATGTTTTATTTTTTTTCAAAAATTTTAAATTTCTCGAAAATGTGACATTGATGTGCAATAACTCAAAAAATATTTAACCTAGAGAACTGCGGGTTTCGCCATTAAAAAAATCATATTTTTTTCTATAAAATTTAATCAAATTAGATTTGACAGTTTTTTGTTTTTTCAAGACGGCGGCGAAAAATTTTTTTCTCAAAAACTATATTTTTTTGAAAATTTCAAAATCAACCACTAATTATGTCTTTGCTAGAACCATTAAATGGCCAAAAACGAAATCTTACCAACTTCTTCGAACTTTATTCGCAGTAGGCGTGGAAAAATTCTTGTTTACAGGTTAAAACTACTGTCTGCACTTCCTATTTTATGCCCGTTTCATGATAATAGATTTGTAAGATATATAATAATATTATATTTCAATATATTATATTGTGATGATATCCATGCCGATCCAAGTAGGGCTGACGGCATGGGTCCGGATTTGTCTGATTATTTTTTTATGTGTAGCCCACCGATATCTAAGAAAAATCTCTACGAGATTTTATTCAAAAAGGTCCCGTTTGAAAATATAACTTTTTTTATTTTTCTGAAAGTTTTTAAAATTTGTCAAAAATTTGACATTGGCCTGCAATAACTCAAAAACTATTTAACCTAGAAAATGGCAGTTTTCACCAATAAAAAACTCATATTTTTTTCTATAAATCGCATTAACTTAGTTTCGATAGTTTTTTATTTTTTCAAGATGGTGGCAAAAAATTTTAAGTAATTTTTTTTGCCGTAGCTTAAAAACACAAAAAACTATCAAAACTGAATTAATACGATTTTTAAAAAAAAATATGATATTTTCATTGGTGGAAACCGCAATTCTCTAGGTTAAATGTATTTTGAGTTATTGCACGCCAATGTCAAATTTTTGACAAATGTTAAAAATTTTAAGAAAAATTAAAAAAATCATATTTTCAAAACGGGTTGTTTTTGAATAAAATTCCTTGGAGGTTTTTCTTAGACATCGGTGGGATACGCAAAAAAATAATTAGACAAATTCGTGACCCATGCCATCAGCCCTACCTGGATCAGCGCGGATATCATCACAATATAATATGTTTGTTTTTTTAACCTCGTACTATTCTACTTAATTAAGCATCCCCTAAGTCCAGGACTTGTGTGGGCTAGTAGTAGAGGGAACCAACGGCTTTAATTGACTTTCGAACCAATATATCTAGGGAGTACGCCTTCGCCAAATTTCAATTTTTAATTAACTGAAAAAGGCAATCGGCGCCAGTGAGGTTTGAACTCACGATCATTAGCTCAGTGTCAATGCTATATCAATGCCTTAGTCAGCGGTCTAATCTCCCATTTTGTTATACAATATTATTGTATATCTTACAAATCTATTATCATGAAACGGGTATAAAATGGGACATGCAGACAGTAGTTTTAACCGGTAAACGAGAATTTTTACAAGCCTACTGCGAATAAAGTTCGAAAAAGTTGGGAAAATTCAGTTTTTTTGACCATATTATTGGTTCTAGCAAAGAAATAACAAAAAAGTGCTATTTTTTATTTTTTTAATCAAAAGTACACATAATTAGTAGTTGATCCTAAAATTATAAAAAAAAATAAAAAAAAATCAAGCCCTCGGCCCTGCCTGAATCAGCGCGGATATCATCTCCTTGATTTTTTAAATTGGAGAAAAGTTACTTTGTGGTTTACTCAATGATACTTAACCGAATTATTCTAAGCCGAAACAGAACCCAAAATTTATACAGGGGTCTCAGAAAGCAGGTAAAATCTAACAAATTTAAAATAGCCATAACTATTTTTTTTAATGACAACCTATAATTTTTTTATTTAGTTAATTAGAGAATTAAATTTGCTTTAAAATGAATACCCTATACCTAAAATTAACCGTTTTCGAGCTATTTGCAAATTATTGTAAAAAATGAGTATTTCTGTAAATTTTTAAAGTTGTATTAATTCAAGTAAAATTTGGTTTTTATATAAGGGGTTTTGGTTATACATAGGAAAATATTAAAAAAGTTCCTACAAACATGTATATCTAAAAATGCGTCGTAAGGGAGCTCCGCCCCTTTGAATGTGGCTAAAAAATTCGGTTTTTATTTAATAACTCACGAACGCTTTGAGATATATCAACGAGGTTTTGCACGTGAACTAATATGTTATTTTCATGTACTTATTTTATTCAGGGGTGTGTAAAACGGGGGGCCTTATTAGTTTTTTATCCCAAACTTTTTTCGGTGTATTTTTTTTGTAATTTTATTTTTGGAATATGATTCCTTAGGTCAAAATACATAAAAAAGGTACTCTTGTTCTAATACTGTAGGATTAATAATTTTCGAGAAAAAGTCATTTGAAGGTGAAATTTCACGGCTCGAGAACGAAAAATTAAGTACTAATTAAACATAAAGTCCAAACCAAAATTTTAATGATGCAGGGGAAGTAATCCATTGAGAACCGTCCAATTTGAAATTATTTGGGCGCTCGACCAGTTCCAAATAAATTATTTTTTTGTGTGTTGTTAAACCTATATATGTGTACTCTAAAACCATTTTTTTTTAATTTTTATATTGCTTCGTTTGGGCGTGGTCACCCTCCCAAATTTGAATTTTTCTGATTTTTGCATGTTGGGAAACTTGATATTTCTTGGTTGTTAAATGAGATAGCGACATGGAACAAGCTTAGGTTTTTTAATTAACTATTGGGCTACCTTTTTTGCCAAAAACACTTTTTTCTCAAAAAATTTAAAATAGGTTAAAATGGCATTCAAAGTTTGGCATAAAATTCAACAAAATCACGATTTTTAAATTTCAATATTTTTTTATAGGGCTGACTTTAGGGTTCAATTTTTTTTTTTTTAAGTTCTACTTCTGCTCAAAAATATCGGCCCACCTAAAAAAATACACATTTTTGAATGCAAATATCTCCAAAACTATTTAATGGATTTATTCGATCTTTTTTTTATTTTGAAGCTTGAACTTTTAGCTCTTACTTACTGGAATAAAAATTATCAAACATCTTTTTTTATACCGGCAGCAATGAAAAGTGCACAGCTATGTTTTTTTACTGCACCTTTCGATATGCGCATGGTTCGCCACTGCATATTTTTTTACAATTTAATTAATTGATTTTATAGCCTAATTAAATGGAACTAATCTCTTTTTAAATTTTTTAATTTTCCTTTTCTCGTTTAGGAGATATAAGGTTTTTTCTAAAAATTTACATTTTTGCAAGTAACAAAAAAACTACGCAATGGATTTAATTGATTTTTTTTTTAATTTGAAGCTTAAATCGTAAACTTTTATTTATTTAATTTAGGTTTCTGTTGGAAACATGTTTAAACTGAGTTTACATTGCTTAAATAGTCATGTTTTTTTTACTCGATCTTTTTTGTTGCAATTTATACACAAACTCAAATCTTTCCATAAGTTTTAAAACTTATTCTAATAGCCACACTTATTGTGACTGATTCAGTCTTTTATTTTTTATCATAAGTCTTCTCATTTAGTATAAATTATGTTTTTTTTGGTAAATAAGGACTTTTTAAGTGGTGGGCTAGTGCCACCCCTGTAACTAACTTTTTTATGATTGACAAGACTTGTCAATTATGTGACAATACTTTTTTAACTCGTTAAAATTTTATTTAATTGTATTATTTAAATGGAAACAAGTCCGGAAGTAGCTGCCCAAGCTGTAGCTCTGCTACAAGAAGGGCACAGTCAGCGTTATGTTGCTCAACAGTTAAATATTACGAGAGCAGCGGTAAGAAGAGTATTCCAACGTTTTGAGGAGACCGGTTCCTTTAGTCGACGCCAAGGAGCTGGCAGACATAGGTGCACGTCCGCTCGGGATGACCGATTTATCGAGCTTAATTCCCTGCGGAATCGTCGTCTAAATTCAGTTAATTTGAGATCACGGCTTCAAGAAACAAGAGGTGTAGCAGTAAGTAGGTCCACTATTGGTCGAAGGCTTTTTGAAAGAAACCTTTGCTCTTATAAGGCCGCAACTGGACCTAAACTCACTGCTAACCATCGTCGTGCCAGGCTGCAGTTTGCAAGAAAACATTTAAACTGGGACAGAAACCAATGGGCAAAGGTTATGTTTTCTGATGAAACCAGGATATGTCTATTTGGGAATGATGCAAGACAGCGTGTCTACCGACGTCCTGGAGAACGTTATGCACAGACCTGCATTGCAGAAAAAGTTAGTTATGGTGGTGGATCGTGCATGATATGGAGAGGTATATCATTGGAAGCTAAAACTGAACCCGTTTTTATTATAAGGGAAGAACGTGGACGGCAAAGGCGAAGTCTTACAGCGGAAAGGTATGTCGAAGAAATTTTGGAAGAGCACGTCGTACCTTACGCCGGATTTATAGGCGATGACTTTATTTACATGCAAGACAATGCAAAGCCGCATACTGCAGCAAATGTCAGACGATACTTAAGAGATGTCGGTATCGACGTCTTAGAGTGGCCAGCTAATAGCCCCGATCTTAACCCAATCGAACATCTCTGGGATGAGTTAAAAAGAAGAATTCGATCAAGGAACCCAGCGCCAGCGACAATTCCAGAACTAATTATAGCAGTCGAGGAAGAATGGGAAAATATACCTCAGAATACTATAAGAAACTTAATTCTCTCTATGAGTAATAGAGTACAGGATGTACTATATGGGAGGCATAGCGTAGTGGCTAGCGCGTATGCATAGCAAGTCTACTATCGTGAGTTCGATTCTCACTGGCGCCGATTTGCCTTTTTCAGATAATTAATAATTGAAATTTGGTGAAGGCGATAAGTGAAACGGACACTCCCTAGAAACTGGTTCGAAAGTCAGTATAAGCCGGTGGTTCCCTCTACTACTAGCCCACTCAAGTCCTGGACTTAGGGGATGCTTAATTAAGTAGAATAGTACGAGGTTAAACAAACAAACAAATAAACTTAGGGCTAGGGGGGGAAATACCAGATATTAATATTAGACATACGCACCCGTTACAGAACAGTGTTATAACACAAAATTTTGAAAAATGTGTTTTTAGTGTAATTACGGCTCTTATTAGGATCTACCGACCTGTATAACTGGCATATTACATATAACTATAGCATAGTTTCATGTAATATGCCAGTAATACAGATCAGTAGATCTCAATACGAGCAGTAATTACACTAAAAACACATTTTTCAAAATTTTGTGTCCTGTATTATTGTTATTGAGTATTCTGTTATTGTGTATTCTCTAATTGTGTTTTGTTATTGAGTATTCTTTTATTGTGTTCTGTATGGTTGTTATTGAGCATTCTGTTATTGTGTTCTGTTATTGAGTATTCTGTTATTGTGTTCTGTATTATTCTTATTGAGTTTGCAAGTTTTTTGTGGGTTAGGCCTAATGGGGAAACCAGTATAAAAAAACGAGCTAATCACTTTACCTCATGGGTGGCTTGGAAATAAGTGCTGGTAAATAGGAACAAATTTGATGGAAAAATAATACATATTTTTTAAAATAAACTGCTTATGGAATATATGTGGCTGGACTATAATTGTGTGGTTCTGAACTATTGTTGTGTTAAATTACGGTATGGAATATTTGTGAAAAAAAAAATTGGAAAATGTACAAAAAAAGGAATGGAATTATTATTTTGAAAAGAATAGGAGTAAATGCTGCCAGGCATGGGATATACAGCTGCCTCAAACCATTTTTAAAACCTAATTCTGTATGAAAAACATTGGGAAATATGACTATAACGTCTATAATATTTATGTAGATAAATTTTAACTATAGTGTATACACATTGATAACCTAGCCTCAACCGTGTAATGTTGGTTAGTTTTAGTGTTTTGTTAAATTAAATTGAATGTTTTATTGACCATAATGTAATGTAACTAATAATAACGAAAAACAGCATTGTTGTAAAAAAACATACACGTCTAATACGTTTTTTTGTGTTTATAATTGTTATTAAATAATTTTAATAAAATTTAAAATTTGTTTATTGTTATTTTATTTGATAAAATATTTTGTTTAAAAAAAATTAAAAAGCAAAAAGTCCCTAAAAAGACGTTAGAACTTGTTTTTGGAGTACCATTAGAGATTTAAACAGTCTGTGCAAAGTTCGTTCGACATATATGCCTCAAAACGCAGTCTGAGCTGGGAACCAAAAAGTTGCTAACGCAGAAAACGTGTTAATTAAATGTATTTATTTAAGCTAAAGTTATAGAAGTGCAATAGATCTTTATATTCTATCGACGCTTTTCCGTCATATACAGTTTTACAGGGGTGGCACTAGCCCACTGATTAAAAAGTCACTTTTTCCGAAAAACTTTAATTTCTCCTAAATGAGAAGACTTATGATAAAAAATAAAAGAAGGAATCAGTCACAATAAGTGTGGCTTTTAGAATAAGTTTTAAAACTTATGGAAACATTTGAGTTTGTGGTTAAATTGCATCAAAAAAGATTGGGTAAAAAAAACATGACTATTTAAGCAATGTAAACCCAGTTTAAACATGTTTGCACCAGAAACTTAAATTAAATAAATAAAAGTTAAGGACTTAAGCTTCAAATTAAAAAATAAATCAGTTAAATCCACTGTGTAGTTTTTTTGTTATTTGCAAAAATGTTTATTTTCAGAAAAAACCGTATATCTCCTAAACGAGAAAAGGAAAATTAAAAAGTTAAAAAAGAAATTACTCCCATTTAATTGGCCTATAAAATCAATTAATTAAATTGTAAAAAAATATGCAGTGGCAAACCGTGCGCATATAGAAAGAAGCAGTAAAAAAACATAGCTGTGTAATTTTCATTGCTGCCGGTTTAAAAAAAGATTTTTGATAATTTTTATTCCAGTAATTAAGAGCTAAAAGTTCAAGCTTTAAAATAAAAAAAAGGTCAAATAAATCTATTGAATAGTTTTGGAGTTATTAGCATTTGAAAATGTGTATTTTTTTAGGTGGGCCGATATTTTTGAGCAGAAGTGTATATAAGTACTATGAACTGTAAAAGTTTTAAATCAAAATATATATTTATAAATTTTTTACAGCACTTTAAAAATATTACTTTTTCGAAAATACCTTGTTTGAAGCCTCTATTACTCAGCTTTGACCAATTTTAAAAATCTGAAATTTTTACACATGAAAACTCTATATGTTAACATTGCAGAAAAAAAATCAAGAATGTGTTTTGCCTTAAAATAAAAATATAATTAATACAAAATTGACTTAAATCCAAATATTTTTTTACTTTAATTTGTTACTAACCTTTATGCGTATAATTAATGGTACGTAAAAATATCCTAAAATACAATATTTTATATAAATACTTAAAAATATATACTTTTTCTGCATTTTCTATTTTTTTTCTAACCATTTTTAAAAATCTGAATTTTTAACACATGAAAGCTCTATATGTAAGCGAACCAACCTAAAAATTTCCAGAATGTGTTTTGCCCTAAATTAAAATTAAATCGAGAAATATATCACCTAAATTTAATCATTTTATCTTTGAAAATATACCTTTTTAATACTTATCTTAAGATTATTTTATAAAAATAATGTATATTTTATTATTATTTTATATTATAATTACCGATTTAAAGCAGTTATGAGCACTAATCCTTTTAAATAATAATAATATACAGGCATTTAAAGTAATAATTTAGTACATAAACGTATGTTTAAGTATGGAGTGCTCTATTGGAACTTATATCAGTGAAGAATGCCACAAGAATTGTGTGGAGTTGTAAAAAAAAGAATAAAGCTTATTAATGAATATAGCTGTGAAGATCAAATTTTACTAAAATCAAGAGTAAATGAAGATATAGTGTCCATTTGTGATCTCAAGTTCTTAAAATATTATCATAGCATCTTTGGACGAAAATGCTGTGATCCCTTCAATCGACACAAAAAAATAATACATACACATCTAAGGGAAGTTTCGCTTGAAGATGTTAAAAACGTAGATTCTACACATTTAATACCTGGAAAATCTTTGTGTTTATCATGTCGAAAAATTAAGTCAAAAATTAACGAAGAAAATAAAGAAAATTTGGAATGTGATATAGACAATTTTGACGATAGTGGCACCATGAGTACAAGATGTAATGCAGAAAAACCTTTTATATCACCGAAGGAAAGTTTAGATAAAATAGAATCTGTGTGTTCATCTTTGGGCTTATCCCCCATATCAAAAATTACAAAATGCAGCACAGAAAAAAGAAAACAGAAATTAGAAACAAAATTAAACAAAGTTAATGTCAGTTTTAGAAAAAATTTGGAACTTTCTTTTGACCAAGTATTAAATTGCACAAGCTTGCCCAACCCTTCTTTAGAATTAGAATATAAAGGGTTGATAGAAAAGTTAAAACAAAAATGCGAAAATGCAAAGAAGGAAGAAAAGGTTAAAATAATTAGTCTTTTACCTAATTTATGGTCTAAACAAAAAGTATGCACAGAGTTTAATGTTTCCCATCATTTGGTTAGGCTGACAAGAACATTGATAAAAGAACAAGGAATTATGCCTGAATTGGTAAAATATAAAAGGGATGGAATTTCAGATGAAACGATAGAAAAAGTAATAGCCTTTTATGAGGATGACGAAAACAGTAGAATGTGTCCTGGCCAAAACGACTCAGTTTCAGTAAAGATTAATAATGTAAAAGAACACAAGCAGAAGCGATTGGTTTTATGTGACTTGAACGAGTTGTTTGTAGCATTTAAAGAAAAACACCCTGAATGTAAAATCGGGCGGTCAAAGTTCTGTGAACTGCGGCCAAAATGGTGCATTCTAGCTGCTGCTGCTTCTGGTACGCATACAGTTTGCTTCTGCACGTATTATCAAAATGTAAAGCTTATGATTGATGGAGCTGATTATAAGGATTTATTAGAGTTTATAGTTTGTGACCTAACTAATTATAATTGCATGATAGGAAATTGTAATTATTGTCCTAAAAAACACTTTCTCCTCGAAAAAGTCCAAACGAAAATTTCTCTTTCATTATTCAAGACGAAATTCAAAGTCACCATTGGTCGAAGAAGCAAGCGACACTACATCCTTTTATATATTATTATTATGACAAAGAGCTTGATGAAGTTAAGCATCGAAGTTTATGTATAATAAGTGATCATCTTGAACATAATACTGTCGCTGTTCATGCATTTCAAAAACATGTCATAAATGATATTAAAACTAAGGTTCCAATGATAAACAGTTTAATTTACTTCAGCGATGGAGCAAGCAGTCAATACAAAAACAGGAAAAATTTCCTTAATCTATGCAAACACAAGCAAGATTTTGGAATTAAACTGAATGGAATTTTTTTGCATCTTCACATGGTAAGAATGCATGCGACGGAGTGGGAGGAACAACAAAGAGAAAACTGACGAAGTCCAGTCTACAAAGAAAGATAGATAATCAAATTTTAAATACAGAGGATATGTTTAAATACTGTAAAGAAAATATAACTGGCGTTACATATATATACGTAGATTCCAAAGAAATACAAGACCATAACGATTTTCTTAAACCAAGATTTAAAAACTGTATTTCGATACCTGAAACTAGGCAATATCACCGATTTGTACCTATTTCGGAAGAAATTATTAGATGCTACAAAACTTCCCAATCTACAGAATTTAAGGAAGCATTAATAATAAAAGTAAAAAAGATTATCAAGAAAACTAAGTATTGTAGAAAAAAACTCATTAAAAAGAAGAAACTGGATACAAAAAAGATCTTCAGTACAAGAAAAACCAAACAATAAAGAAAAAAGTACAGCCAAAGAAAAAATCGCAAAAAAATAGAAAATGCTGATAAGTATATATTTTTCATTTTTTATATAAAATACTGTATTTTAGGGTATTTTTACGTAACATTAATTAAACGCACAAAGGTTAGTAACAAATTAAAATAATAAAATATTTCGATTTAAGTCATTTTGTTTTAATTATATTTTCATTTTAAGGCAAAACACATTCTTGATTTTTTTTTCTGGAATGTTAACATATAGTTAACATTTCGTGTGTAAACATTTCAGATTTTTAAAATTGGTCAAGACTGAGTAATAGAAGCTCAAAATAGGGTATTTTCGAAAAAGTAATATTTTCAAAGTGCTGTAAAAAATTTATAAATAAATATTTTGGTTTAAAACTTTTACAGTTCATAGTAATTATATAGAACTTTTTACAAAAAAAAAATTAAACCCTTAAGTCAGCCCAATAAAAAAATATTGAAATTTAAAAATCGTGATTTTGTTGAATTTTATATCAAACTTTGGATACCATTTTAACCTATTTTAAATTTTTTGGGAAAAAAGTGTAATTAGCAAGATAGGTAGCCCAATAATTGATTAAAAAACCTACGTTTGTTTCATATCGCTATCTCATTTAACAACCAAGATATATCAAGTTTCCCAACATCCAAAAATCAGAAAAATTCAAATTTTGGAGGGTTGCCACCCCCAAACGAAGCAATATAAAAATAAAACAAAAATGGTTTTAGAGTACACATATATAGGTTTAACAACAGGCAAAAAATTATTGAATTTAAAAATAGTCGAGCGCCCTATGCTGGACGAATTTCAATGGACCACGCCATCTGTAATTTGAGAGAAAATTAAATATTCTCGATTCACAAATAAAATTTGACGTTCTTGTTCTTATTGTTTATTATAAAATATGCGTTACAGAAATCCATCTTGTAATAGAAAAGCTGTGTTTATAACTGGTATTATTGGTCTTCTTCAAGTCCAATATTATATCACTTTTTCCATTAGTTTCGTGATCTGTCTGGCAATGCTTTTTATGTCGTATTCTCAAAAATTATGGATATCTGACTCATATTACTATGATTTGAATATAACTATATTATTATTTTTATAACATTGTTTCAGCTTACTACAACTAAATTTACAACTAAAAAAAACTTTTTTTTTTTAAACTCTAAATACAGTGTACTAAATTAATTTAATTTCCCTATACAAAGCATTATAATAACCAGTTTTTAAAAAAATATAGAAAGATATTTTTTCTTATTAATTTTAATTTGATTTATTTTTGAATAAAATGTCAAAAATTCTATCTAACCTCATTTTTTTAAAAATAGTTTCTTTCCATACTCTGTTCCATAAAATGTTAGTTCCATTTCGGCCCACTGCACGGTGGTCCCAGAAAAAAAAAGTGACAAAAGTCTGCTTTTTTGCATAGGGCCATTTTTTGCACCGCTGATTACGAAAAAAATAGTGAAAACATTTAAAAAAAAATTAGTGACATTAGGGTGGTTCAAATTTTTTGAAAAATATCCGATTTAGCTGATATTTGGCATAAAGGCTTCTTTTGGTAATGTTAATACGGACCTAAAAACTTAAAATTCAAAATGGCGGAATGAATATGGCCGATTTATATTAAAATTTTGCCAGAATTCACGAAAATAATTCACAAAGCATACAAAAATTGACAGATTCAACCCGATCTATTATGGGTTATTATCCTTGTACATACTGCTAATTACTGTGAAAATTTCATGAATTTCTACTGGCTCGTTTTTTTTTTAATTTAGTTAAAAAAAAATATTAAAAAATTGGTAAAATATGAGTAATTTTTATATTCATATTTTAAATAAAATTACGCTAAAATTCTTATAGATTTAAGAAGAAAAACTATTTAGTCCCATGCATAATTTATTTTAAAAATTTAAGAAAGAAAATTCGCACTAGTAAAACGTCCAAATTGGTCCAAAAAAAAGTGGCTAAAGTGTGCTTTTTTGCATAGGCCCATGTTGTACACCGCTGATTACGAAAAAAATAGTGCAAAAATTGAAAAAAAAAGTTGCAACATTAGGGTGGTTCAAAATTTTTAAAAAATGTCCGATTTAGCTGAAATTTGGCATAAAGGCTTCCTTTGTTAATATTAATACAGACCAATACCCAAAAACTTAAAATTCAAAATGGCGGAATAAATATGGCCTATTTATTTTTAAAATGTTGCCAAAATTAACGAAAATAAGGCACAAAACAAACAAAAATTGAGAGATTCAACACTATCTGTTATGGGTTATTTTCCTTATATATACTACTAATTATTGTAAAAATTTCATGGTTTTCTACTGGCTCGTTTTTTTTTTAAATTAAATTAAAAAAAAAAACGATTACAACACCAACCATATTTTTTTATTTTAGCTACTTCCCCTTAAGGTAAATACAAAGTGTAATACATCGTTAAATTCAGAATTCACATGCTTTCAAAATCACTAAAATATATATGTGGGTGCTATTTGAAAAAAAAAGTTTCGGGTGGTTTCAAGGTGGTGAGTTAATCGGGTCTATTCTCGTGTAACATTGTAATTATAACGATATTGTTAGATAAGAATATTGTTTAGCAGTTTCTACATAATATCTTTTCGACAAAACAAGACGTCCTATTTACGTGAGCGCTCTAAAAGATATCGTCTCTGATAAAGTTATTGGCATTTAAATTGTGTGAAGTTTACAGAAACAAGATCACCAACTGCTTTTTTTAGCTAAGTCTTTCTTTTGGCAACACTGAAATTCCTTCAATTTCTTACGATGGGCAAACTGGATTTTAACTTTAAGTAAACAAACCTTGAATTTTATTAAAACTATAGTTACAATACCATCAAAATTAGAACAATAAATATTAAGATCGTTAAATTAGGAGAAAGTGTATCAGAGTGGCTGGGTACTAATACATAACTAAAGTAATTACAAACCAGAAAAACAGATAACCCATTCTGGAGAGACTGACAAGCTAAATTTATATTTTTTGGACTGTCGAAATACTAATATTACAAAACAAAGATATGACTTCTTTTCTCATGTGATCATAACAAAGTGCAAGTTAAAAAACCCTTTTTAAGGGGTGGTTCCTGACAGGTTGCACACTATACTGTGGGTAAACTCAAAAAGAAATGTTAGATGAAAGAAGGGTTTAGTGGACCAAAGAAAACCACAGAAGCAGAATAGGTACTGCGGTCTTAAATGTAATATTAAATGTATGTAACGTAATGAGGATATATGAAAATGGAAGCAACGAAGATAAAAATTAATTCAGATATCAATATATTTTATGTAATTTGTATAATTCCTTTCTATATTGTTATGCATTGCATACAGTAATTACAAAATTACAATACAGTAGACATAAAACTTGTTTGTAGGTATAGTAACTTTTTATTTAACAAAGTATATATATATATATATATATATATATTTACAAAGTACAGCATTACATAAATATTAATAGTATTATACTATAACAGGAAAAGTGTAATTTATGGGTATCAAAATTGCCCCAAAAGTGGGATATTCATTACTTGAACAAACTGTGCTGTTTAACAATTACATTACAGCGATTTAGAGCATTTTTACCCCACCCTGTCACTCTGTGACCTTCGCTTATAGTAAGGTAAGGGCCTTACTTCATGTCAATTTTTTTTACCCCACCTTTGACCCCCTCACCCCTAGAGCTGTGACATAATTGGTGCAGCCCTATAGGACCAGTAAATTTTATTCTCTCTTAGGCAAAAACTTTATAGCACTTTATAAATATTTGTGCCTAAAAGAGTAACCAGGCCTACCTAGGGACACTAGATCTAGGTCTTAAGTTAGCAAGGCGACAGACAACGGGAAACGTCAGAAAACATCTGAACATCGGTTGCCATAGAGAGTTTCTTCACGGATATTACTGCCCATCCTAAACTTAGAAATTAATCAAATCGAGCCGTTTTCAAGTTAATTTTTTGCTAAATTGCATCGTCGAAAATGTCAATAGATAACCTAATTTTTTGACGTAAACTTATCATTTGTATTTTAAAATAGTGTTTAATCGCAGCAAAACAGTGTTAATCATTAATAAACTTACGTTTCTAAAGAGTGTACGCATAATAACGTGTAACGAAGAAAATTCAATCGCTACAAAATATGTTTTTCATCTTATTTTAAACAGATGAGATAATGGACCATTTTTGCTTAATATGAGTTATTTCTGGACAGCCAGGCTGGAATTTCTTCTTTATTTTCACGAATTAATAAGGTAAATACAATATTGCATGATTTTATCTATATTTTGAAATAAAATTTTATTATATGATCGATTTTATCAGTAGTATGTGGTGTAGAACCAATAAAACTTAAAGTAAATGGAATGTATGGTATACTATGCTATTTTAGAATCAAATTTTTAATGAGATTAACAATTTAATCATAAATATAGTATTCAAACTCGGAAATTTAATTTGGCATCGGGGCTTTGTGATTGATTAACCTTACTTTTGACTTATTTTCCAAAAATATGGTCAGAATTTGAAATATTTTTATATTATTAAACTTAAATTAAAATTAAATTGAATGGTACACACCATACTAGGATATAAAGGTAGATTTCTATTTTACTATTTCATTCATAATATATGTATTTTCTTATTATTTTCTACAGACAAAAAATGGGGCTTGATTGTAACATTTCTGGATGATTACCCTAGCCAAAAGTTCTGCAGCATTGAATAAATTGCAGTTATTGTCACAATCCGCTTTTTCATGTCAGCATTAAAACGGATGTGAATTTTTTATTAGAAATAAATTTTACACATATAAAATATATAAAATGTATTTCTGTAGGTTCGTAGATTTCATGGTCGTTAATGCAAGTTAAATTTGTAGTATTTTTTTTGAATGCTATTTTTTAAATTAAAAAATTATATTACTAGTTAACTTAATTTATTCTGAATTTTAATTTACAATCTTTTCAATGGAATTTACCCGATTCCCATTCATGAAATACTTTACTAGATTGTAAAAAGGTATAAATGAAACTATAAAATTTTACTATTTTAATAGGATTATATATTTACTAGATAGTATTCATTCTTAAAGTAGTAAGATATAATCTTTAATTTATAATAATGGTCATTCTTTATGACCCTTTAATTACAGTTGCTTTTGTTTATGGGGGTGCTTAAGTAATTTAAAATTTGGCACTTACATAATGTCGGGTTTTTCTGTTTCATTATTGGGCTGAGAACTTGTTTTATTGCTTCGTCAAAACTAGGTCTTTCACAATAAAAATATAATGTATTTTTATTCTAAGTTGATTCTTGAATCACAACTTAAATTCAAAACATTATAACTGCGTTGCGCTTTAACTTGTTTCTATTTTATAATTTGAACTTAAACTTTATAACGTCAACATGATGTCTCACTTAAAACTGAACTGAACTGAACTACCTCAACCAAAACAAATTCTCGCTTATATATGTTAAATTTATCAAAAAAAACTTAATAGCTATAATTTAAACTGTCTTAAATTTAAATATATTATTTCAAGATGAAGGCCTATTAAATTTCAAACCCAGACAGAATCTAAAATTTCAGCACTTAACTTGTCAAATATGGTCAATAAAAAAAAATGATAAATTGTTTCAACACATGGTTACATTTTTAGTTCTCACCAAAAATACAAACATCTGGTCAACATCCTTTTTCAATAATGGTACTAAACTAATCTTATAAAAACACATTTGAATACATTTCTAAGAAAAATACCCAAAAAAAAAAGAAACATAAATCCTAATTAATATCTTAACTGTCTACTTTCAAATAATAAAACTTGATTACTTAACTTAACATGTTGCTCTATTTCTAGGAATCCATTCATACCATAAACAATCTTATTTACGGCCTGTCTACTAAAACCTTTTACAACTTTTTAAAAAATATATATTTTTATGGATTCCCATAAATTAGCATAATATATTACTTAAACATGTGGGACAATTAATTATAACTTGTCCACTTAAAACTGCACTTACTCTTAAAACTATAATTTAGTATTTCCACATGGAATATAAATTACATATCAAATTACAATTTAACTCAACGTATTTTAAACACGTAAAACAATACAAATCTATTTTATTATTATTCATTTATTTATTTATTTATTTGTTTATTTAATAATTTATTTATTCATTTATTATCATTCCCATCATACAACTTCGCTATCAAAACAAACTACATTTGATACTTAAATATATTTAAACAAAAGTTCACTTAGACTCATTCTAAATTTATGAATACTAAATACTAATTAACACGTTCGTTGCCAAATGACTTATAAAATATATATGTTAAAGGAAACTAATTTCGTCAGCATTCAACGTTTTAAAATAAAATTATAATAATAAAAAACTTTAACTGAAAAATCTTCAATCATTAAAAATTTAATAATTAGCACGTGAATCTTTTCTTAAAAAAAAAATCTAACATTTACTAAATTAAACTTTAATAAAACACAAGACATAACATGTCCCTATCCTAACTAAGAAAAATTCATATAAATTTATGAATTTTTCAAAATCATATAATGGAAACGAATAATAATAAATAAAATAACATGACCTTTTTTAAAACAAAACTTTTATTTAAAAGAAAAAAAATATTATCAAAAATTGTTTTACTAAAATCTTAATATTTAAAAAAAAATATATGGAGAGAAAAAAAAACATAAAATAAAATCATAGCCAACAATTTTGGAGGGAAATTTGTGGTAACAACGTCATCGGGGGCGGCGATGACATCGGTGACGGAACTGGTGTTGGTGAAGGTGACGGAACTGGTGTTGGTGAAGGTGCCGGTGAAGTTGGTGGATCCCGATACGCCAATCTCAATGCTTCTCGCGGTTCCACTAACGAGCACCCATGGAATATTGAAATACGGCGACGTTTCCGCCTCCCGTTAGTGACCTCGTAGCTAAGGTCCAAAGAATCATCCGAATCAGACGAATCCAAATAATCCGATTCCGGAATCCCATTTTCAATATAAATAGGATCCCGCACTTCCTGGACCTCTTCCTCTGGACGATCTGGCGTATCAAGAACCTCGGGGTGTTGAAAACCTGGTACCATTCCTCCATCACTATTTGAAATTTCCGGCCCCAAAATCTTAAGTTCCGCTTCAATTAAATGCATAAGGATGGTATATCTCTCAGCTTCCTTTTTCCCTGCTATCGTCAAAACTTTCTCACATCTTGCTCTTTGGACCATATCTACATTTTTCAGTATCTCCAACCTAGCTTTGTCGCGCATTTGCGAAATTGTCCACATCAGACTCATTATAAAAATCATTTTTAACAAAAATTAGAAAATTGGTAAAATTTGAGAAAATAATGATCTCAGGATACAAAACTTTTGTATTTATGCAAAAAAAACATTTGGCATTTCCATTTCCATTACACACCCCTACTACTAAATTTCCATAAATTTGGTTGGCTAGGTACTTAGCAAAGGGTTAACGCCCATTTTCGACACAAAGTAGGTTCATACAACCAAAATTTTGTCAGTTCCAAAAAAATCCTCACCCAGCCAGTTCATCGATATACTAACCAGTATACCAACAACAGTGTGTGTTTATTCTTGACAATAAAGTAAGTGTACCAGTTTACTTAATTCATTTTGATGACTTTAATTCGTGCATTGGTTTCTTAAATTAATATTACTTAAATCCACAACAATTTGGCAATTTTACTTATTCGTTTTTTTTTCTAAAAAACTCTTAAAACCTTTCACATACTTAATTTTACAACTACCTAAACCTTTCTTTAAATATAATAAAATTTTAACCCGATATAACCTTTATACTGTATTTCATAAAGGAAAAATAAAAACAAATTAAACGAAAAAAAATAATTAAACTTTAAATTAACTATACTATTTGTACCTCATATGTGAAATTAATTAAATACTTAGGGGGGAGAAAAAAAAAATCTCTATTTTTATGAAAAATTTGTACTCTATTACAATTGTTATTCATGTGTTAGTAACTTTTACCCATTCTGAGCAAAACCTTTACTAAAATACCTTTTTTTTAAAAAAAAACCTTTAAACTTGGAATATACATCCTTATATTTGAATTTCTTATGTTCTAGAACTTGTGTAAATTTCATATGCTAAAATATATGAATACTGGTAACACTATGCGACAATAATGCGCTCTTTTAATTATACAAATTGTGCAAAAAAAAACACTATCGTATTATTTTTGTATTTTATATGTTGTCCCCCAAAAAAACAAAAATGTTTTCTGCTTAATTTATCAATAAATGTGCCCACTTAAAGGCCATAATTACTAACTTTCCTCATAATTATTAGTTAGTAAATCTAAACAAAAAAAAATATATATACCCTACAATGTATATTTAAAAAAAAAACTAAATTACATATAGTATTGAAATTAAAGCTACTATGTTTCCTTTCAGGCCGCGTACGTTATAACATTTACAATACACAATTTTTACATTGGTTTGTAATATGTCGCGACGATGTATTTTGCTTCTCTTAAACGAATTACTGCAAAGAAATTCATTGGGGTCGTAATTTACCAACGAATAAAAAATGAAATTTAATACCCTACATTCGCGATTTTAATCCGCCCCGCGACTGCGACCAGACCTACAGGTTATCGTACAAACGACGAGGGAAAAAAAATGGTAACTTCTCGTACTTATACAGTAGCGTAACTATAAAATAACTAAAAACTAAATTCTATGTCTTATTTTAGCATATAATAACCTGTGCCTACAGGTCCACTTAAATTCATATATCTTATATTTTTTATCTGATTTTTACTTTAATATTACTATTTAAAACTACTTATAACTTCTAACTTTACACAAAAGTTATTCAACGCATGACAACAACAAAAAAAAATTTGCTTACGGCGCATTTTATATGTTTTCAAACAAAACACAAAAATATCAAATTTGTAAAATTGTTACAAAAAACATCAAATCCAATTAAAAAATCCAAAAATCAAATACAATTTTACGTCTTTTAAAGAAAAAACAACAAAAAAAAAATATGATTTTACATATCATTGTTGCAATTTTGGTGAACGCGCTACAACTGTGGATAAATTGAGCTAAAATAAATTTTTACTTTCCCTTTTTTTTTACAAATTTGGTGACTGTACCAAAACTATTACCGTAGAAAACTACAATTCTACTTTTCCGATTTACTATTTTTTTGTTTTACGTTTTTGTACTGAGATTTTACTTACACTACACTATCTTATAACTCTAATAGTATATACTTAAATTAAATTACTGAATTTTTTGTCCAACCTGTAGAAGTAGATTGGTAAATTTTTATTTCATCCAAATTTAAATTTAAATCTTTTGAACTTGAAACCTCTTTTCCTAAGTTTTTATTTTTATTTTTTTTAATTTTATTTGAGCATTCATCTATTACCGTATACTCAACATTCAAATTTTCCATTACATTTTTAGACTCAATTTGAACATTAGGCTCGGTATTAACAATACCTTCCATCGCAATTGATTCTAAATTTGAAGAGTTTTTATCAGTAATACATTTAGCTGAATTCATATCCATGTAAATAGATTCTACAGGTTGTTCAGTATCATTTTTGTTGTACTTTTTATTATGATGATTATTTTTATGTTTATGTAAAAAATAATGGGTTAATGAATCCCATACAGCGGCAAATAAATACACAGACTGACCCTTTACGCGATACAATGAAATGAAATTTAAGACAATATCAATAAATAATTTAATTGCCTTGTAAATAAAAAATAAACCAATAAACCCGCTAACAAACTCGCCAATTACTATAAAACATCCATATAATTTCTTCATTGTATTAGCAGTAATTTTCTCAAATGCATAGGCATCAAACATATTTAATGTTTTAAAACCCTGGTCATTAGTATCTTTTCCTGCAAATTTTCTTACAATAATATTAGAAATTGCATTTCTTTCATTGCTAAATAACATTTGATTAACTGCTGAAATAACCTCATTTTGCGTATACAATCCTCCAACACCGACATTCGCGATTGGTTTAAAAGTTAAACTTGGTTCATCTGAAGGTTCTAACTCTATGGGAACTACATTTATTACAGCATACGGGTCAAATCCTACCCAATTATTATTTAAATAATATAACGGTGGAATTAATGTGTTGCACTCTATCTGTTCTCCATGATTTTGTAAAATTCTGGTAACCGGTGTCATAAAATACGATAAATTATTATATGATACTGGTAACTCCGTAAAACAATTCTTTTCCCTTCTAATTTCAACTAGAACTGGGGCACACCTCATTACATACATTATTTCTCCGGAAACTCTTGCCAACAGCCCGGGTTTATTTCGTAATAATGTAGCTACGGCATTCGGAGAAGTTTGAGCTAAAACTAATCTATTTTTTAAAATTTCCCTATGCAACATACATCTTCTATACACTGCATCGGCGTAAAGTTTATTTAAATTACGCTTAAAACTTTGCTCGACATAAAGAAATTTAGTATTAATATACCGTGTAAGATCTATCTGTGCAGGGTCGTAACGGTCCATTAAGTGCAAATCTTCCTTTAATTTATCTATTATTAAAATAATTCGTGGGTGCTCGGTGGAATAAAAGATATTACCGCAATCTGAACCATTTCGTGATAACTTTATTGCGAATATCCTATCTTTTTGTTCTACTACTACGTATTTATTAACATTTCCATTATCAAATTTTTCTTCAACTATTTCGCCTTCACCAGAATATAAATATTTATAATAGTCACATTGGTCTTTACCAATATAAGACCATATACTGTCACCATTTTGATTATCCAAACAATAATTTTCATTAAAAATACATGTTAAACCATTTCGCAGAGAAATCTCGTTTGACTCTAATTTCGCAATAGCGGTATATTCTAATAAAGTAATCTTAATTGATAACGTTACTACCACAGACTTATATGTTATGCCGTTGTCAATAAAAGTTGCGCCTTCACAGTATCCTTTGCTATCTAAGCTTCCGGCGATTTCAATTGATGACGTAACAGATCCATTAATTTTCAATCGTGAAATAATTTGACCAGATACGCCTCGATATTCTTTATACCTATGCATCATATGACAATTACTTTCACCTACTTGATCCACGTATGTCAAATACCCGCCCTGTACAGCGGAAATATGTGAATGCATTCCACAATAAAAAATTTGTCTGTGTACTTCAACAAGACATGACTTTACTAATACATTCTCAAATCTAGCTTTTTCCAAAATAACTACTTTTCTTACAGATGATTCATAACCTGTGTTGACATCGGGGCATGGCGCTACGTTTCGCAAAGAAATAGCTGTCATATTTGACATTTCACTTTTGCAATCATAAGCAATTAAAGTTGTAATTTTCGGTAATTGCCACCAAATCGTGAATAACACCAGCCCTGCAACAAACAGGCTTATTTAATTATCGGTTTCATTCTTTCTTTTAATATTTGTTTATAGTTATTTTTTATATTCTACACCACCAAATTAATATGGCCTGGCACAAAACGGTCATTCCGCGACAAAAAAAAACTATTAAGCGAAGCTTAATTTAAAAATAACGCATTATTTCAAACAGTACACAAAATAATTATTATTTTTCCTTAACTATATTACCTATTTCTAACATATGACACTTTTATTAAGTTTTAATATAATCATATTAAATTCTTTGTTGACTAACCCATGGTTCATCATTCACTGGACCACGTGATCTTAATCCATAATTATGTACATTTCGTTGAACAGCTTGATTAATTTCGATATTAGGATTAATTTGATCATCTTGGTTAGCGATAATATTTCGATTGACTTCAATATTCTGATTAATCGGAATATTAGCCTGATTATTTTCATTAACTTGATAATTATTCAAATTTAATGGAATATTAATTTTAAAATTAACATTTTCTAAATTACTTTCTTCATCTTCTTCTTGGATATCTTCCAATTCTGATTTTCCTTCTTTATTTTCTTCTTCATCCAACTCATCCAAATTTTCTATAATTTTATTATCCCCTTTATAAATTTTCAAACGATTTACATGCACAACTTGTTCCTTCTTCCCATTTACTGGTTTTATTTTATAATTAACATCGCCTATCTTTTCGAAAATTCTATACGGTCCTTTAAACTTAGGGTAAAATTTTCTTGATATTTTATTCCGTTTTACAGCTGGTATATTTAGGTAAACCTTATCTCCCAACTTAAAATTTCTAGTCTTACTACCTTTGTTAGCGTATTTATGCTGAATATCAATATTACGTTGTACACTTTCGTTAACTTTATTATGCGCTAATTTCATTCTTAATAGCATTTCTTCGCAATAATTATCATCCAAATCATATCTCACTCTATTTGGTTTAGTAATAAGATTTTGAGGTACACACATATCTCTACCATACATCAAGAAGAATGGTGTTTCATTTGTTGAACTATGAATCCTATTACGGTATGCCATCAAAGCAAAAGGTATCATTTTGTCCCAGTCCTTATTATTTTCAGATACGAAGTGCGAGATCATTGTTTTAAACGTTTTATGATATCTTTCAATTATTCCGTTACATTCAGGATGATAAGCCGATGTATGATTTTTTTTAATATTTAAAATATTGCAAATTTCTTTGAAAAGGTTCGACATAAAATTTGATCCCCTATCTGTAAGTAGTTCATCAGGTATACCATGGCGCGTTATGATATTGTTTACGAAAGCTTCAGCGACTGTTTTGGCAGAAATTTCTCTTAGTGAAATAGCCTCTGGATATCTAGTTAGATGATCGATACAAGTTAATACATACTTATGCCCATCACTAGTTAAATTTAATGGTCCAACTATATCAAGTGCAATCCTACCAAAAACTTTAGGCGGTGCATACATTTTCACTAATTCAGCAGGTGGTATATAATTAGATTTATGAATATTGCACGATACACATTTTTCAATATATTCTTTAACGTCCTTATTCATGGAGGGCCAATAATATTCTCTTTTTAACAAATCTAAGGTGCTCTTTTGACCACCGTGGCAATAAATTAAACTAGAATGATATAATCTTAATAAATTATTCTTTAATTTTTTAGGAACAACTAATTTATCTTTATTTTCATTTCCAGTTCTAATTTTATATAAAATATCCTCATCTAGGTAAAATTCAGGATTTTCATTTAAAGAATCTTTTATTTTAACCACTACAGGATCTTTATTTTGTGCTTGAATTATATCTTCATTAGTCCACAAAACTATAGGTAAAATTTCGTCTTTTTGTAATTTATTAACTGCTAGTACTTGATTACTTGAAAGGTCATCATAGGTATCAGAATCTCTTAACCGTGTAAGAGGGTCGGCCTTATTTATTACACCTGGTCTATAGATAATTTCAAAATCAAACTCCATTAACCATAATGCCCACCTTGACAATCTTGAAGTTGGCTCTTTCAATTTAAATAAATATTTAAGGGGTTGATAGTCTGAATATATTTTGAAATGAGTCCCAGTCAAATAAATTTTAAACTTTTTTACATGAGTAAATATAGCCAAAGCTTCTCTTTCAATTGTAGAATATCTTTGTTCTGCAGCTTTTAAAACAGTACTCGCATAAAATACAGGGTGTTCAACGCCGTTATACTCTTGACATAAAATTCCGGAAGTAGCGACGTTTGATGCATCGGTAATTAAAATAAAAGGTCTACTAAAATCCGGGTATTTTAATATCGGTGGCGATAAAAGAGCCTGTTTTAATATTAAAAATGCTTCTTCTTGTAGTGGCGTCCATAAAAACGGTTGATCAATTCTTGTGAGGAATATTAGTGCCTGAACAATTTGTGAAAACTTTGGGACAAATTTTCTATAAAAACCACATAATCCTAGAAATTCTCTTACTTCTTTTACAGTTTGGGGCCTCGGGTAACGCTTAATAACTTCAACTTTATCTTGGTCAGGTACTACGCCTTCTTGACTAATAATATGACCTAAATATTTAGCTTGTGGTTGAAGAAAATTGCATTTTGTGGGTTTAAATTTCAAATTACTTTTCCGCATGATTTTAAATACCTTTTCTAATCTGATAAGATGCTCGTCAACATCATCGACCGAAAATACGATTAAATCATCTAAGTAAATTAAACATTCTACTCCGTTCATACCATAGAAAATTTGATTCATAAGTCTCTGGTACGAACTTCCAGAGTTTTTAAGTCCCATAGGCATTCTATTAAACTCTAAATGTCTGGAGGGTGTGGAAAATGCACTTTTCTCTCTGTCTCGTTTATCAAGCTCTATTTGGTAATATCCTTGTACTAAGTCCATTGTAGAAAATAATCTTGATCCTGACAACTGATCTATTGTTTCTTGTAAATTTGGCAGTGGAAAATAATCAGTTTTTGTTATAGCATTTAATTCGCGATAATCTATGCATAACCTGAAACTCCAAGGACTATTACTTTCCCTAACAATACCATTTTCCAGTAACTCATTCACTTGTTTTTCCAAAATATCTTTTCTTTGGAAAGGCACTCTATACGGCCTTTTAGCTATCGGATGTACATCTTCAGTAATAATACGATGCTTCACAAGATTGGTACACGATAGTCTTTCATTTGGTGCTTTAAATACATCAATATACTTCAAAATTAATTTTTGTAACTTCGATTCTTGTTCATTTAATGGGTTTCCTAACTTAAATTGGTCTAAAATTATATTTTCATCTTCCTTATTTACTAATCTTATTTTTACTTCCTGTATTTGATTTTCTACTTCTACTTCAAATACATAACCTAATATAGACTTATCAAATATAAAAATTGGTACTTTATTTACATTTCTAACACGAATAGGGACTACTTTACTATTTTTACATAAACTTCTTGCAACAAAAACTCCAATTGGCAAGGATTTACTATCTTCTATGATAATATTTTCACTGTTTGAAAAATCCGGATTCTCATTTACAGCATAAATTATCATTTCAGACATACTAGGTATTTCGAAACTACCTAATACTTTAACAATTCCTTGCTTTTTCTTACTAACTTCTTTTTCACTATTTAACTCCTTTTCTTTCTCCAATGGATTCTTAATAACTTCCTTTACCTTTTTAATCTTATCTTTTTCCAAAACTTCACTAAATTTTTTTCCTTTTTTACTCTCCTTTCCTTCTTCCTTTCCTTTTACTAGTTGCGCAACTCTTTTTTTCCTTTTACCAACCTCCTTTCTTTCATAACTATTTTTTTCCTCAGAGATATCATTAACTAATTTGAGTCCTGCAGAACCGCCTGTAAAAGAATTTACTTTGTCTTCGCTTATATCAGTGGAATCAAGGCCTTTGACTCCTTTAGATTTTGCAAGAAACGTTTCAAATTCTTTACTTAATTTGTTAATACTCTCTCTGATAACAGAAATCTGTTTATCAATAAAACTTAACTCCAACTTCTTTTCAACTTCTAAAACAACTTCATCTTTTTCTTTCCTATTACCATTCTTTACTAACTTTTCTTTCTCAACTCCACTTTCCTCTACTATCCCTATTACTGTTTCTTCCCTATACATTTTAAAACTAACCTTATTTATTGTAAACGTACCATTTTCCCAATTTATAATAACTTTATGCTTTTGCATAAAATCAGCTCCTAAAATTATATCTGTCTTCATTGACACTTCAGCTACTATAAAATCATGTAATATTTCTATCTTTCCTACAACTATTGGTAATTCTATTATACCATAACAAGGTATATAATTTCCTTGTACATCTCTTAAATTAATATTTTCTTTTCTAAAACCAAAACCCCTTGTTAATTCCGGTTTAATTAACGTAACAATTGCTCCTGTATCAATTAAAATGGACCTTAATTTTCCTCCTATTACTAAATTAATTATTGTACGGGGTTCCTTAATCCTGGAACAATGATCAATACCGGTCTTTAACTGGCTAACTCTTATGCAACTGGTCTTGGGGTTTCTACACCAGCTGCCTGTCCGTTTAAATTTCTTACTCTACATTCACTTGATACGTGACTGTATTTTCTGCATTTAAAACACTGAACATTTTTCAGTCTACATTCGTTCTCGTAATGACCTTTCTTTTTGCATGAATAACAATAAACATTATTCATTCTACAATCTTTTGTTAAATGCCCCGTTTTGTTGCATTTAAAACATTTAATTTGAACTCCCTGATTTCTTTGAACATTCTGGTTCCTTTGATAATTTTGGTTTCCGTTATTACTGGGATATCTCTGATTAGTCTGATAATTTGTGTCATTGTAACGATACTGATTTCCTTGATTTCTTGAATAACCTAAATTTCTTTGGTCTCTCCGATTTTCGTAACTTCTTTGCTGATTCTGGTTTTCCTGAACTGTTTGGTAATTTTGACTTTCAATAGCTCGACAATCTCTGCTTTTAGTTATACGTTCAATCGTTTCTTCCCTATTTGCTAATTTTCCAGCATCGTCAATAGATTGAGGATCAGCCGACATTACCCGCTGTTTAATTGGCATTAATAAACCGGATAAAAATGTTGCTAATATATCGTTTTGTAATTTTTCTTTTAATATGGCATTTTTCTCTTCGTTTTCGCTATAAGACACTGTTTCGCTCGCTGCTAACCTTAATCTTACTAAATAATCGCGACAACTTTCACCGTATTTTTGTTTACATGTCGCGAAATTTTGAATCAATTCCGAAACTGACCTTTCTGTAGAATAATGTTTAATTAATGATTTCTGAAAATTACCCCATACTTTTTCAACTTTTAACGATTCATCTACTGTCACCAATTGTTTAGCTTGACCTTTTAATTTAATTTTCGCAATAGTAATCTTTTGTTCGTCTGACCAATTTCCTAATAACCCGATTTCATTTATATAATTCAGAAATTCTTTAATGTTGCCCGTTCCGTCAAAACTCGGAATTGCTTCAATATTCGCGTTTATTGACGCTGCCGCTTGTGGCGGGTTTGCCATATTAATGCCTGCGTTATTTTCGTTGCCCTCTGGCATAATATCCAAAACGATATCGGGATTACTTTCGTCTTCTATAACCAAATTACTTAAATCAGATAATGAATCGTCTTCTGTTTTTATAATTGTTACATTAGAATCGGTGCTATCATTACTAATATCAAGACTAGTATTAACAACTCCGTCATCACCTAAATTTAGACTTTTATCACTCATAACACCTTAACAACATCTTTATAAAAACAGAGATTTGCAAATTATCAATGACTGGGGATAACCTTTTCACATATGAAACAACAACCAAGATATAGCAATTATAACTTTAAAAGAAACATTAATTAATAGTAACAACATTAAAAAAAAAAATACCACAACTTACAAAACGACTGTTTCTAGAGGTATAACTCTATAACTTTACAAAAAATCAACTCCGTAACTTCTGACACCACTGTCACAATCCGCTTTTTCATGTCAGGATTAAAACGGATGTGAATTTTTTATTAGAAATAAATTTTACACATATAAAATATATAAAATGTATTTCTGTAGGTTCGTAGATTTCATGGTCGTTAATGCAAGTTAAATTTCAATGGAATTTACCCGATTCCCATTCATGAAATACTTTACTAGATTGTAAAAAGGTATAAATGAAACTATAAAATTTTACTATTTTAATAGGATTATATATTTACTAGATAGTATTCATTCTTAAAGTAGTAAGGTATAATCTTTAATTTATAATAATGGTCATTCTTTATGACCCCTTAATTACAGTTGCTTTTGTTTATGGGGGTGCTTAAGTAATTTAAAATTTGGCACTTACATAATGTCGGGTTTTTCTGTTTCATTATTGGGCTGAGAACTTGTTTTATTGCTTCGTCAAAACTAGGTCTTTCACAATAAAAATATAATGTATTTTTATTCTAAGTTGATTCTTGAATCACAACTTAAATTCAAAACATTATAACTGCGTTGCGCTTTAACTTGTTTCTATTTTATAATTTGAACTTAAACTTTATAACGTCAACATGATGTCTCACTTAAAACTGAACTGAACTGAACTACCTCAACCAAAACAAATTCTCGCTTATATATGTTAAATTTATCAAAAAAAAACTTAATAGCTATAATTTAAACTGTCTTAAATTTAAATATATTATTTCAAGATGAAGGCCTATTAAATTTCAAACCCAGACAGAATCTAAAATTTCAGCACTTAACTTGTCAAATATGGTCAATAAAAAAAAATGATAAATTGTTTCAACACATGGTTACATTTTTAGTTCTCACCAAAAATACAAACATCTGGTCAACATCCTTTTTCAATAATGGTACTAAACTAATCTTATAAAAACACATTTGAATACATTTCTAAGAAAAATACCCAAAAAAAAAGAAACATAAATCCTAATTAATATCTTAACTGTCTACTTTCAAATAATAAAACTTGATTACTTAACTAGAGAAAAAAAACATGTTGCTCTATTTCTAGGAATCCATTCATACCATAAACAATCTTATTTACGGCCTGTCTACTAAAACCTTTTACAACTTTTTAAAAAAAATATATTTTTATGGATTCCCATAAATTAGCATAATATATTACTTAAACATGTGGGACAATTAATTATAACTTGTCCACTTAAAACTGCACTTACTCTTAAAACTATAATTTAGTATTTCCACATGGAATATAAATTACATATCAAATTACAATTTAACTCAACGTATTTTAAACACGTAAAACAATACAAATCTATTTTATTATTATTCATTTATTTATTTATTTATTTGTTTATTTAATAATTTATTTATTCATTTATTATCATTCCCATCATACAACTTCGCTATCAAAACAAACTACATTTGATACTTAAATATATTTAAACAAAAGTTCACTTAGACTCATTCTAAATTTATGAATACTAAATACTAATTAACACGTTCGTTGCCAAATGACTTATAAAATATATATGTTAAAGGAAACTAATTTCGTCAGCATTCAAAATTTTAAAATAAAATTATAATAATAAAAAACTTTAACTGAAAAATCTTCAATCATTAAAAATTTAATAATTAGCACGTGAATCTTTTCTTAAAAAAAAAATCTAACATTTACTAAATTAAACTTTAATAGAACACAAGACATAACATTATTAAAAGAAGCGTATATATTAAAGGTATGATCAACTGAATTATTGTTAATTTAGTATTAAATTGTGTAAATTAAGTATTTTTAACAATAAATATTAGTTATCTACATAAATTAGACTATTATTTATTTAAATCTGATGCGTATTATAAACCACGGTTCGGAATATAGGCCAGATAGCAAAAAAAATTGCCTTTGAAAGTAGTTTACACCAATCGAATTTTGATCATTTTCCGAATCATTAAAACCCAAATTTAAAAATTTCTAACGACTAATTTTTTTTAATGCGTTTTTAAATTTTTGGTTTTATTAGAGATGGGTTATGCGACCCCAAAAAAGCAAATGTTTTCGTATTCATCAGGCGACAAATTTAAATCGTGTGGAGATTAGGTAAATGTAACATTTTTGAAAACCGGTTACGATTTCAGGGGCCCAAAGCAAAATATTGGGGGCGCCTTGGTCTTAATTATATGCTTTTCGTTATCGCTTATAATTTGGGTATTTTTAAGAAAGATTCATTAACTTTTTGTATTTTCCCAAGTTTTAGGTTCTATAGTTATAATCCAGTTTTCAAAATCCAGTATTGGGCTAAGGGGGGACGGCAAGGGGCGATAAAACTCGAAAAGCAGATATTTTTTTTCACTTTTTTGTGTTTTCTTAGTATTTTACCACTGTTTTGCTGCGCTTAAACACTATTTTAAAACACATTGGCATGCCAATGTTTCCTACATTAGGCCAATGTTGGCAATCCCACATACTGAGGAGACATCAGTAGGGATGTTAAAAAACGTTTTTTTTTTAATTCGCTGTTTTAAAACATTCTTTAAAATATTTTTTTTTTGTTTTTTATTCATTTTTTTTTTGTTTTTTATTTTTCGAACCCAATTCTCAAAAAAAAAAATATTTTTAATTATTAAACTGCACTGATAAAAAGGTACTGAAAATTACAATATTGGTTCTGTGAAAAATACCCAACTTATTTTGAATTTTTACAGATTTATTATATTTTGACATCTTTTTTTGAATTTTACACAAAAACTGTGATATCACTAATTAATTTTGTAATTTTTAAATATCAATCTTGTAATTTCAAAATTATTATATTTTTCTAATTTAAAATCACAAATTATGTTTTGTAAAAGTATAACGTAATTTGGCAATATTCCTACGGAATTTTGTGATTTTACCAAATATATTTCAGAATCTAATATCCAAGGCCGTAGATGGGGGGGGTAATTACCCCCTCTATAGGACAAAAAAATTTGTTTTGTATTACATTATCCTAAAATATATATATATATATATATATATATATATATATATATATATATATATATATATATATATATATATAAACTTATATTCCCAAATAAAATAAGGGGTATAGGGTATATGGTGATCTATAAAATTATGCAGATCTGTATTTTAAATTTCGTACGGGCTTACGGTGAGATATTTAGCTAAGAGTCTGCTCGAACAGAAACGAGCAAAAATCGGCTTTTTCCGGAACATATCGGATGATATTGTTACTTTTATTTTTGTTTTTTCTACATTTTATATTTTTTAAATTTAATATTGTTACTTTTATTTTTTATTTGTGTTTTGACATTTTCGTTAAAACATGTATTTTTGTTAAAATATTAAAACATAAAAATTTACCTTTTTTTTCATTTTAAATCCCGACAAAAATATCTACGATCTTGGTATTAACCTCCCCATGGAAAAAATACATCTACGCCCTTGCTAATATCCCAACACCCTGGGCATGCGCGGCAAGTGCGCTTCCATGATTGATTTAATCGACTATCAAATAACATTTAGACAGGTACACATCGCAACGCTCTACTATTTTTGAGTGTTATAACTTGTTTAATCGTGTCTTATGCTCAATATATAAGATAATATCTGTATAGGTATTAGTATTTACGTATAGTCATTAAGAAAATAACATTTTGTTTTATATAGATAAATCTAATATAGTTCTTTTATGTTTATGCAATACTAGGTACAAGTCATTAGCCTAAAGCTTAAATATTTCTTTAAAGTTGTGCTTACTTTGTAATAAAAAAATATATATACAGTGCGGTCCAAAAGTCACCCCCCCTTTTAACTTTTGAACGTGTTGAGATATCGACTTCAAATTTAGAACTCTTAAATAAGGAAACTTAAACTAACTTTTAGCATATATTTGATATTTTCAGCTCTTAAAATGGGGGCAGGGGGGCATTATGGGACATTTTTTTAAATAGAAAGGGGGGTCGTGTGATACATCATTTTAAAGCTTATAAAATTCTCTATCTAAAATAACGTTTTTAAATTTTTAAAAAATGATTTTTAAGGTTTTTATTTTTCAATTTTTTGTGCTAAAACATTCGATTTTTTAAGTTTTTTTTTTTTATAAATTTTTATTTATGTCAACTAAAATTAATTTAAAAGCATAATTAACATTTTTTTATGAAGAACTTAGGCATTTTTAAAAAATTATTTGTTTTTTTTTAGAGGAATTTTGACATTAATACCCATTTTCTTAAACCCAATTTTTTTTTTATTTAAAAATATGGAGTTAAAGGGAGAATTTTATAATCTTTAAAATGATGTATTACACGACCCCCCTTTCCATTTAAAAAAAATTGGCCCCATGGCCCCCTGCCCACATTTTAAGAGCTGAAAGTATTAAATATATGCTAAAAGATAGTTTAAGTTGTCTTATTTAAAAGTTCCAAATTTGAAGTCGATATCTCAACTGGTTCAAAAGTTAAGAGAGGGGGGGGGGGGTGACTTTTGGACCGCTCTGTATATATATATCAATGATTTACGTGTTTGGTGCAAAATTTATTAAACTGATTTGGCCCATCCGTTTAGTAAGTTAAGCATTTAATATATAAATATAAAATAACTTCGACTTTTTGTGTTTATTAAAAGTTTGGCCCATTTGATGCAACTGTGTTACAACTTAAAAAATAAATAATATTTATTTTAAAAAAGTTATTAGTACAGTAACGTTGGTATTTTATTTACCTTCTTACTGTGCTAACAACTGTACAATAGAAAGGTTTTGAGTTGTGACATTAGCTTAGTTTACACCATAGGTACTATATTTTAAGTCCAGGTACTTTTTTTTTACCTATCTCTGTTTACAGGATTTTGTACACAGAGATAGGTAGATAAAAAGTATCTGGACTTAAAACATAGTACCTATGGTGTAAACTAAGCCATTATTGCACCAAACGAGCGAGTTGTAAATTTACAAGGTAAATACTAGTAAAAAACAAAAGCGGCTCCCTGGAAGAACTCCGTTGTTCGTAAATGTGAAGAATTTGCTAAATATTCTTTTCTTAAATATAACAACAAGTGCAAACTCCTGATATTCAAGCCTTCAGTTTACAAAGACGTATTTGTACCTCCGGTTTTTCTGGACAACAGTGAAATAGAACGTGTGTATGAAATTAAATATTTATATTATAAATAATAGTTTGTGCTATAACTCCGAAATACAACGCCATTATAAAAGGCTTTGTGTTCGGGCAAATATGTTGGCCAGAAAATTTGTTAAGTGTTTTGTGGATGTTAAAAATCTCCTGTTTAAAACATTTTGTTACAACCTTTACTCGGCTGAACTTTGGTGTAACCACACTGTCGCGTCGTGGCGTACTTTACGCGTGTGCTATAATAACCATTAATCGGAATAAATTCAGTTATGACTCATCAACGTTGAAAATAAACACAGAAACATAGGCTTACGGAATAATTTTGCCGAATTATGAGGGAAATTTTTATAAAGGTTACTAAATCGAAGCATTTATCGACTAATTTGTTACACACAACAATATTGAATATACATATTAACTATAAATATGTAAATATATCGGTGTTTTTCGAAGAAAATAACAATGTAAATATTTAAAACCTCGCGTCAACGATAGAATCGACGCGGTGCCTATGCGAGCACTGGAAATTCGCCGATGACTGATAATAACGCTTACAGCCTTCTACACCGCTTATCACGGTATAACAGTGCTTTAGAAATGTTTGCTTCGGCCGGTATAGACACTCTGGATGCACTACGTCGAAAAAAGCTTGCCAACTTTGTGGACCGTCTACGGAAAAGCAATAATGACATCCTTAGAAGCATAGTGTCCTCCGATGTCTTTTGGACTTCCTCAGTCATAGCCAGTTGGCGTCGTCTCTGCTTCTAATTATTTTTTTTTTATACCTTTTTATATATATATATATGTTTCTTTTTGTTATTTTGATATGGCTTCAAACGCCGGAATAAATATTATTATTATTATTATTATTATTATTATTATTATTATTATTATTATTATTATTATTATTATTATTATTATTATTATTATTATTATTATTATTATTATTATTATTATTATTATTATTATTATTATTATTATTATTATTATTATTATTAAATTCACTAGTGAATTTTACAAAATTTGTATCTAGTTTTTAAGGAATATATATTGTAATATCACATTTAAAAAAACTAAAAATTTAATTTTTATTCCTGAAATTTAAAATATAAAATTTGTAAAATTCAATTTATTTTTGTAAATGTTTTGTAATTATAAAAAATCCAATTTTTATTCAGGAAATTTACAATTTACAAATTGTAAAATTTAGATATCTATTATTTAAATAAATAAACAGTATGTATTATGTAAATTACTTTTCACAACTTTTTTACCCACGATACATTCGGGAATTTGACCAATTCGTTTTTACAGTGTATCTTTTAATTGTCAAATTAGTAAAATTCGTATATTTATTAGGGTGCTTTTTTTTTCGACTATTTTTTTTTTGATGCCATCACGAAATTTTGTTGGTAGTACCCTAAAAAAATTTCCCTCAAAATTTTAGCCCTTAATATTAATATTAAGTAGTGGACCAAGGCATGTAAAGATTTCCCATTGAAAATAAACGTAAACTTTGATTTTTTTTCTTTAAATTTCTATAGCTTAGCGCCATTTTATGGTATCGCTTCGAACATAGACAGGTATTTCTCAAAATTAAATGCTCTACAAAAGTGCCCATTGCGGCATAATCATAACTCGTACTGGTGAGGTAGTTTGGGCCACCAAACCCAATTATTTCATAAAATTTACGTTTTTCTGTCCTTATCTCGTAATTGACAAGAGCTACAAAAAATATTTAAATGACAAACTTGTAGGAAATTTAATTTCCTACAAAAATAGTCCTTGGCACTAAATCGCTTACATCAATATTTCTTGAGATATTAAATTCTAAAGTTTTTGTTATTTCAAATTATTATCGAGTATCACGTCAAATTATAAAAAATCGTTATTTCATTATACATCACTATCTCAAGAAATATTGATGTTAGCTATTTAGTGCCAAGCACCATTTTTGTAGGAAATTAAATTTCCTACAAGTTTGTCATTTGAATATTTTTTGTATCTCTTGTCAATTACGAGATAAGGACAGAAAAACGTAAATTTTATGAAATAATTGGGTTTGGTGGCCCAAACTACCTCACCAGTACGAGTTATGATTATGCCGCAATGGGCACTTTTGTAGAGCATTTAATTTTGAGAAAATTCGGCTATGGTCGAAGCGATGCCATAAAATGCCGCTAAGCTATAGAAATTTAAAGAAAAAAAATCAAAGTTTAAGTGTATTTTCAATGGTAAATCTTTACATGCCTTGGTCCACTACTTAATATTAATATTAAGTGCTAAAATTTAGAGGGAATTTTTTTTAGGGTACTTCCAACAAAATATCGTGATGGGACCGAAAAGAAAAATAGTCGAAAAAAAAGCACCCTAATATTTATATTATTTTTTTGAATATTTAGAACTTCAATTTGGTTTGCCTCAGATAAAAGTCACAAATAAGTTAGGTTAGGATCTGATCGTTAATTTATTGCGTTCAACGTTTTGTGAAAATTTTATGATTTTGTTCGATAATTAATACACTTTAAGGATCCTGGCTGCCAGGACCTGTGCCTGGTATTCCATTGTGCCACGATCTGGTTATCCATTGGTTGTAAATTTGTATATGTATTAAAATAAAAAACAAAGAAAAAAAACAGAGGTCATTTGTTTTAAAACAAAAAAAAACTTGTTTAAAAAAAAACAAAAGCGTTTTTTATAATTTACATCCCTAGACATCAGCCGCCCTAAGGCTGCATATGACGGGCCAATGTTGGCAAAACTGCATTGGTCCTACATATTGTTTGCACTTTTTGAAAATATGTTTAAATAAATATGTTATTGGGTTCTGCTTTATTTTAAATCAAAAATACGTGATATCCCTTAAAAAAAAATATTTTTTTATCAGAAAAATAAATTGGCATTCTAAATGCATTTGTTCTATTTGAGAAAGTTAGGACAAAATGATCTAAAAAGTCAAATTAAATTACTAAGATCTGTAAAGTTAGTCCTAGTCCTGACTTATTCATGTAGTAAAGACTAGTTAAGACAATTTTATTTATAAAACATAGAACAAAGATCTTAGGCTAATGTTTTAGGATTTGGATTTTATATAGGACATTTCTTTTTAGTAGGCACATGGGGCTAGTGTAAAGCAATACAATGGTGTGCTTATCTCAAAAAGTGCATTTTTGCAGATAGGACAACTTGTCTTATCAGGGCAGAATAGGAAAAGTGTAATTCATAGGGTCAAAACTGTCCCAAAAGTGGGATATTCATTACTTCAAGAAATCCAATATACTTCACAGCAGGGCCGTAGAGAGAAAATCGGCCCCCGGGGGTAACAACCTAAGGGCCCCGACTAAATTTTTTGTAAAAATTTTGGTGACTTAAAAAGAAGCTCATCACCTCCACCCAGGCCCCAAAAGCCCAAAAAAATCCGGGCCTTCCAAATTTATTTTTTACCTCCTGAAAAATTTTAATGTGTAAAAAAAAGAAAAAAAAGCTCATCACCCCTACCCGGGCCCACCGAAAAAATCCGGGCCGCCCAAAATTCAAAATTTTTATGACTAAAAGAAAGGTCATTAGCCCGGACAAACAAGCTTTGACCGTGAAGCTTTGTACAAGTAAAAAATTGGTGATGACCTTTTCCAAACCTTTTCGTGAAATATATAACTTTCGTATTTTGAATTTAGTGAAATATACAACTTTTGTATTTTGAAACCATGAAATATACAACTTTTGGATCAATGAAATATACAATTTTTCAAAATAAGTAGGGGCAGGCTCCCCCCATCCCCCCATAGCTACTGCCCTGAATGTGGGTTTGCTAACATTGGTCCAATGTAGGAAACATTGCCAATGTTTGGCCAACGGGCGGCCAACGAACCAATGTTTGCTGTGCGGGATTGGGGCGTTGTGTTCCGAAACCAAAAAAATTACTCCAGTCCCGGGAAATCCCGTTTCCGGGATTCTGGGACAGCATTCCCTATAGGTAATACGTCGAGAAACTTGAAAAAAGCAGTAAAAATATTATAAAATATATTTTTCAAAAAATTTTACTTTGCAAAACTTTCCTGGGGAAAAGTAAAAGAGCAAAATTTTGGTTTAGTTTGAACTATAAAAAAATATATAATTTTTACCTGATACCCCTTACAGTATGGGCCTTACTTTGTTTCACTTTTTTTCACTCGATCTTTGATCCCCTCACCCCTAGAGCTGTGACACAATTGGTGAATATCCCCATAGGACCAGTAGATTTTGTTATTCTCTTAGGTAAAAACTATATAGCAGTTTATAAAAGTTTTTGCCTAAAAGAGTAACCGAGCCTCCCTAAATCTCAATTTTTGTCACTTTAAGATTCCTTCGAGTTACTAGACTGCACTAGGTAATAGATTAGCTTAGAAAGGGCCTCACATGAGAGGGACTACAGGCCATTGCCTTTCCCGGTGAGTAAATCAGCAGCCCTAAACAGATGAATGTCTTCAATTCATTTCATAATACATAGCCTTTCTGATAAAATTATACAATTCGGAACGCTCCAGCAGATAAATTTTAGGGCATAAAACGTTGATGCATGACATGCATGCCCCTACACTCTTCTGTAAAAAAATTACTTAACTTCTAATAAATCCAATGGATTTAAATCCAAAATTATTCATCAAAAAATCCAAACGAAAATATATAATTATTCATTTTTACTTTCAGTTTCAACTGAACAAAACAAAATTTTTAGGTTATTATTATTTACGGCGCTCAGTTTCAGACCGACAAAAATAGCAAGGTCTTGCCAGATATATCGTCAAGATATTTTCAGGTATTGCAATGGAATGGTGCACGGGAATACCAAGTCTTGAGTAAATGTAGTAGTAGTAGTAAAAGGTGGGTAGGCTCCGACGCCTGACAAGTAGGCCCAATGGCCCTTTTTGTCTGCCCCAAGATTACCTACTTAACCTGCTGCCTATCCTCCCTCTTCCTGAATCTGCCAGACCTTCTGATGAAGTTCATAACATCTGACCAGGCTAGGAGGCTCATCTCTTCCTTCGCTAGTGTTACCACACCGAAGACGTCTTGTCTGAGCCTGCCCAGAGCCTCACACTCCCCTATGAAGTGGTAGGGCGTTTCCTCGTCCATCCCACACCCAGGGCAGGTGAGTAAATGTAACTGACCTTGCGACTTTTGCCAATATTGCCAAAATAGCAATATCGTTTGTGCACGAGAATAGACGTGAATGAAGGGTGTGTTTCGATGTGGGATAGTAAAGTAAATTTAACTGACCTTGCGACTTTTTCCAATATTGCCAAAATAACAATATTGTTTGTGCAGGAGAATAGACGTGAATGAGGGGTGGGTTTCGATGTGGGATATACAGTCGGTAAAGTAAGAGCGTGTCACCTATAGCGTGTAGTCGGTAAGAGAGAGCCCTACTTTTTTTTTTCTGGGATATACTTTACTTCCAGACCGACAATGCGCTGTACGTAGAGACTTTTTCTGAACCTTATTTTTAGTGACTCAGCACGTTTTAAAACATTTGTGCTGCGTACCCATCGCGGTTGGAGGCTGTCTTCCTCTGTTTGCACCCGAAAGGCCCGAAAATGATGCCTATAGCGGCTGCAGAGTATATGGGAAAGTCAAAAACATTCGTCAACAAGTGGGTGAAACCAAGAGGCAAACAAACTGATGCAGAAAGGTTTGGATATATCACATGAAACAATTCGTACTCATCACCAGGCTCACGACTTAAAGTAGCGAAGTACGATAAAGAAACTGTTGAGTAAAACACAGCGAGAAAAATGACTCGCGTGGGCCAAGGGAAACATCGATCGAGACTGAAGCAAGGTTATTTTTACCGATGAAGCTTCCTTTTGGGGTTACGTTATCACCCCCCGGGCCTGGACATCCTCCACCAACCGATTGGTCCAGCGAACCGTGAAACAACCTGTTAAGATTCATGTTTGGGGGTGTCTCTCGGAAAAAGGTTTTGGATTTGTATTTCTCTTTACTTACAACTTGAACGCTGAAAAAATGGTCGAGATTTACAAAAAAGCTCTTATACGGACTGCTAAACGTTGGTATGGCGATAAAAATAAGCAGTGGAACCTCCAAGAGGACAAAGACCCCAAAAATCGGAGTAAGTTGTGTAAAAAGTGCACTGGCTACAATGCAATATGGGCCAGGAGAGCTGGTCAAAAGTTGACAAATTTGACTTGAAGTTCAAAAAAGTAAATAGGGCAAACGAATAAGGAATAGTTAGGGCAATTATTCTCAAAATTTTATTACATTATATTAAAGCGATTTTTTTTCTACAAGAGTTTAAACTAGAAAAAAACATAATTTTTGTGATGCTTTTATTACTAAAATAAATACTACACCTTTAAATAAGCAATCATTTAAGTTCTGTTTTGAATTAAAATAATTAAGAGAGGTATAAACTAACTAAATATCATATTGAATTAATAAAAAAAATTAATTCTTACGATTTGTGTACTTTTAAATTAGCAGAAACCTGATAATTTACACTTTCAATATAAAATAACCTTGCATAACGCTACCGATTTTTAAATACCATATGGTATTGCCTGGATGCACGTTTTTGCCCGTTTTTTTGTATAAGGAAATATTGAACTTTTGTGTAATGTGTGGTATAGTATTTTGTGTAGTATACTTTTTGAGTAAAACTTCGTTTTTGGCCAAACTCCCCTTTTGGTCGTAATATAGTAAAAATTAGTAACAAGGGGTTTTCGAGGATGCTGAAACCGAATCTGTTTTTAAAAATTCAAAATTCAAAATGGCGGATCCAAATCTGTTAGATTTTATTGGATTCTGATGAAAATTGGTATTCAGGAGTTTTTTCAGGATGCTGTAATCAAATCTGTTTTTAAAAATTAAAAATTTTAAATGGCGGATCCAATATGGCGGCAAATCTGTTAGATTTCATTGTATTCTGATGAAAATTGCTATTCAGAGGTTTTCGAGGATGCCGAAACCGAATATGTTTTTAATTATTTAAAATTCAAAATGGAGTAGCTAATATGGAGGCAAAATCTGTAAAATTTCATAGGATTCTGATGACAATTGGTGTTCTGAGATTTTTGAGGATGTTAGAACAGAATCTGTTTTTTAAAAATATAACATTTTAAATGACGCATCCAATAGGGCGGCAAAATTAGTTAAATTTTATTGAATTAGGATGAAAATAGGTATTTAAGGGGTTTTAAGGATTCTGAAATTGATAACTGAAATGATGGAAATTGGTACCAAAATCATTTTAAAAACAAATTCGGTTTTATCATGTTCAAAAACCCCCGAATAGCAATTTTCATCAGAATCCATTAAATCCAACAGATTTGGCGGAAATATTGGATCCTCCGTATTAAATTTTAAATTTTTAAGAACAGATTCGGATGCAGCATCCTCAAAAACCCTTGAATATTAATTTTCATCAAAATCCAATAAAATTTTACAGATTTTGCGGCCATATTGGATCCTCCATTTTAAATTTTAAATTTTTAAAAACAGATTCGGTTTCAGCATCCTCGAAAACCCCTGGGTGCTGATTTTTATTAGAATCCAATAAAATCTAACAGATTTGGCCGCCATATTGGATCCGCCATTTTGAATTTTGAATTTTTATAAGTCGGTTTCAGAATACTCAAAAACCTCTTGTTAATAATTTTTACGATACGGCTTTAAGCCGTGTTTGTGCCAAAAACGAAGGTCTCCTGGCCCATATTGCAGTGAAAGAGTGCATCCGACATCATCACGCTGGATTGGCCATCCTAATCGCCCGACGCAAACACCATTGAAAATGTGTGGTCATTCATTAAGCACAAGCCTCGCGGAAAAAAAGGTATACACAATAAAGCAGCTATCACGAGAAATTCTGACAATATGGAGGTCTTTGCAGAAGGAATATCCAAAAAATCTCTTTCAACGTATGCCCTGATGATGCCAGGCGGTCATTAACGCAAATGGAGACTGGACAAGTTACTAAGTTATTTGCATTGATCTATCATTCATTAACTGTAATTAAATGTAAAAAAAAAGTATAAATATATTCTTAAATAAACAATGCGAGACCCGCTCTTACTTGACCGACTGTAAAAGTAATTTTGATCCCATTTAATATGTTTTTTTTTTAATTAAGTTTCTAATAACGGAGATATTGGCCGGGAAGTAAAATTTAGGACACCCGGTATACCATTTACTGTGAATAGTATAATGGAATCAGTAGCATTACATATCACATTTACGGCTTGTTTAATTATAAAATAAATTGAAACTGATATGATAATGTTGTTAATGTTCATTCATGTTGTTCTATGAAAATACGTATTTTAGACAATCTATGTATAGGGTTAGCAAACACCAAATGTGGTGTCATATTATAGGTAACAAAGGCGACGCGCCGTTCATTGCATTTGCTGATAACTACCTAACATAATTGAACTTGCTAGTAAAATGAAGCAATCAACTTTATCCATTGTGACTGCGTTCTCCACTAACATTTAAGTAATAAAAAGATTAAAAATATCT
>OY294049.1:32246863-32379618 GCA_958510825.1 Brachypterus glaber
GAAAATTAATTACGAGGTAGGATTTTTTGTCGTTACGTATTTTAAATAAATGTTCGTTTTAATTTATTTACTAGCAGTAGTCCCGTGACTTCGCGTACGATTCCAGACACTAATAAAAGTATTTGTAAGCAAATAACTACAGCTTCTCTTTTTTGGTGGCCTTATATTATACTAGGGTATCAGGTGCCGAAAATCCGCCAAAGTAGCCTGACACTAAAGAAAATTTTCCAACATAAAAGCATTTAAAAAATATGTCAATCTGGACTTAATTTAATTTTATTTAATGTATATTAATAACACAGGACCACAAAAAAAATAGTGTCACTTTTTCAGAAACCAGACTATATTTTTTCTACGTATTTTTGGGCGCTGAAAACGAATATGGCAATGAAAAAAATTCTTGACCCTCAAAATCTTAAGATATAGCGCACAATGTTTTTTTTTATGCATTGGAGGCAAAAAAAAATAAATCCGAAAAAATTTTTTTTTGGAAATATTGCTAAATACCCTGGTTAATTTTTTATAGGGCCTTAAATTCCAAATATGGCACTTTTTTCGTCTTTTTTTGATTTATTTCATTAAAAAGTTTATATAAATAATACAGATAGAGCCAAAAATTTATATATGTAATACTACTACATGCATGTGCAATAGGGTGGTCGCGAAAATTCAAATTAAATATACGAATGCTACCCACACAAAAATTTGTTGCCCTTTAAGGTAATATGAATTATCCAAAATTTGAAGTCAATCGAAATACGTTAAGGCACCGCACAGTGGTCCTAAAGTTTTTTAACCTATCCATTTTACGAGCTTCTTTAATTTTACACTTATAAATTAGCAGATTTTGAAATCTTAAACTGTTATCACCTAAAATTGCTGCCTAACTTGTGACTATTGCTTACGTAAAATTTAAGGTGGCTCCCAAGTCGTTTAGAGTTAGCAGGTTTAAGGTTCTTTAAACCTCAAAAATTCCATAATTTGATTGGCTTTTTTTATCCATTTTCTACCCTTGTATCCACAAGGTGTAAAAATGTTAACGGGCCCTAGTCTGAAATTGTAGACTTATACATGTATATTATATATATAAAATTTTAGGTGAATCGTAAAAAGTTAGGAGGTCGCGCAAGAGCCGTAAATGTTTAAAAATGGAAGATTTATTTTTTTTTAATTTAAAATAAAAAAAAATATTTATGAGAGTTTAAGATTGCAAATATTTTTATTTTTTTTGGTCTTATAATGGTTTTACTTTTTTTTAGTTTTTATTTAACTTAAGTTTCTAGTTTTTTAGTTTGTTACTATGTTAGTTTGTTATTTAGTTTTTTTGTTAAGCAGGACACCTTAGGTTAATGCTAGCAAGCTGAAATTTGATATAATTATTTCTCCGAAGACAATACAATATAATAAAATAACATTATTCCCCCCACCCCCCTCATTGGGGGAGGTATAGCTCTTTTTTAATTCTTACCAATATGTTTGTGTAAATTTTGTATTGAAGGTGTTTGCCTAGTAGAACGAAATATAATATTTAAAAAAATGTCCCATACCCTAGGGGCAATTTAAATATTTATAAACAGTCGTTTAAAAATATATTATATTTTTTTATACACAAACTGGATTCTCGTTATCACTTTCAGATTTTTAGTTTATATACATTATAATGTATATTGTTACATTATTAATGTATAATGTATAATTAGCACAAGTCAGAAGCTTATTTGGGGCTCTCCATGCCTATATAATATCTGCAAAAATAAACTATAAACTATATACCAGGTGACACAAGAAGTATTGCCTACGAATTATCTCCGTAATTATAAAAGATAACTTTTTGAAATTTATAGAGCTTGTATAAACCGTAAATACCCCGATTTTGACATCGTCATTATAAAAAATATCACTGCTGGTCTAAGCGGAAAGTGGCGTTATTTTAATTTAGTGAAATCAAAAATAGGTCGCTTTATTTAAAAAATTAGCCAAAAATGGCGTTAAGGTTGATGATTTAAAAAAAAAAACTTTAAAATAACGCCATTTTCATAAAAACAAAAGAAAATCATTTTCAGATGAACAGTAATTTCTTAGCCTTGAAATGTCAAGTTTCAGAAATATTCAAATATGGACGTCATAGAACCGCCATGTTGTTTTTAAGAAAAATGGCTCCCGTGGCGCCATATTTAATGCAAATATTGACTTTTTTAAAGAAGAATATGAAAATGTAAGCAAATATATAGGGTTCCATTTAAAAAACAAAAGTTGGTATCACTTCCGCTTAGACCAGAAGTGATATTTTTTATAATGAATATGCCAAAATCGGGGTATTTACGGTTCATACAAGCTCTATAATAATTATTTTATTTTATTATATTGTATTGTCTTCGAAGATAAATAACTATACCAAATTTCAGCTTGCTATCATTAATCGCCTAGCTGGAGTGACCCTAAATGTCAATGGGAGGTGCATTCTGCTCTGTACAATATATATGCCGGTATATGCTGAAGAAAATGTGCCAGTTTTTGTAGATCTACTGGGTAACTTTGCGGCTATTGTTGATGAAGTTAACCCTTCTGATGTCATATTCTTAGGCGACTTCAACGCAGATCCCTCAACCAACTTTTATATTGAATTACTTCAATTTTGTGACGACTCGAACTTATCTATATATGACACATCTGTACTTGACGCCAACAGTTTTACTTTTATTAGCGACGCCCATCACACAACCTCCTGGTTGGATCATTGTATTGTCTCGCATTCCTTAATTAGCAATGTTTACGATACTAATCCATCTGATCACTTTCCTCTATCTATGACACTTAAGATAGATAATCTGCCTTCCTTGGCTGTAACTACTGTTAGTTCTGGGAATTCTCTAAACTGGACAAAGAACTGCGAAGAGCTTGCTGATCTATACGGTAACAATACTAACGAATTTATGACTAAAATACTTCTTCCTTCGTCTATTCATTGCAGCAATATTAGATGTAATGACTACTCTCATAGAGAGGAAATAGCGAAATTTTACTCTGATATAATATCGAACCTTAAATGTGCAATAGCAGCTACTTTTAAAACGAAGAGTATAAAGAGGCGTAATCCGGTACCTGGCTGGTCTGAAGAGGTTTCTAATGTATGGTCTGCGCATATTGCATTTTTGGAGTGGGTTGCTGCTGGACGTCCTCCTGATGGTCCAATTAATGAGGAGCGGCGTGTCCTTATGTCTATTTCATTCTGGAAATCTACCTCGTCTATGGCTGTGAAAAAGTCTACGATAGCCACTACTATCGATGGGATCTCAGGAGAAAGTGACATAGCCCAGCTCTGGGGTACCAACTTTGAAAATTCTGGCAATTTATATCCCTCTAATAATGTACCTGATGAATTTAATCTACTCGCTGATGAGTGTCCTATAATATCTGCTCTGGAAGTTGGAAATGCAATCAAATCCCTTAAGCGTAGCAAATCTGCTGGCTGGGATGGAATTTGCCCTGAACACCTGATATATTCTGGTAAAAGAGTCTCCGTTCTTCTTAGCATTTGTTTTACAACAATGTTACGTCATGGTTTTATATCGAACGACCTAACTAAAACCATATTTGTACCTGTTCTTAAGAATAAGACTGGAGACGTGTCTGCATCGTCCAACTATAGGCCTATTGCTCTTTCTACGGCTATGTCTAAAGTTCTTGAAATCATAATGCTTAATGTGCTCAGCCCCTTTCTCTCCACGGAACCTAACCAGTTTGGTTTTAAGAAGCGTTTAGGAACCTCCGAAGCTGTTTTTGTACTCAAGGAAACTATTAGATACTATGTCAACCTGAAAACTCCTGTATATGCTCTATTCCTTGACCTCAGTAAGGCTTTCGACCGAGTACATCATCCAACCCTCATGAAGATTCTTAAGGAGCGAGGAGCGCCTTCTCTCTGGTTGCGGCTTTTGTCGCATTGGAACAATAACGTAGTCGGAGTTGCCAGATGGGGTTCCAGTTTTTCTCCACCGTTCTATATCAGAAATGGTGTGCGTCAGGGTAGCCTTCTTCCACCTGATGTATTTAATGCCTACATCGACAGTCTTCACCTTCGTCTAAAACTCTCCGGTGTTGGGTGCTATATCAATGGAGTGCTAATTAACTGCCTTAGCTATGCGGATGATATGGTTCTGCTGTGCCCTTCCCTTGAAGGACTGTATAAACTCATTAGGATATGTGAAGATTTCGCTGTAGAGCACCACCTTGTATATAATGTCAACAAAACCTGTGCCATGGTGTTCAGACCTTCTAATTATAAAGACTTAGTGGTGCCCCCGATCAAACTTAACGGTAGTCTTATAAGTATAGTGTCGCAATTCAAATACTTAGGGCATATTCTAACCTGTGATCTCTCCGATAATCTCGACATTCAGAGACAGTACAAAGCCCTCTGCGTCCGTGCTAATATGTTTACCCGTCGTTTCTCCAAGTGTAACTCTGACATTAAAAAACTGTTATTTCAAACATATTGCTCAGGGATCTACATGTCCGAACTTTGGTGTAATTATACACTGGGATGGTGCAATAAACTGCGCGTGTGCTATAATAATGCGTTTAGACTCTTAAATAACATACCGAGATTTTCTAGTGCTAGTGAAATATTTGGACTTTTTAACTAGCAGTAGATCCTGAACGCTTTGACCTACATCCTTACAATTTGGTATTTTATTATCCCAAAACATATAAAAAATATTCTCCAAAATTCAAGCCTTTAACGCGTTTAAAAGTTATTAAGTAATATGATTTATTTTTTATTATTAAATTTTTTTTCTAGATAACTAGGGACTACCAAATTTTATTTCCTATTTCATTTCCTATAGACTTTGAGTCGCTGAAACCGAATCTGAGCCTAGAATTTTTCTATCGCTTTGGGTTTTTGAGTTTTTAAGATAAATAAACTTAAAATGCCTTTAATTGTAATTTTTAGTGTCTAGCAATGTTCTCCTGAACTGAACTGAATTGAAGCCGATAGCTGAATTCTGTAGATTAAAAAATTAAACTTGGTAAGCAATCCTATTTCAATCGTTGATGTTCTCCTGAACTGAACTGAATTGAAGCCGATAGCTGAATTCTGTAGATTAAAAAATTAAACTTGGTAAGCAATCCTATTTCAATCGTTGATTGGTTAAAAAAATTCTTTTTTGAAGTCACAAATATTTTTTTAAATCTTATTTTGCAACATTTTTTGTTGTTTATAATAGATCCTAATCGCATTGCCAACTTGGTAACTTATTATTCCCAAAACATTATGAACAGTGTGAGTGATCACTCGAAAAAGTACCTGAAAACTAGTTTTAAATTACCCATAGTCAAGGCCTAGAAATTTTTTAAAACCCAAAAATAATTTTTTTATTTTCAAGTCCCTTTCTCACGACCACACATATTTACTTGTGTGTACCTGATGACAATATGTAATTATTTTATTATGAGATATCAGTTGTGCTGTTAAATTAGCTACGGCGATTTTTTTTTAATTTTTTTCTTTGGTTCTGAGTTTTCCTTCTCTCTGCAACAAAAAACAAATTTTTATCATGATATGTACAGCATAGAAAAGTTTTTATTAACCTGTCTTTTATCCACTGCTTAGCAAAATCCATTTCCTTTTTAAGCAATTTATAATTTATACCATCATTGGTCTCGACCTTCACAATCCTAGCTTTATTTGCATCTATTCTTAATGATATCTTTGTTTCAGTAAATTTAAAATATTGTTTTTGTAAAAATTCCAGTAAAGAAACTGATATTTGCCTACTAGTGTCATGTATTTCTTCAACAAATGCAAGAAACCATGTTGAATTTTCCACAAAAATCACAAATCCAAACATATCTTCAAATTGGTGATCTTCTCCATAGTATAAGTAATTTCTGGTTTGGGATGTTGAATATTCTTTTAAATCAATCGTGTTTTTGGTAAAGACATGAATAGAGTGGTAAGATCCTATACCTTCTACCGAAGGTGCATTGTTAAATCGGTCAGTTAAGGAATCTGCAATATTTTCAATTTCCTCAGAACTTACTAATTCAAAAGTAATGGTATTTTTAAATTTATCTGATGCCCACTCAAACAAATCCCATGCTGCCGAAATGAGTTTTTTGTTAATCCTTTGCAAGCTTTCTTTTGCGGCTAAGCGCTTAATGCTATCACCTAACCCATCACACGGACCTTTACCATGACTTCTCGCACCGTATCTTGAAAAACTGGGCTGTAGTTCTCAGAAAAATCCCCACATATAATGCACTCATCTTCCTTTAAATTACTTTCATTCTTTTAAAAAGTTCGATTGGCTTTTGGCTATGAAGTCATGGACTTTTAAGGCAGGAATTTTTTGCAAAAGTGTTTCTGTAAATTCCTCAACTGATTTTTCCAAGTTTTCTAAGTTAATATACTTTATGGGTATTTCATGGTCTTCAAAATACTTTTCTAACAATGTTTTTACGTTATTATGATCTGAACAATGTTCACATCGATTTAAATGGCATTCTTCTTTTTCTGGTTTACACATAGTCAAAGACAGGAGCTCGAACGAAAAGGGCGGGAAACATGTTTTCATCCGTTACATGTATACACAGAAAAAAGTAACTAGTTACATTAACCAATTAAGAACAATTATAATTTTTATAACTATTTTTTTTTTAATTAATGTAAATACTTTTTAGTAACATGGATTTATCTATTTATTTTTTATTTATTTATTTATTTATTTATTTATTTATTTCAAATATAATTGTTGTAAAAATAAAAAGTAACATTCAAAGAAAATACATAAACTAATAAATAGTTATCCTTAATTGGTTAATGCTTATAAGCGGTTAAAATTTACCAAAGCAAATTTTCATTATGTTTATATGGTTAAAATAATACATAATAATAACTTTAAAACGCATTAACCCAAAGTCTTGCATTTTGGCATATATTTTCTTTCAGCTTTAAGCTAACAAAATGGTAAATTGTAAGTGTCTAGATCAAAGAGTTCAGGATCTACTACTATTAATACTGAAAAATTACGAAAAAAATTTTTTTTTTAAATATTTTTTGCCGTATCTTCCACTAACACTTGATTCCAAGCAAAATATTTTAAGGTTTAAACGTACCACTATTTAGGACTATTCCCTGTTAATATGAAGAAAATTTAGGGGGTATGTATTTTTGCTATAATGGATTGAAAATTTTTAGGTTAGAGATCTAGGTCCGCCATTTTGTTTTAAGAAAAAAAGTTAAAATATAAATGCTCTAATCCAGAATTTTATTGTCTTTCCAACGAAATTAAAACCAACCTCGTATCATTGCTAGAAACGAAGTTATATAATTTTTTTAAAACCCTTGCAAACGCTCTACAAAAAGTTGATAAAATGGTCCACCCTAATATGTCCGAAAACAATTTTTTTCAAAAAAAACAAATAGGCTTATATTAAATAGAAGCCTATTTTAGGGCTGTATGCCGAAATTGGGCAAAATCGGGGAGATGAAAGTCAGAAGTTGGAACACTTGAGAAAGAATTACTCATTTTCGAAACGGGGCGTATTTGAAAAAAAATCCCGTGGAGGGTTTTCTCTAACATCGGTGGGCTACAAATAAAAAAATAACACAGGTCAACATTTAGTATGGAAAAAAACACCGGACCAGACCCAGGTACCCAAGGGTTTTTGGGGTTACTGATTTAGATGCCGAGGTCGGTCAAGCTCTATCACCTCAGTTTCAAGGTCATTTGAAGGTCAAACTGAGAAAAGGTGGTTGAAAAAATCTGAAAAAAATCATACATAAGTTTTTAGGGTCTCTGAATCCGATACTAAGGTCAGTAAAGCTCTATCACATCAGTTTCAAGGTCATTTGAAGGTCAAACTGAGAAAAGGTGGTTGAATAAATCTGAAAAATATCATAAATAAGTTTTTGGGGTCGCTGATTCCGATGCTAAGGGTGGTCAAGCTCTATCACGTCAGTTTCAAAGTCATTTGAAGGTCAAACTGAGAAAACATCTGAAAAAAATCATATATAAGTTTTTGGGGTCGCTGAGTTCGAATCCGGTGTTTGCTTACCCTTAAAAGGCATTCAAAGGTCGTTGCAAGGTCATTACTAGGAAATTTCGAGGTTAATTAGTGAGGAGAATATGTCAAAAAAATTTATATAAGTTCAAAATTTCAAAATATTTAAACCAAGTTTTTCCAAAAACGTGCCATTTCAGGCTAACTTTTTTTTCATATTTTGATAGTACCATGTTGGGAAAAAAAGCATATAAAAGAAAACCTGGGCGATTTTGAGAGTTTTTTTTAAATCGACAATTACTATTTTTTCTCCTGTCCTTAAGTTAAACTGTCTTATTGGTAGAATAAAACATATTTTAAAAATAAAATTTATTGATTTTAAGCATACATAGGCATAAAACAAGCTACTAATGTTATCTAGAAAATTAGTGTTTGTCGCAATATGGCGCATAACCTTGAAACTTAAATTATAAGGTCAAACTAAGAAAAGGTGGTTGAAAAAAACTGAAAAAAAAACATACTAAGTTTTTTAGGGTCACTGACCCCGATTCTAAGGTCAGTCAAGCTCTATCACGTCAGTTTCAAGGTCATATGAAGGTTAAACTGAGAAAAGTTGGTTGAAAAAATCTGAAAAAAATCATAAATAAGTTTATAGGGTCACTGATTCCGATGCTAAGGTCAGTCAAGCTCTATCACGTCAGTTTCAAGGTCATTTGAAGGTCAAACAGAGAAAAGATGGTTGAAAAAATCTGAAAAAAATCATACCTAAGTTTTTAGGGTCGCTGATTTCGATGCTAAGGTTATTCAAGCTCTATCACGTCAGTTTCAAGGTCATTTAAAGGTGAAACTGAGAAAAGATGGTTGAAAAAATCTGAGAAAAAATCATACGTAAGTTTTTAGGGTCACTGATTTCGATGCTGAGGTCAGTCAAGCTCTATCACGTCAGTTTCAAGGTCATATTAAGGTCAAACTGAGAAAAGGTGGTTGAAAAAATCTCAAAAAATCATACATAAGTTTTTAAGGTCGCTGATTTCGGTGCTAAGGTCATTCAAGCTCTATCACGTTAGTTTAAAGGTCATATTAAGGTCAAAGATTTTTTTCAGATTTTTTATTCCACCTTTTCTCAGTTTGACCTTCATATGACCTTGAAACTGACGTGATAGAGCTTGAGTGACCTTAACATCGGAATCAGCGACCCTAAAAACTTACGTATAATTTTTTTAAGATTTTTTCAACTACCTTTTCTAAGTTTGACCTTATTATCTAAGTTTCAAGGTATGCGCCATGTTGCGATAAACACTAATTTTCTAGATAACGTTAGTGGCTTGTTTTATCCCTATGTATGCTCAAAATCAATAAATTTTATTTTTAAAATATGTTTTATTCTACCAATAAGACAGTTTAACTTAAGAACAGGAGAAAAAATAGTAATTGTCGATTTAAAAAAAACAAAATCGCCCAGATTTTTTTTGATATGCCTTTTTTCCCAACACATGGTCCTATCAAAATATGAAAAAAAAGTTAGCCTGAAATGGCACGTTTTTGAAAAAACTTGGTTTAAATATTTTGATATTTTGAACTTTTTATATATATAAATTTTTTTGACATATTCTCCTCACTAATTAACCTCGAAATTTCCTAGTAATGACCTTGCAACGACCTTTGGATGCCTTTTAAGAATAAGCAAACACCGGATTCGAACTCAGCAACCCCAAAAACTTATATATGATTTTTTCTAGGTTTGACCTTTAAATGACTTTGAAACTGAGGTGATAGAGCTTGACCAACCTTAGCCTCGGAATCAGCGACCTCAAAACCTTATTTATGATTTTTTTCAGATTTTTTCAACCACCTTTTCTCAGTTTGGCCTTCATGTGACCTTGAAACTGACGTGATAGAGTTTGACTGACCTTAGCATCGGAATCAGCGACCTCAAAAACTTATTTGTGATTTTTTTCAGATTTTTTCAACCACTTTTTCTCGCTTTGACCTTTAAATGACCTTGAAACTGATGTGATAGAGCTTGACCGACCTCGGCATCGAAATCAGTGACCCCAAAAACCCTTGGTTACCTGGGTCTGGTCTGGTGTTTTTTTCCATACTAAATGTTGACCTGTGTAATCAGCTAAATCCGTGACCCAAGCCCTCAGCCTTGCCTGAATCGGCGCGGATACGCAATTAAATAATGTTGGTCACTTTTTTCCCGTTTGGTGGCACAGTACGGCTGCAGAGAAAAATCCAGACGTGTAGGGGTTAAATTGGCTTCAGATTTGGTTGCAGCGGGCTAAAATACATAGGATTATTATGGTCCTGTCCATGGCGCAGACTACTTTTATTTTTTGGCTTGTTTTATTTTTATTATCATTATTTGTAGGTATATTTTCTTGCTTTTTAGAAGACGTAATAAAAAATACTTTTATTCCAACCTTTCGGCGTTTATTGTACAGCCATTTCAAGGATATTACAACGAATTAAAAAATAAATGTATAAATAAAATTAAGTAAAAATATTTGGACTTTTAAAAGTCAACTTGACAAATATATAAAATTAATTAAGGCGTACAGGTATAAGTGTTAATGAGTTAGTGAAAAGATTTATCTTAATATGTTTAGATATAAAGTGTTTAAGTTTTGAGTATCCTTTCTAAAGTTTATAGTATTGTTTGAATTTAATTTAAAGTGAACCATTTCTAAAAATTTTCGTTTAAATTTATTTTTCTCCCTATCTAAAATTTTAACATTATCGAAGTCGAAAAAATGACCTTCATTGAAATGGTGAGTGCTGAGGGCTGTTTTATCCTTATAACAGATATATAATTTAATGTTGAAATGAACTGTACTTATTTATTATTATATATTTATAGATATATATTTTTTATGACATGTGCAAAAAAATTGTAATTTTAAAGCATGAATATATATTGAATCTTGAATCTTAATAGAACAAGAAAAGTAAAACTTTATTATTATTATTATATTTTAAAATTATAAGCTCTGTTTTGGACATTGTAACTTTTGTATTAAGATTTGTTGGAGATTAAAAAGTAGTGAAGCACAATAATCAGAATGGGGAGATTCAATGTTTTAAACAATGACAATCTATTACTCATATTGTGTAAATTTTTGAAATAAAACCAATTAATGCAATTTATTTATTTTTCATGATATTCTTTCTTTATTTATTGTTCAGGATATTTTATCTTTTAGTATTTCGAGCAAGACGATCCCGAATTATATTTAAGAAAAATTAAATATATCTTAGACACCGATATAGACCAAATCGACCATGAAATTTATTTTGCTGATGAACAATACGACTGTGGCCAGCTAACCAAAACCGTAGAATTAATACCAAACGGCGCAAAAATAAGAGTAAAAAACGACACGAAATTACAATACCTGAACTTGTTAGCAGAGTACAGGATATCTAAGAGTATCAATAAAGAAACAATAAAGTTTCTAAAAGGGTTAGATACGCTGATACCTATTCATTTATTGAGTATCTTCAACGAGGATGAGTTAGAAGTAGGTATTTTTTGTATGCATATTTTTTCATATCCCTTAAATCAACCGGCATGATGCGGCAGGCGAACTCTGTATGTACTATAGTAATCTGTTAATCACCGAAATTATATATGTGGCTGGTACTCAATGCTTTAAAATTTTAGCGGATAGGCTACTAGTCATAGTATGACATATTATGACATATTATGTAGAATTGCGGGGTACACGGAGTCCGCCAGCCGCAGATAGACTCCGAGTGTGTTAAACAAACCAAATGGTATTCAAATTTTATTTAAAAAAAAAAACAAAGAATTCTTGCTATGGTTTCTATTTGTTAATATGCTCGTTCCAGCTCATGATATGCGGTATGAGGGAATACAGCATCCCAGACTTAATATCGCACTACGACGTGGCCGGAAATTGTAAGGGATTAGGGCTGATTCAACGATGGTTTTTGACAGCTGTCCAAAAATTCACACAGGAGGAGATAGCGAGGCTGCTGCAATTCACAACTGGGTGTTCCCAGTTACCTCCTGGGGGTTTTAAAGAATTGACACCGAATTTTCAGATCACTGTCGCTGATACGATTGGAAAATTACCCACTGCGCACACTTGGTAAGTAATACTGGGCAATACGGTTTTTCGCCCTGGATGGAGTAATGTTTCTTAACTTGGTTTTCAAATGTTTCCATTACCTCAGGTTTCTGAGAAAAGTGAGATAAAAGTGGTAAAAAATATTACTTTAGCCCTCTTTGTTCTAAAATCATGAGACATAAAAATATTCTGGAGACAAATTTGGATTCGAAAACTCAGCCTTAGCCTCAGCATTAAAAAATATAAAACTTTAACATTAAATTTAAAGGTAAAATAAATAGGAGGACTAAGAAAACAATATTAAAAAAAATGGATCCTGTGACAAAACTAAGTAAGTGCTTAAAGGAACAAACTTAGCGCTGCGTTCTTTTGCTAAAAAATGTCAAAAAGCATCACTAGGGGTCAAAACTGAAATAAATATATGTTACTTAATACGGTTCCTACATAATGGAGCAACAGTTTAATGAAATATTATGTATTATGATGATAAAAAATACGCATATTTTTGTTTATAAATAATTTTTAACCCTTCGTTAGGCGCGCCTCTTTTTGTAACGTGGTTAGGCGCTTGTAGACCATTTTATTTTTTGTTTAAAAAAAAACACATTTATATTTTTAAAAACCAAATATCTTATGTTATTTATTTGGTTGTATTTAAAAGTTATTTATACATTTTTTTCAAATTATTATTGTTTTAGTAAGTGTTAAGGGTAAAAGAAAAATGATATATTGATGGCAGCAGTTAAAACGTGCTTCCGATAAAAATTTAATTTCTAAGCAAAAAACTGAGTGAAAGTGACCAAAAAGTACTTCTAAATAAAGTTTAATCCGTGTGCTAATAGTGAAAAATAAAAAAAAATGGCTCCCAGGAAACAGGACCAGGACAAAGTGGATCTAAAAGAAACCATCAAGGAATCTATAAGGGAATTATTTAGCGATGAAACGTTTGTAGAGAGTATTTTTAAATCATTGAATAAAAAACTACATAAGAAAGAAACTGTACAATTAATAAAAAACGTCGAAAATAAAATAAACATTTTGGAAGAAAAAATGGATCAGTTTTATCAGTCTGAAAAAAACAATAATTTATGTATATATGGAATCCCCGACGAAACTAACGAAAACACTAAAAACAAAACAATTTCACATTTCGAAAGTGTTTTGAATGTAAAATTTTCAACACAGGATTTAAGTGCTCATCGTATCGGGGTAGAAAGCGCTGAGAAACTGCGTCCAATAATTGTCAAGTTCAACAAGTCTGAGGATAAAAAGTTCGTATTTAAAAACTGTAAAAAATTCAAAAATACAAAAATTTTCATCTGTGAAGATTTAACAAAAAATAGGCTTCAACTATTAAACGCTGCAAAAGAGGTGTTTGGTAAAACCAAGGTATGGTCGTCAATGGGTACAATTCTTACGAAAATAGAGGATAAAATTACAAAAATTAGAAATCTAAATGAACTTTCAAAGTATCAACAATAAAGTCCAAACCATTTTTTTTTTGGGAGTTTACGTTTTAAAATTTTGCTTATCATTACTATATTTTTATTTTTTCAAAATTTAAATAGGTATATATATTTTGTAAATCTTTGTGTAGATAGGGAGAATTAATTCTCGAGACTTTGAGGTAGGAGATGTCGAGACTGGGGTATGCGACTGTATTAATGAGGGGTTTATAGGTAAAATTAGTTCTTTAAAAAACGATTTTTTTAATATAATTCATTTTAACATAAGATGGCTTAGAGCGAACTTTGACGAATTATTAGTGTATCTCGAAAGTTGTAAGTATGAAAATATTGATATTGTAGTTTTATCTGAAACAAGAAACCTTACCGGGGTAAGTGAATTTTCTATTCCTAACTTTAACATATTTTACAATGAGTCTCAATTTAACCAAAATGATGGGGAAGTGGTGTATTTAAAAGATTATATAAATGCAAACGTGGAGATCATTTCTTTTAGAGAAACTAAATTGTTACGTCTTAATTTTATGTCAAACAGTATAAATTTTGGTCTAACAGCTTCATACAGACTGCCCTCCGTAAATGAAAGCCAGTATGTACAAGAACTTAATAATTATTTTTCTAATATTAATAGGCAGGAATTTGAAGTTTTTATTGGGGATATAAATATTAATTTGGAAAATAAGGACTCTGATAAAGATGTAAATACTTATTTATGCATGTTAAACTGTCATGGTTTTACTTCTTATATTAACGCATGTACTAGATACGACGCAAGGAAAGGAAAATTATCCATTATTGACCATATTTTGGTTAATAATAAACGCGAGGAGATTAAAATTAAACCTTTTGTTATTAAAACTACTCTTAGCGATCATTATACAACTTTCTTATCTTTAAAATTGCCTAATTGCCCAAAAAATACTGTTCCAACTAGTCGCGAATGTAATATTATAAATTATGAAAAAATTAATGGTGCCTTGCGTGCAGAATCTTGGAATGAAATATATCAAGAAAAAAATGTAGAAAAGGGGTATTCTTTATTTGTTCGAAAAATTCAAAATTGTATTTGTACATTTACCACTAAAAAAACTATTACTAATAAATTTCGTAAAATAAAACCGTGGATTACCCAGGGAATAATTATTTCAATAACTCATAGGGACAAATTAAAAAAACAATTAATTCAAAATTTTTCTGACGAAAGGTCTGTTGAATATAAATCATATAGAAATAGGCTTACTGCTTTAATTAAATCGACAAAAAATGAATTTTATAAAAACAAGATCAAAGACGCAAACAAAAACTATAAAAAAATTTGGAATACTGTTAATGAGATTTCATGTACAAAAAAAACTAAAAATAAGGAAAAATATAACATAGAAGATGCATCTGGAAATAAGCTTTTAAATGATACAGATAAAGCCAATTCTTTTAATCAATTTTTTGCAAATATAGGAACAAAAATGGCGAATAAAATAAAAAAGGTAAAAAATCTCAAAGAATGCGAAAAAACTAAAAACGAGTCAATGTTTCTTTCTCCAGTGACGGAGAATGAATCAATCTTAATTATTAGCAACCTTAGATCCAGTGCAGCCCCCGGCCCCGACAATATTTCAAATAAGTTTATTAAACTATGTTATATAAATTTTATTAAACCTTTAGTTCATTTAATAAACCTTTCTTTTGAAAAAGGTATTACTCCATGTAGCTTTAAAGATTCTATAACAATTCCTATATTTAAATCCGGTAGCAAGAAAGAATTAACGAATTACAGGCCAATCACTCTAATAAATAATTTTGCTAAAATCTTTGAAAGTTGCCTTAAAACCCGACTTATGGATTTCCTTATTAAAAACAAAATTTTAAATAAAAATCAATTTGGCTTTCAAAAAAATATTAGTACGGAGGATGCAGTCTTAAAATTAACAAAACAAATATTACTTATAGACAATAACAAAAAATGTCTTGCAGTTTTTCTTGACCTCGCTAAGGCGTTTGATACCGTTAATCATGAGCTGTTACTATCTAGAATGGAAAAAATTGGTATCCGTGGAAGGGTTCTTAATATCTTTAGGAGCTATCTCTCGAATAGACTACAAGTCGTTAAAATAAATGATTGTCTTGGTAATTCTCTTCCAATATCCATGGGCGTCCCGCAAGGGACAGTCCTAGGTCCAATACTTTTTTTATTATACCTAAATTTACTTGGAAGCTTGGATATTAACGCTCTTATTTTGTCGTACGCTGACGATACTGTGGTTTTATTTGAGGGTAGTTCCTGGGATGAAGTTTATAAAAAAGCAGAACTTGGTATGCAAATTCTCAAGCGTTGGCTGGATCTTAGTTTACTAAGCTTAAATCTGACCAAAACTAAATTTGTTGGTTTCTCCATTACGGAAGCTGATCAACCAAATATAAATAACCTTAAAATTCACGATGATATGTGTAACATATTTCCAACTTGCTCTTGTGAGTCAATTAGTAAAACAGATTGTATTAAATATTTAGGCGTCATGGTTGATCAGCATCTAAAGTGGGGACATCACATAAACTCTCTGATAAAACGCTTGAGAATTTTAATTCCAAAATTCTATCAACTCAGAGATATTTTGGATAGGAAAAATTTGTTCATCCTGTACAGCGCCTTAGCGGAGTCAGTCATAAGATACTGCATTACTGTATGGGGGGGCTGTTATCCAGGTTGTTCAAAGATCCATTCTTAAAGTAATTCTAAACAAAAACCGGAGACATTCAACAGAAAGTTTATTAGCAGAAGCTAATATCTTAACAGTATCCCAAATTTACGTTTATCAATGCCTATTACGTGTTTTTAAAAGAAATGATCTGCTACATAAGCCAACTACTAATGAGACAAGAAATTCCGCAAACTCTCTTATTGTTCCACTTTTCAAAAAAACTAATACTCAAAGAAGTTATTTCTTTTTCGCACCAAAGTTTTTTAATCTATTACCCCTCTATCTCAAACAAATTAATAGATTTCAAAACTTTAAAATAGAAACGAAAAACTTTGTTACCCTAAATTATAATGATTTTTTTAAGTTCCTATCTTTTACCTCTTATATTAAGGATTAAAGATCCTCCTTCATTCAGTTCGTCCCCCCTATCTCGATTGTTCTTGCCTTTATTATTATTTTTTTTTTATTTTTGAGTACAATTTTTTTCCTTCTCTATATATAAGAGTTTTGTTTTTCTAAATTTTGAGTAGATAAAAATGCGTCTGTATTAAAATGAATTTTTAGTTTTACTCTGTAAAACAAGGTTTTTATATGCGGGGTCTCTGTTGACAATATGCAAACAAGCAATTTGCTTAGGCATAACAGTCGATTAGTGTCCCAGCCTATCAATTCCTAATTATTTAGTAATTTATGTACATATACAGGGTTATTCACGGAAGTGGCCTATTAAACGTTTATGGAGAACCAATAACTTTGAAAGTCTGCTAATTTGCACTTTGGGGTTTTTGAATATGGGCAATCGATTAAAAATGTTTTCATGCTTGTGCCACTTCCGGTTGTACCGGAAGTGGCACTCAACTAATTTTTTAAATGGAACACCCCATATATTTTTTAATTTTTTAAATTTGCATAAAATTTGCTTTATTTTAATGTATAACACGTTATGTCCATCTCCAGTAGTTTTTGAGTTATTCAAGTTTTTAGCGAAAAATAAGCAAATTCAAGCACCCCTAAAAACAATAATTTCTCCTTGATTTTTTAAATTCAAGAAAAGTTGTTTTGTATTTTGCTCAATGATGGTTAAGCGAATTATTCTAAGCTAAAATGGAATCCAAAATTTATACAGGGTGTCTGAAAAAGCAGGTCAAACTTAACAAAATTAAAATAGCCATAACTCTTTTTTTTTAAATGACACCCTACATTTTTTTGTATTTGTTTAAATAGAGAATTCAATTTTCTTTAAAATAAGTATAGGATACCCTATACCTAACTTTAACCGTTTTCGAGCTATTTGCAAATTAATGTGAAAAAGAAGTATTTTGCAGTATTTCTGCAATTACGTAAATTTTTAAAATTGTATTGTGTTTTTATTTCTTTTAACCTAAATGTTATCGTTCTTATCGTGATAAATTAGTGTAAAATAATGGCAGAGGCTTATTCTTACCCTGTTATTTTGGATTTATTTGCTATTTTTGGTGAAAATGATAAAATAATTAGTAGAACCTGCAGAAACTTTAATACAAAATATCCTGATTTACCAAGAATGTCATGTAAAAAATTTAGAAGAATACACAAAAATTTTTCGCAATTTGGAAAAGAAAATGCAGTGAAATCTCTTACGAAACCAATTACAAACAACGAAAATAACGAAGTCAATGTTTTGGGTTACTTTTATGCATATCCACATGCCTCAATTCCTGCAGCTAGTTACGACTTGGGAATTTCCTATTCAAGCATCCAAAGAATTTTAAAAAACCACAAGATGCACGATTACAAAAAGCAAAAAATACAGGCCTTAAAACCTAATGATTTTCAAAATAGAGTGGACTTTTGTGAAAATCTTTTGATAAATATTCAAGAAAAACCAAACTTTTTAAAAAGAATAATTTGGACGGACGAGGCTAAATTTTCTCAACAGGGTATTTTTAACAGAAGAAATGTACACTACTGGGCGCATGAAAATCCAGTTTTAAGGTAAATATAATGATCTTTGAGGTAAATAAATAAAAATCGATTAATTTTTCTGGCCTATTTTATAAAATATAACAAATTTTAACAGAAATACGGCTGTTTCACAATAATTTGCAAATAGCTCAAAAACGGTTAAAGTTAGGTATAGGGTATCCTATACTTATTTTAAAGCAAATTGAATTCTCTATTTAACCAAATAAAAAAAAATGTAGGGTGCCATTTAAAAAAAATGAGTTATGGCTATATTAAATTTGTTAGATTTGACCTGCTTTTTCAGACACCCTGTATAATTTTTGGGTTCCATTTTAGCATAGGATAATTCGTTTAAGCATCATTGAGCAAAACACAAAACATCTTTTCTCCAATTGAAAAAATCAAGGAGAAATTATTGTTTTTAGGGGTGCTTGAATTTACTTATTTTTTGCTAAAAACTTGAATAACACAAAAACTACTGAAGATAGACATGAAGTATTATACATCAAAATAAAGCAAATTTAATGCAAATTTTAAAAATTAAAAAATATATGAGGTGTTCCATTTAAAAACTCAAAGTTAAGTGCCACTTCCGGTACAACCGGAAGTGGCACAAGCATGAAAATATTTTTAATCGATAGGCCATATTCGAAAACCCCAAAGTGCAAATTAGCAGACTTTTAAAGTTATTGGTTCTCCATAAACGTTTAATAGGCCACTTCCGTGAATAACCCTGTATGTATTATGTATTTCTCTTAACTTGTATTGTAAAACATAAACTAAAATTCAATAAAAAAAAAATCTAATCTATACAATTCTAACATATATTTTACATCTGTACGGTAATTTGTAAAAAAAAATAAAAATAACTTAACAAACTTTCTGAAAGTAAAACATTTGTTTTTTTTAACATGTACGATTATAAAAAAATAAAAAACACCTAAATTAAAAGAAAAAAATATTATAAAATTTTACTCGAAATCATGCAATATTTTAGTAACTCATGCGCCTTGAACATGTGCTCTTTGCAATCGTAGTTATGATATTTTGAGCATTTTTTTTTTCGATTTATTTTCCCTTCTTAGGCACATTTAGTGTCCAAAGTAATTTTTAGTTTTATAGAACAGAAAATTACCTTATTTATCAAAAAAATTACGTATGAGCTCTTTCATGCCCAAAAAGACTTGTGCCAGTGTCTTCCTATAAACTGCTATTTTTTTTGGTGGTAAAGACATATTGTATCTTTAATTTATCTTTAAACTAATAAACTAACTTTGAAAAACAATATTCACAAAAAGAAACCATAAAAACTTACACAAAATAAAAAAATGCAAAAATAAAAAAGGTAACGTGGTTAGGCGCGCGGTCTACAATCGTAGACCAGGCAGGTTTCAATAAGAATAAAAACAATATTATACCCATTCAAAGTGTGAATTATTACTGATCTAATAGATTGATGCATAATGCACAGCTACTCGAAGGGGCGCAAGCGTAAACACTCCGTGTAAAAAGTTACCCAGCTAAAAAAAAGCATGGTCTACGATCGTAGACCGCGCGCCTAACGAAGGGTTAAATTGTCATAATTGCCTTTACTAAAATTTAAAAAATATGAAGTGCTAAATTTTTTAAGGTTAAAGTTAAATATTTTAATTTTTAATTTAAAATTCGTGTCCTTGTCAAATTTAGGGTTTGCACCTTTAAATTGCTAAAAAAAATATATGTTTATTCTATTTCCTATAAAATCCTATAAAATTTTTCTACAAATTTGAGTTTTGCCACAAATGAGCAATTAAGCAAACTCTGAAGTTTTATTTTAGGCTTTTTGTTTTTTTTTTCACGTACTTACCAACTGGTCCTTTGCATATTATTTTCTGAATTCCTCCTATTTTCTTTAATAATTATGAAAAAATGTTATAAATTTTTCTAATATTTGAAAAAAAAAATCATTATTTCCTGGACTTATATCTCAAAAATTTAAGGTGCTGGTATTTTATCAGGGTCAGAATCAGATTGTACGCCCTCGAATTAGCAAGAAAAATTTACCTTTAGATCAGGGCAAAAAAAGTTAAAATTTGCTGCCTTGTGAAATTATAGTCCAGACAAATAATAAATGTAAATTGCAATAAATGTACACGGGCTTATATTTTAAAGGGTAGTATGGTGTGGTAACAGAACACTGCTGTTAGTTTTTCACCGGGTGATTTGCTTAAGGGATATCCGCTATATTGAATTTTAGTGGTGAGCTGCTTAATATGCATCTTACGATAAAAATGCATATAACCAATTTTGTTAAGAAGGAAATTTCCAACAATTTTTCTTTGGATCAGTTTTTTAATATATTAAGAACAATCTAGTTAATTTCAAAATAGCCATAATGGAGGTGAAATTGTTTTTTTTTTATTCATTTTTAATCCAAATTATTCATCGGACGATAAAAGTGTTTATAAGCAAACTTGTAGCTCTTAAAATTCTCTATAAGTTTCATATATTATAAATTTTCATATGTACTTTGGTACCGTTACAGAGGGCGCAACTTGACTTTCAGCGCCCACTTTAACCGTAAAAAAATACTTATGAAAATACATAATGTTCCATTTTAGCATAGGATAATTCGTTTAAGCATCATTGAGCAAAACACAAAACATCTTTTCTCCAATTGAAAAAATCAAGGAGAAATTATTGTTTTTAGGGGTGCTTGAATTTACTTATTTTTTGCTAAAAACTTGAATAACACAAAAACTACTGAAGATAGACATGAAGTATTATACATCAAAATAAAGCAAATTTAATGCAAATTTTAAAAATTAAAAAATATATGAGGTGTTCCATTTAAAAACTCAAAGTTAAGTGCCACTTCCGGTACAACCGGAAGTGGCACAAGCATGAAAATATTTTTAATCGATAGGCCATATTCGAAAACCCCAAAGTGCAAATTAGCAGACTTTTAAAGTTATTGGTTCTCCATAAACGTTTAATAGGCCACTTCCGTGAATAACCCTGTATGTATTATGTATTTCTCTTAACTTGTATTGTAAAACATAAACTAAAATTCAATAAAAAAAAATCTAATCTATACAATTCTAACATATATTTTACATCTGTACGGTAATTTGTAAAAAAAAATAAAAATAACTTAACAAACTTTCTGAAAGTAAAACATTTGTTTTTTTTAACATGTACGATTATAAAAAAATAAAAAACACCTAAATTAAAAGAAAAAAATATTATAAAATTTTACTCGAAATCATGCAATATTTTAGTAACTCATGCGCCTTGTACATGTGCTCTTTGCAATCGTAGTTATGATATTTTGAGCATTTTTTTTTTCGATTTATTTTCCCTTCTTAGGCACATTTAGTGTCGAAAGTAATTTTTAGTTTTATAGAACAGAAAATTACCTTATTTATCAAAAAAATTACGTATGAGCTCTTTCATGCCCAAAAAGACTTGTGCCAGTGTCTTCCTATAAACTGCTATTTTTTTTGGTGGTAAAGACATATTGTATCTTTAATTTATCTTTAAACTAATAAACTAACTTTGAAAAACAATATTCACAAAAAGAAACCATAAAAACTTACACAAAATAAAAAAATGCAAAAATAAAAAAGGTAACGTGGTTAGGCGCGCGATCTACAATCGTAGACCAGGCAGGTTTCAATAAGAATAAAAACAATATTATACCCATTCAAAGTGTGAATTATTACTGATCTAATAGATTGATGCATAATGCACAGCTACTCGAAGGGGCGCAAGCGTAAACACTCCGTGTAAAAAGTTACCCAGCTAAAAAAAAGCATGGTCTACGATCGTAGACCGCGCGCCTAACGAAGGGTTAAATTGTCATAATTGCCTTTACTAAAATTTAAAAAATATGAAGTGCTAAATTTTTTAAGGTTAAAGTTAAATATTTTAATTTTTAATTTAAAATTCGTGTCCTTGTCAAATTTAGGGTTTGCACCTTTAAATTGCTAAAAAAAATATATGTTTATTCTATTTCCTATAAAATCCTATAAAATTTTTCTACAAATTTGAGTTTTGCCACAAATGAGCAATTAAGCAAACTCTGAAGTTTTATTTTAGGCTTTTTGTTTTTTTTTTCACGTACTTACCAACTGGTCCTTTGCATATTATTTTCTGAATTCCTCCTATTTTCTTTAATAATTATGAAAAAATGTTATAAATTTTTCTAATATTTGAAAAAAAAATCATTATTTCCTGGACTTATATCTCAAAAATTTGAGGTGCTGGTATTTTATCAGGGTCAGAATCAGATTGTACGCCCTCGAATTAGCAAGAAAAATTTACCTTTAGATCAGGGCAAAAAAAAGTTAAAATTTGCTGCCTTGTGAAATTATAGTCCAGACAAATAATAAATGTAAATTGCAATAAATGTACACGGGCTTATATTTTAAAGGGTAGTATGGTGTGGTAACAGAACACTGCTGTTAGTTTTTCACCGGGTGATTTGCTTAAGGGATATCCGCTATATTGAATTTTAGTGGTGAGCTGCTTAATATGCATCTTACGATAAAAATGCATATAACCAATTTTGTTAAGAAGGAAATTTCCAACAATTTTTCTTTGGATCAGTTTTTTAATATATTAAGAACAATCTAGTTAATTTCAAAATAGCCATAATGGAGGTGAAATTGTTTTTTTTTTATTCATTTTTAATCCAAATTATTCATCGGACGATAAAAGTGTTTATAAGCAAACTTGTAGCTCTTAAAATTCTCTATAAGTTTCATATATTATAAATTTTCATATGTACTTTGGTACGGTTACAGAGGGCGCAACTTGACTTTCAGCGCCCACTTTAACCGTAAAAAAATACTTATGAAAATACATAATATATAAAACCTATAGAGAATTTCAAGCTACAAGTTCGCTCAGATCCTCCGATGAATAATTTGGCTGAAAAATCGAAAAAGCCAACTTGGCCCCTAACATGGTAATTTTTGTATATCTATGACTTGATTGTTATTAATATATTAAAAAAAAAATATATTGAAAAAATTGTGGAAATTTTCTCCTTAACAAAATTGGTTATATGCATTTTTATCGTAACAGGAGTCTTCTGTTACTATCCACTACTACCCTTTTAAATATAAGCCCGTTTACATTTATTGCAATTTAACATAGGAATTTATGGTTATTTGACTGGACTAAAACAGTAGATACAAATTTTATCATACAATTTGACAGATTATAACACAACAATAAACAGTTTTACATTTCTTTAAATATCTTTTTGCATTATTTTTGGTATGAGATTTAATTCTGAGCGGTTGTATCTTTAATAATGAGTTGCAATAGAAAAGGATCAGATTTAGTCAACACTATTTGTTTAATACAAAAAAAATCATTTGAAACTTAAGAAAAGATGTCACGTAGTCACAGTATCAGTTTTTTATTGAATCAGTATACTTTATGTCTAGAGCTTTATCTGGTAAAGTTTTGGTTACCACTGAAATCTTAATATTTTATTTGTCTGTCTATGCAGTAGCTATCGGATTTTAAACATAAAAATCATCCTTTAATCCTTTATAAGTAACCTTTAACTAAATTAGCCTTTAAACTACTGATCCTAATTATTTTTAATTATATTTATGTGTTATGCAAATATCTAACAACGGACGCTCGAAGCTTTGTTAACGTTTTTAAATAATATTTATTTATATTATACAAACTTAAAATACAAAATAATTTTGAAGTGTTTGTGCATGTTTTAGCACTAACTACTGAAAATTAACATATCTGTGTTGTAAACTTTGTACGTTATTTGCAATCAAATATATTTTCTTTTAATTTTTTGGGCAGCTTTTTATATGAAGCGTAAATCCATGGTAACCCAATTTTACAACCGCATAAAAAAATACACTGCCCAGTAAAAGAGATTTCCCATTTTACACCTCCGCCCGTAAAATGGATTTTTTTATTATCAGATTCACTTTCAGCAACCATAAAAACCTTAATTTTCACGAAAACTACCCTCTGCCCCTTTGGGGGTAAAGTTAGAATTTTGTTATAATCAGATTCCCTTTCAACAACCTCAAAAACCCCAATATACCAATTTTCACGAAAACTACCCCTCACCCCTCAGGGGGTGGATTTAGAATATTTTTTTTATCAGATTCACTTTCAGCAACCTCAAAAACCCCAATACTCCAGTTTTCACGAAAACTACTCCCCACCCCTCAGGGGTGAAATTAGGAAAAAAAAAGTGATAATAAAAATCAATTTCATGCGCGGAGGTGAAAAATGGGAAAGTTCTTTTACTGAGCAGTGTTTTATTATCATATTTAGTTTCAGCAACCTTGAAAACCCCTATATACCAACTTTCAGAAAATCACCCCCCACCCCCTGGGGGTAGGGGTAGAGTTAGACCATTTTTATTATCAGATTCACTTCCAGTAACCTCAAAAACGTCAATATACCAATTTTTACAAAAATCACCCCCCACCCCTAAGGGGGTGGGTTTCAAAAAATATATTTCAAGATTCATTTTTATCAACCTCAAAAACCCCTATCTACAAATTTTCACGAAAATTTGGAAAACATTTCAAAATATTTACCCCCTCACCCCCTCGGGGGTGGAGAAATTTTATTATCAGATGCAATTTCAGCAACCTTAAAAACCTCTATATCGACACTCCCAAGCAACAAGGATGTAACTCAAGTTAGACCCATTTTGAGTTATACTCATAGGTAAACGCCTTGAAAAAAGACACACATGGTGGTACTACTCAGGTTTCTCCACAGTCCACTTTAAGCAAAAGTTTACTTAAAATCACTAAAGTAAGAAATTATAAACTTGAATATTATCAGAAACAAACAGTAAATAAACAATAAATACTTAAACAGTTAAATAAAGAATTTTATAAGCTTTAAAATGATGTATCACATGACTTCCTTTTCCACTTCAATCATTTACCCACCCTTAAATAACAAAAAAAAATATTTTAGAAATTTAGCTGTCGTGAAAAATGACAATATATGAGTTACGGCTTTGTTGCTTGGGGGTATCGATATAGCAATTTTAAATTTTTTCTAAAAAAATGTATTTTTCCCCATTTGCCCCCCTTGCCGCACGCCAATGTTCACCAAAAACAATCCCGAGCGAAAACTTTTGGTAACATACTTGTATGCCAAAATTCAAGTTTCTAGCTTAAAGCGTTCTTAAGTTATCGTGCTTACAAGATTTCCCGGACAGACCGATCGACCGATAATTTTTTTTTTTTGCTTGAAATTGATTTATATCCACATAATACGTCATAAAACGCAAAAATTCGCAAAAAAAAAAATGAAAATTTTTGCACGAATACAAGCCTTTCCGAAATTTTGAAAATTTTCAAAATGGGAAAGCAATAACACTTTTCTTTAAATATTCCATAACAATTATAATTATTATAAAAGATTATTACTTTTATATTTTAGAATTCTAAAATTAAAAGTATTGAAATACACATTTTTTTTCAAATTTTTTTTTCCGATATTTTCACATTTCTCGACGTTTTCGAAGTTTTTAAGACTTTGTTAAAAAAATATCTGTCTGTCTGCCTGTGTCTGTCTGTCGGTCTGTCTGTCTGTCGGTCTGGGAACACGATAACTCGGGAAAGACAAATCGTAGCCTTTTGAAATTTGGAGGGTATGTTTGCGTAGTGAATATCTCGGCGGGGATAGAAATTGGGGTAGGGGAGAAGGGGGTCAAAGGGGCCAAAAAAAGTTAATTTTTGGTATTTTTTTTTAAGTTTTTATCGTTCAATTATAATTTTGGCATGTATAAAAGGTAATAAAATTTACCATACAAAAGGTAAAAACCATTTTTTTCGTAGCACCAATCTGGAGATATTAGCAAAATAAGAAAATACACGCCACTGTGAAGTCTTGTTATTAGTTTATAGGCAAAGCTTTGTATTTTGCAAATTTTAATAATGATTTGTGTCCATTTCAAGCAAAAAAAATTATCGGTCACCAGTTACGATGCGCAGAACTGCTTAGATAAACTTAAGTATGCGCAGAAGAGTTTATTAATATATACGAATGCTTATAAAATTACGTGATGATGCTTTAATAAGATATAAAAACTCTAAAAACCCCAATCATTACTCATATTATAAAGATATGAGTAATACCGTTAATTCTGCTATCAGAAATGAAAAAAAAGCGTACATTAATTTTGAATTAAGGGAAAAGAAAACCAATTTGTGGAAGGTTGTTGATAGGCTGGACATACATAGCTCTAGGAAAAATATTGATGTACCACAAAACCTTAAAAATTCTGATGCAATAAATAGTTATTATGTTAATTCAGTTAGTAGAGGTGCAGGAGGTAACATTGATGATACTATTAATTTTTATTCAAAATAATCGTATGCAAGAAAATAATGTCAAATTTAAATTTAGTACAGTGACTGATCTGGAGATTTCTAATATTATTCAACTTATTACAAGTAAAGCTACAGGATGTGACAGCATTAGTATTGGAATGATTAAACTTTGTATGCCTAAAATTACTCCTCACATAACCCACCTTGTTAATTTTTGTCTTGTTAATAGTATTTTCCCTAAATTATGGAAGGTAGCTAAGGTTGTACCCGCACCAAAAAAAAGTAATCCTGGTGAATTTAGAGACTTAAGACCTATCAGTATATTACCAACTTTATCTAAAATCTTAGAAAAAATAGTTGCCCAACAAATTAAAACATACTTGGATGCAAATCAAATCTTGCCCAATTTTCAGTCTGGCTTTAGGCAAAACTAACGCTGTACGACAGCTCTTAGTAAAGTCTTTGATGACATTTTACAAGCTAAAGACAAGGATTTAGTTACTGTTTTAGTTTTATTAGATTACTCCAAAGCTTTCGATTGCCTAAATCCGGATATTTTAAAATCAGTATTGCATTTTATAGGTTTTGATGAATCAGCCATTCTTTTTATTTACAGTTATATAACTCAAAGGAAGCAGTTTGTCAGTCTAAACGATCTTTTGTCCTCTGTACTTACCTTACCATGTGGTGTACCTCAAGGTTCTATTTTGGGTCCCTTGTTGTTCTGCATTTATATATGTTATTTACACAGGCCGAAATTTTGTAAAGTTCACAGTTACGCTGATGACACGCAATATTATGCTTCTTTTAGTCCAGAAGATTCTGATAAAGCTATTAGAATGATTAATGATGATTTAACCGCTTTAGTTCAAGCTTCAAAAGACCATGATCTTTCCATAAATCCAAGAAAATCATTGCTCATGATTTTTGGAAAAAATAAAGATTATGAAATGTATTCCAGAAACTTTATAATAAAAGTTGATGATGTTATCCTAGAACCCGTAAAAGAAGCAAGAAACCTTGGTCTAATATTTGATGTAGATTTAAGATTTAAAAATCACATAAAAAAATGTGTTAGGCTGGCATTTTGTAACCTCAAAAAAATATATGTACATAAGGATTACCTGAACCAAAAAATTAAACAAACATTATGCGATTCTCTCGTTCTCTCTCATTTTTCTTACTCCATTTATGGCCCTTGCTTGGACTTAGCTACCAAAAAAATTTTACAACGTATTCAAAATTCGTGCACTAGATTTATTTGTGGAATTCCTAGACGTGAGCACACTAGTCAATATATAAAAAACCTTGGTTGGCTCAACATGGCTAATAGGCGATTACTGCACTCTTCGGTTCTCTTTCACAAGGTTATCACATCTAAAATTCCCTCATACTTGTGCAACAAAATAACATTTAGAACGGATGTACATAATATTAATATTAGAAGAAAAGATCTTATAACTTGTCCTGCTCACAAATCTGCTTTATTTAAACGTTCATTTTCTTATACAGTATACAGTATTTATAATAGCTTGCCAGAGGATCTTAAAAGCTTAAGCTTAAATAATTTTAAAGCTCGGTTAAAGAGATTAATTTTTAGTGGTATTTTTGTTTATTGATATTTCTGTTTATTAATATTTTTAATTTTTTGTTATTGTGGCTGAATGATAATTTTTTTTTTAATATAAGTTTAGTTATTTAGTAACTTAATATAGTTTAGGGTTAAGTGGAAGAGCAGCTTGCTGAACTTCGCCCTTTGTCAATGCAATATTAATTCTTTTATTTATGTTCATATTTCCATGTTTGACAATAAAGTCCATTATTATTATTATTATTATTATTATTATTATTATTATTATTAAAAGTGTTCTGGCAAACATATACAAATATCTCATGCGCAGCAAAGATTGGTGGAACATATTTATGCGCAAACGTGTTTAATAATACATACGAATACGTAAAAGTGTTTTGCCAAAGATATACAAATATATTATGCGCAGAAGGGATTGGTAAAACATATCTAAGCGCAAAAGTGTTTAATAATACGTACGAATACGTAAAAGTGTTTTGCCAAAGATATACAAATATATCATGCGCAGTAAAGATTGGTGAAACATATTTATGCACAAACGGGTTTAATAATACATACGAATACGAAAAAGTGTTTTGCCAAAGATATACAAATATATCATGCGCAGCAAAGATTGGTGGAACATATTTATGCGCAAACGTGTTTAATAATACATACGAATACGTAAAAGTGTTTTGCCAAAGATATACAAATATATCATGCGCAGTAAAGATTGGTGAAACATATTTATGCACAAACGGGTTTAATAATACATACGAATACGCAAAAGTGTTTTGCCAAAGATATACAAATATATCATGCGCAGTAGGGATTGGTGGAACATATTTATGCGCAAAAGTGTTTAATAATACATACGAATTCATAAAAGTGTTTTGCCAAAGATATACAAATATATCATGCGCAGTAGGGATTGATAAAACATATCTATGCGCAAAAGTGTTTAATAATACATACGAATAGGCTAAAGTGTTCTGGGAAAGATATACAAATATATCATGCCCAGCAAAGATTGGTGGAACAGATTTATGCGCAAACGTGTTTAATAATACATACGAATACGTAAAAGTGTTTTGCCAAAGATATACAAATATATCATGCGCAGTACAGATTGGTGGAACATATTCATGCGCAAATGTGTTAAATAATACATACAATTACGTAAAAGTGTTCTGGCAAAGATATACAAATATATCATGCGCAGTAAAGATTGCTGGAACATATTTATGCGCAAACGTGTTTAATAATAAATACGAATACGTAAAAGTGTTCTGGCAAAGATATACAAATATATCATGCGCAGAAAAGATTGGTGGAACATATTTATGAGCAAACGTGTTTAATAATACATACGAATACGTAAAAGTGTTTAATAATATAAAGATATACAAATATATCTTGCGCAGTAGGGATTGGTAAAACATATCTATGCGCAAAAGTGTTTAATAATACATACGAATTGTGTTCTGGAAAAGATATACAAATATATCATGCGCAGTAAAGATTGGTGGAACATATTTGTACACAAACGTGTTTAATAATACATACAAATACGTAAAAGTGTTTTGCCAAAGATATACAAATATATCAAGCGCAGTAGGAATTGGTAAAACATATCTATGCGCAAAAGTGTTTAATAATACATACAATAAGCTAAAGTGTTCTGGCAAAGATATACAAATATATCATGCGCAGTAAAGATTGGTGGAACATATTTATGCGCAAACGTGTTTAATAATACATACAAATACGTAAAAGTGTTTTGCCAAAGATATACAAATATATCATGCGCAGTAGCGATTGGTAAAACATATTTATGCGCAAACGTGTTTAATAATACATACGAATACGTAAAAGTGTTTTGCCAAAGATATACAAATATATCATGCGCAGTAGGAATTGGTAAAACATATCTATGCGCAAAAGTGTTTAATAATACATACAATAAGCTAAAGTGTTCTGGCAAAGATATACAAATATATCATGCGCAGAAAAGATTGGTGGAACATATTTATGCACAAACGTGTTTAATAATACATACAAATACGTAAAAGTGTTTTGCCAAAGATATACAAATATATCATGCGCAGTAGCGATTGGTAAAACATATTTATAAGCAAACGTGTTTAATAATACATACGAATACGTAAAAGTTTTTGCCAAAGATATACAAATATATCGTGCGCAGTAAAGATTGGTGGAACATATTTATGCACAAACGGGTTTAATAATACATATGAATACGTAAAAGTGTTTTGCCAAAGATATACAAATATATCATGCGCAGTAGGGATTGGTGGAACATATTTATGCGCAAAAGTGTTTAATAATACATACGAATTCATAAAAGTGTTTTGCCAAAGATATACAAATATATCATGCGCAGTAGGGATTGGTAAAACATATCTATGCGCAAAAGTGTTTAATAATACATACGAATACGTAAAAGTGTTCTGGAAAAGATATACAAATATATCATGCGCAGTAAAGATTGGTGGAACATATTTGTGCACAAACGTGTTTAATAATACATACGAATAAGCTAAAGTGTTCTGGCAAAGATATACAAATATATCATGCGCAGCAAAGATTGGTGGAACATATTAATGCCAAACGTGTTTAATAATACATACGAATACGTAAAAGTGTTTTGCCAAAGATATACAAATATATCATGCGCAGTAGGGATTGGTAAAACAGATCTATGCGCAAAAGTGTTTAATAATACATACGAATACGTAAAAGTGTACTGGAAAAGATATACAAATATATCTTGCGTAGTAAAGATTGGTGGAACATATTTATGCACAAACGTGTTTAATAATACACACGAATACGTAAAAGTGTTTTGCCAAAGATATACAAATATATCATGCGCAGTAGCGATTGGTAAAACATATCTATGCGCAAAAGTGTTTAATAATACGTACGAATACGCAAAAGTGTTCTGGCAAAGATGTACAAATATATCATGAGCAGTAAAGATTGGTGGAACATATTTTTGCGCAAACGTGTTTAATAATACATACGAATACTTAAAAGTGTTTTGCCAAAGATATACAAATATATCATGCGCAGCAAAGATTGGTGGAACATATTAATGCCAAACGTGTTTAATAATACATACGAATACGTAAAAGTGTTTTGCCAAAGATATACAAATATATCATGCGCAGTAGGGATTGGTAAAACAGATCTATGCGCAAAAGTGTTTAATAATACATACGAATACGTAAAAGTGTACTGGAAAAGATATACAAATATATCATGCGTAGTAAAGATTGGTGGAACATATTTATGCACAAACGTGTTTAATAATACACACGAATACGTAAAAGTGTTTTGCCAAAGATATACAAATATATCATGCGCAGTAGCGATTGGTAAAACATATCTATGCGCAAAAGTGTTTAATAATACGTACGAATACGCATAAGTGTTCTGGCAAAGATGTACAAATATATCACGGGCAGTAGGGATTGGTAAAACATATCTATGTGCAAAAGTGTTTAATAATACATACATACAATAAGCTAAAGTGTTCTGGCAAAGATATACAAATATATCATGCGCAGTAGCGATTGGTAAAACATATCTATGCGCAAAAGTGTTTAATAATACGTACGAATACGCAAAAGTGTTCTGGCAAAGATGTACAAATATATCATGAGCAGTAAAGATTGGTGGAACATATTTGTGCACAAACGTGTTTAATAATACATACGAATACGTAAAAGTGTTTTGCCAAAGATATACAAATATATCATGCGCAGTAGGGATTGGTAAAACATATCTATGCGCAAAAGTGTTTAATAATACATACGAATACGTAAAAGTGTTCTGGAAAAGATATACAAATATATCATGCGTAGTAAAGATTGGTGGAACATATTTATGCACAAACGTGTTTAATAATACATACGAATACGTAAAAGTGTTTTGCCAAAGATATACAAATATATCATGCGCAGTAGCGATTGATAAAACAGATCTATGCGCAAAAATGTTTAATAATACGTACGAATACGCACAAGTGTTCTGGCAAAGATGTACAAATATATCATGCGTAGTAAAGATTGGTGGAACATATTTGTGCACAAACGTGTTTAATAATACATACGAATACGTAAAAGTGTTTTGCCAAAGATATACAAATATTTCATGCGCAGTAAAGATTGGTGAAACATAGTTATGCACAAACGGGTTTAATAATACATACGAATACGCAAAAGTGTTTTGCCAAAGATATACAAATATATCATGCGCAGTAGGGATTGGTGGAACATATTTATGCACAAACGGGTTTAATAATACATACGAATACGCAAAAGTGTTTTGCTAAAGATATACAAATATATCATGCGCAGCAAAGATTGGTGGAACATATTTATGCGCAAACGTGTTTAATAATACATACGAATACGTAAAAGTGTTTTGCCAAAGATATACAAATATATCATGCGCAGTAAAGATTGGTGAAACATATTTATGCACAAACGGGTTTAATAATACATACGAATACGCAAAAGTGTTTTGCCAAAGATATACAAATATATCATGCGCAGTAGGGATTGATAAAACATATCTATGCGCAAAAGTGTTTAATAATACATACGAATAAGCTAAAATGTTCTGCGAAAGATATACAAATATATCATGCGCAGCAAAGATTGGTGGAACAGATTTATGCGCAAACGTGTTTAATAATACATACGAATACGTAAAAGTGTTTTACCAAAGATATACAAATATATCATGCGCAGTACAGATTGGTGGAACATATTTATGCGCAAATGTGTTAAATAATACATACAAATACGTAAAAGTGTTCTGGCAAAGATATACAAATATATCATGCGCAGTAAAGATTGCTGGAACATATTTATGCGCAAACGTGTTTAATAATACATACGAATACGTAAAAGTGTTTTGCCGAAGATATACAAATATATCATGCTTAGTAGAGATTGGTAAAACATATCTATGCGCAAAAGTGTTTAATAATACATACGAATACGTAAAAGTGTTTTGCCAAAGATATACAAATATATCATGCACAGTAGGGATTGGTAAAACATATCTATGAGCAAAAGTGTTTAATAATACGTACGAATACGTAAAAGTGTTCTGGCAAAGCTATACAAATATAATAATAATAATAATAATAATAATAAAATTTATTGCATTTAAAGAAACAAGGTTCTTATTGCAAGGTTTGACCTTGACTATAAAAATAAATACATGAAACACTTAAATGTTAAAAAAAAGTACAAAATAAATAAGTACAAATAATTCTAAAATAAATAAATAAATAAATAAAAAACAAAAGTAAGATATAGAAAAAAAATATAAATTGAATTAAACAGTTAAGTTGAGCCTTACTCATTCATTATACAAATATATCATGCCCAGTAAAGACTGGTGGAACATATTTATGCGCAAACGTGTTTAATAATACATACAAATACGTAAAAGTGTTTTGCCAAAGATATACAAATATATCATGCGCAGTAAAGATTGGTGGAACATATTTATGCACAAACGGTTTTAATAATACATACGAATACGTAAAAGTGTTTTGCCAAAGATATACAAATATATCATGCGCAGTAGGGATTGGTGGAACATATTTATGCGCAAAAGTGTTTAATAATACATACGAATTCATAAAAGTGTTTTGCCAAAGATATACAAATATATCATGGGCAGAAGGGATTGGTAAAACATATCTATGCGCAAAAGTGTTTAATAATAAATACGAATACGTAAAAATGTTCTGGCAAAGATATACAAATATATCATGCGCAGTAAAGATTGGTGGAACATATTTATGCGCAAACGTGTTTAATAATACATACGAATACGTAAAAGTGTTTTGCCAAAGATATACAAATATATCATGCGCAGTAGCGATTGGTAAAACATATCTATGCGCAAAAGTGTTTAATAATACGTACGAATACGCAAAAGTGTTCTGGCAAAGGTGTACAAATATATCATGAGCAGTAAAGATTGGTGGAACATATTTTTGCGCAAACGTGTTTAATAATACATACGAATACTTAAAAGTGTTTTGCCAAAGATATACAAATATATCATGCGCAGCAAAGATTGGTGGAACATATTTATGCACAAACGTGTTTAATAATACACACGAATACGTAAAAGTGTTTTGCCAAAGATATACAAATATATCATGCGCAGTAGCGATTGGTAAAACATATCTATGCGCAAAAGTGTTTAATAATACGTACGAATACGCATAAGTGTTCTGGCAAAGATATACAAATATATCACGAGCAGTAGGGATTGGTAAAACATATCTATGTGCAAAAGTGTTTAATAATACATACATACAATAAGCTAAAGTGTTCTGGCAAAGATATACAAATATATCATGCGCAGTAGCGATTGGTAAAACATATCTATGCGCAAAAGTGTTTAATAATACGTACGAATACGCAAAAGTGTTCTGGCAAAGATGTACAAATATATCATGAGCAGTAAAGATTGGTGGAACATATTTTTGCGCAAACGTGTTTAATAATACATACGAATACTTAAAAGTGTTTTGCCAAAGATATACAAATATATCATGCGCAGCAAAGATTGGTGGAACATATTAATGCCAAACGTGTTTAATAATACATACGAATACGTAAAAGTGTTTTGCCAAAGATATACAAATATATCATGCGCAGTAGGGATTGGTAAAACAGATCTATGCGCAAAAGTGTTTAATAATACATACGAATACGTAAAAGTGTACTGGAAAAGATATACAAATATATCATGCGTAGTAAAGATTGGTGGAACATATTTATGCACAAACGTGTTTAATAATACACACGAATACGTAAAAGTGTTTTGCCAAAGATATACAAATATATCATGCGCAGTAGCGATTGGTAAAACATATCTATGCGCAAAAGTGTTTAATAATACGTACGAATACGCATAAGTGTTCTGGCAAAGATGTACAAATATATCACGGGCAGTAGGGATTGGTAAAACATATCTATGTGCAAAAGTGTTTAATAATACATACATACAATAAGCTAAAGTGTTCTGGCAAAGATATACAAATATATCATGCGCAGTAGCGATTGGTAAAACATATCTATGCGCAAAAGTGTTTAATAATACGTACGAATACGCAAAAGTGTTCTGGCAAAGATGTACAAATATATCATGAGCAGTAAAGATTGGTGGAACATATTTGTGCACAAACGTGTTTAATAATACATACGAATACGTAAAAGTGTTTTGCCAAAGATATACAAATATATCATGCGCAGTAGGGATTGGTAAAACATATCTATGCGCAAAAGTGTTTAATAATACATACGAATACGTAAAAGTGTTCTGGAAAAGATATACAAATATATCATGCGTAGTAAAGATTGGTGGAACATATTTATGCACAAACGTGTTTAATAATACATACGAATACGTAAAAGTGTTTTGCCAAAGATATACAAATATATCATGCGCAGTAGCGATTGATAAAACAGATCTATGCGCAAAAATGTTTAATAATACGTACGAATACGCACAAGTGTTCTGGCAAAGATGTACAAATATATCATGCGTAGTAAAGATTGGTGGAACATATTTGTGCACAAACGTGTTTAATAATACATACGAATACGTAAAAGTGTTTTGCCAAAGATATACAAATATTTCATGCGCAGTAAAGATTGGTGAAACATAGTTATGCACAAACGGGTTTAATAATACATACGAATACGCAAAAGTGTTTTGCCAAAGATATACAAATATATCATGCGCAGTAGGGATTGGTGGAACATATTTATGCACAAACGGGTTTAATAATACATACGAATACGCAAAAGTGTTTTGCTAAAGATATACAAATATATCATGCGCAGCAAAGATTGGTGGAACATATTTATGCGCAAACGTGTTTAATAATACATACGAATACGTAAAAGTGTTTTGCCAAAGATATACAAATATATCATGCGCAGTAAAGATTGGTGAAACATATTTATGCACAAACGGGTTTAATAATACATACGAATACGCAAAAGTGTTTTGCCAAAGATATACAAATATATCATGCGCAGTAGGGATTGATAAAACATATCTATGCGCAAAAGTGTTTAATAATACATACGAATAAGCTAAAATGTTCTGCGAAAGATATACAAATATATCATGCGCAGCAAAGATTGGTGGAACAGATTTATGCGCAAACGTGTTTAATAATACATACGAATACGTAAAAGTGTTTTACCAAAGATATACAAATATATCATGCGCAGTACAGATTGGTGGAACATATTTATGCGCAAATGTGTTAAATAATACATACAAATACGTAAAAGTGTTCTGGCAAAGATATACAAATATATCATGCGCAGTAAAGATTGCTGGAACATATTTATGCGCAAACGTGTTTAATAATACATACGAATACGTAAAAGTGTTTTGCCGAAGATATACAAATATATCATGCTTAGTAGAGATTGGTAAAACATATCTATGCGCAAAAGTGTTTAATAATACATACGAATACGTAAAAGTGTTTTGCCAAAGATATACAAATATATCATGCACAGTAGGGATTGGTAAAACATATCTATGAGCAAAAGTGTTTAATAATACGTACGAATACGTAAAAGTGTTCTGGCAAAGCTATACAAATATATCATGCCCAGTAAAGACTGGTGGAACATATTTATGCGCAAACGTGTTTAATAATACATACAAATACGTAAAAGTGTTTTGCCAAAGATATACAAATATATCATGCGCAGTAAAGATTGGTGGAACATATTTATGCACAAACGGTTTTAATAATACATACGAATACGTAAAAGTGTTTTGCCAAAGATATACAAATATATCATGCGCAGTAGGGATTGGTGGAACATATTTATGCGCAAAAGTGTTTAATAATACATACGAATTCATAAAAGTGTTTTGCCAAAGATATACAAATATATCATGGGCAGAAGGGATTGGTAAAACATATCTATGCGCAAAAGTGTTTAATAATAAATACGAATACGTAAAAATGTTCTGGCAAAGATATACAAATATATCATGCGCAGTAAAGATTGGTGGAACATATTTATGCGCAAACGTGTTTAATAATACATACGAATACGTAAAAGTGTTTTGCCAAAGATATACAAATATATCATGCGCAGTAGCGATTGGTAAAACATATCTATGCGCAAAAGTGTTTAATAATACGTACGAATACGCAAAAGTGTTCTGGCAAAGGTGTACAAATATATCATGAGCAGTAAAGATTGGTGGAACATATTTTTGCGCAAACGTGTTTAATAATACATACGAATACTTAAAAGTGTTTTGCCAAAGATATACAAATATATCATGCGCAGCAAAGATTGGTGGAACATATTTATGCACAAACGTGTTTAATAATACACACGAATACGTAAAAGTGTTTTGCCAAAGATATACAAATATATCATGCGCAGTAGCGATTGGTAAAACATATCTATGCGCAAAAGTGTTTAATAATACGTACGAATACGCATAAGTGTTCTGGCAAAGATATACAAATATATCACGAGCAGTAGGGATTGGTAAAACATATCTATGTGCAAAAGTGTTTAATAATACATACATACAATAAGCTAAAGTGTTCTGGCAAAGATATACAAATATATCATGCGCAGTAGCGATTGGTAAAACATATCTATGCGCAAAAGTGTTTAATAATACGTACGAATACGCAAAAGTGTTCTGGCAAAGATGTACAAATATATCATGAGCAGTAAAGATTGGTGGAACATATTTGTGCACAAACGTGTTTAATAATACATACGAATACGTAAAAGTGTTTTGCCAAAGATATACAAATATATCATGCGCAGTAGGGATTGGTAAAACATATCTATGCGCAAAAGTGTTTAATAATACATACGAATACGTAAAAGTGTTCTGGAAAAGATATGCAAATATATCATGCGTAGTAAAGATTGGTGGAACATATTTATGCACAAACGTGTTTAATAATACATACGAATACGTAAAAGTGTTTTGCCAAAGATATACAAATATATCATGCGCAGTAGCGATTGATAAAACAGATCTATGCGCAAAAGTGTTTAATAATACGTACGAATACGCAAAAGTGTTCTGGCAAAGATGTACAAATATATCATGCGTAGTAAAGATTGGTGGAACATATTTGTGCACAAACGTGTTTAATAATACATACGAATACGTAAAAGTGTTTTGCCAAAGATATACAAATATTTCATGCGCAGTAAAGATTGGTAAAACATAGTTATGCACAAACGGGTTTAATAATACATACGAATACGCAAAAGTGTTTTGCCAAAGATATACAAATATATCATGCGCAGTAGGGATTGGTGGAAAATATTTATGCACAAACGGGTTTAATAATACATACGAATACGCAAAAGTGTTTTGCTAAAGATATACAAATATATCATGCGCAGCAAAGATTGGTGGAACATATTTATGCGCAAACGTGTTTAATAATACATACGAATACGTAAAAGTGTTTTGCCAAAGATATACAAATATATCATTCGCAGTAAAGATTGGTGAAACATATTTATGCACAAACGGGTTTAATAATACATACGAATACGCAAAAGTGTTTTGCCAAAGATATACAAATATATCATGCGCAGTAGGGATTGATAAAACATATCTATGCGCAAAAGTGTTTAATAATACATACGAATAAGCTAAAATGTTCTGCGAAAGATATACAAATATATCATGCGCAGCAAAGATTGGTGGAACAGATTTATGCGCAAACGTGTTTAATAATACATACGAATACGTAAAAGTGTTTTACCAAAGATATACAAATATATCATGCGCAGTACAGATTGGTGGAACATATTTATGCGCAAATGTGTTAAATAATACATACAAATACGTAAAAGTGTTCTGGCAAAGATATACAAATATATCATGCGCAGTAAAGATTGCTGGAACATATTTATGCGCAAACGTGTTTAATAATACATACGAATACGTAAAAGTGTTTTGCCGAAGATATACAAATATATCATGCTTAGTAGAGATTGGTAAAACATATCTATGCGCAAAAGTGTTTAATAATACATACGAATACGTAAAAGTGTTTTGCCAAAGATATACAAATATATCATGCACAGTAGGGATTGGTAAAACATATCTATGAGCAAAAGTGTTTAATAATACGTACGAATACGTAAAAGTGTTCTGGCAAAGCTATACAAATATATCATGCCCAGTAAAGACTGGTGGAACATATTTATGCGCAAACGTGTTTAATAATACATACAAATACGTAAAAGTGTTTTGCCAAAGATATACAAATATATCATGCGCAGTAAAGATTGGTGGAACATATTTATGCGCAAACGTGTTTAATAATACATACGAATACGTAAAAGTGTTTTGCCAAAGATATACAAATATATCATGCGCAGTAAAGATTGGTGGAACATATTTATGCACAAACGGGTTTAATAATACATACGAATACGTAAAAGTGTTTTGCCAAAGATATACAAATATATCATGCGCAGTAGGGATTGGTGGAACATATTTATGCGCAAAAGTGTTTAATAATACATACGAATTCATAAAAGTGTTTTGCCAAAGATATACAAATATATCATGCGCAGAAGGGATTGGTAAAACATATCTATGCGCAAAAGTGTTTAATAATAAATACGAATACGTAAAAATGTTCTGGCAAAGATATACAAATATATCATGCGCAGTAAAGATTGGTGGAACATATTTATGCGCAAACGTGTTTAATAATACATACGAATACGTAAGAGTGTTTTGCCAAAGATATACAAATATATCATGCGCAGTAGCGATTGGTAAAACATATCTATGCGCAAAAGTGTTTAATAATACGTACGAATACGCAAAAGTGTTCTGGCAAAGATGTACAAATATATCCTGAGCAGTAAAGATTGGTGGAACATATTTGTGCACAAACGTGTTTGATAATACATACGAATACGTAAAAGTGTTTTGCCAAAGATATACAAATATATCATGCGCAGTAGGGATTGGTAAAACATATCTATGCGCAAAAGTGTTTAATAATACATGCAATAAGCTAAAGTGTTCTGGCAAAGATATACAAATATATCATGCATAGTAAAGATTGGTGGAACATATTTATGCACAAACGTGTTTAATAATACATACGAATACGTAAAAGTGTTTTGCCAAAGATATACAAATATATCATGCACAGTAGCGATTGGTAAAACATATTTATGCGCAAACGTGTTTAATAATACATACGAATACGTAAAAGTGTTTTGCCAAAGATATACAAATATATCGTGCGCAGTAAAGATTGGTGGAACATATTTATGCACAAACGGGTTAAATAATAAATACGAATACTTAAAAGTGTTTTGCCAAAGATATACAAATATATCATGTGCAGTAGGGATTGGTGGAACATATTTATGCGCAAAAGTGTTTAATAATACATACGAATTGATAAAAGTGTTTTGCCAAAGATATAGAAATATATCATGCGCAGAAGGGATTGATAAAACATATCTATGCGCAAAAGTGTTTAATAATACATACGAATAAGCTAAAGTGTTCTGGCAAAGATATACAAATATATCATGCGCAGCAAAGATTGGTGGAACATATTAATGCCAAACGTGTTTAATAATACATACGAATACGTAAAAGTGTTTTGCCAAAGATATACAAATATATCATGCGCAGTAGGGATTGGTAAAACATATCTATGCGCAAAAGTGTTTAATAATACATACGAATACGTAAAAGTGTTCTGGAAAAGATATACAAATATATCATGCGCAGTAAAGATTGGTGGAACATATTTGTGCACAAACGTGTTTAATAATACATACGAATACGTAAAAGTGTTTTGCCAAAGATATAGAAATATATCATGCGCAGTAGGGATTGGTAAAACATATCTATGCGCAAAAGTGTTTAATAATACATACAATAAGCTAAAGTGTTCTGGCAAAGATATACAAATATATCATGCGTAGTAAAGATTGGTGGAACATATTTATGCACAAACGTGTTTAATAATACATACGAATACGTAAAAGTGTTTTGCCAAAGATATACAAATATATCATGCGCAGTAGCGATTGGTAAAACATATCTATGCGCAAAAGTGTTTAATAATACGTACGAATACGCAAAAGTGTTCTGGCAAAGATGTACAAATATATCATGAGCAGTAAAGATTGGTGGAACATATTTTTGCGCAAACGTGTTTAATAATACATACGAATACTTAAAAGTGTTTTGCCAAAGATATACAAATATATCATGCGCAGAAAAGATTGGTGAAACATGTTTATGCGCAAACGTGTTTAATAATACATACGAATACTCAAAAGTGTCTGACAAAGATATACAAATATATCATGTACAGTAAAGATTGGTGAAACATATTTATGCGCAAACGTGTTTAATAATACATACGAATACGCAAAAGTGTTCTGGCAAAGATATACAAATATATCACGAGCAGTAGGGATTGGTAAAACATATCTATGTGCAAAATTGTTTAATAATACATACATACAATAAGCTAAAGTGTTCTGGCAAAGATATACAAATATATGCGCAGTAAAGATTGGTGGAACATATTTATGCACAAACGTGTTTAATAATACATACGAATACGTAAAAGTGTTTTGCCAAAGATATACAAATATATCATGCGCAGTAGCGATTGGTAAAACATATCTATGCGCAAAAGTGTTTAATAATACGTACGAATACGCAAAAGTGTTCTGGCAAAGATGTACAAATATATCATGAGCAGTAAAGATTGGTGGAACATATTTTTGCGCAAACGTGTTTAATAATACATACGAATACTTAAAAGTGTTTTGCCAAAGATATACAAATATATCATGCGCAGAAAAGATATACAAATATATCACGCGCAGTAGGGATTGGTGGAACATATTTATGCGCAAAAGTGTTTAATAATACATACGAATGCACAGAATTGTTCTGGAGTTGCTAGATGTGAGGAAAGGCAAAGGAAGTGTGACAAAAAGTGTGTAGACCATTTCCACTATTCTGTTCGTCTAAAATATAAAAGTTTTAAAACGCTTTTGCTTTTCAGATATTTAAAGATTCTTCGTTAAAAATTGTACCGTATTTAATACGTTCACTGCCAACGGCTAGTTTTGACAGCGGAGCAATGGGTATGGGCAAGGGAAAATAGAAAGAATTGATTAATGTTGTTAGGGGCGCCAGTTACTTTAGCTTTTACTCCTTTAGGTAAGTAACAACCTAGTGTAAATACTTAAGCTTTTCAGTTTGAGAAAATATAACCCCTAAATAAAATAAGATAATTCATTTGAGAAATTTATTATAAATAAACTTAATGAAAGCACATCAAGTAATGTATTAATATATCTAAAAAATATGTGTAATTATATTAAGATATAATTAAAGAAATCTTAATAAAAATTACTAAATTCAGAAATCATTCGACTTAAATGTATAAAGAAAACATGAAGTTCAGCAAGCACCAAGAAATGTATGTAAACAGCAATCATTTCTTGCAGTGTATAAAAGTCATGCTTAAATTAGAAATCATTTAATCAAAAGTATGATATTTAATAATTAATAAATGAGATTAAATGTTGTTTTTAAAAAAAAATAAGTACCTAAAAATAAACAAAAGCCAGAAGGGCATATAGTATTAAACAATACTATATCAGATCTGATAAAGTTTACAGTTATAAGAATATTGAAATAAAAGAATTTTAAATATGAAATATTGCTTTCAAAAGTTTTTAGAATGAGTACTTAGCTGGTTTCTGCAAAATCCAGGTATGAATTCCATCGTCTCCATCTGTACAAGTCTCCCCTATGCTGATGAATTCATTTCTCAAATGAAAGAAAAAAAATATAGGCTGTCCCATCTACTTTGGAAAAATCATCTTCCAGGATAAAATGTATTATTGAAAATGTTGTCCGGGATAAAATATACTTTTGAAAATTATGTCCAATATAAAATTGTCTGCTAGACGGTCATATAGAATTTATCTATGCCGAAAATTACAGAACCATGTTCCAACAGAACATCACTCCATGCGGAGAACTTGTATATCAAATATACCAAAATAAACTTCAACTTAAATTAATGTAATTCCATATTAATGGTATAGAAATGGTTATTAATTAATGGTCTAGTAATGGTGCTTAATGGTCTAGTAATGGTGCTTAATGGTCTAGTAATGGTGATGTCATACTAAGTCTTCGATGTCCATCGAAACGTTATAAATGCGTAATTGTAGAAAATAACAGTTACAATATCTTCCGCATTGTTTAAATATTCATTTTCACTAACTTTAAATAAAAATACATGAAGGTAAAGTCCAAACCCTTAAGGTAAATAAAATCCTATTTCTGAACTATTAGCGACATCTATGTAAGTCATTATCAACTACAGTTTTACCGTATAGGATTCCTAATAAAGGTAACGGAAACTACACCAAAAATAATAACTAAAAAGAATATTTCCTAATAAATCCGTATTAGTGATATCTAACCTCAAAATATTACTCTAAGAAACAAATATAAACAATACTTATTGTTTATCAGCAAAACTAATAAAAATACGAACAGAATACTAAGTGTCCTGTGAACTAAGTATAAACAAAATACTGAATCTAAGTGAGCAGTTCCAGCAAACTATTTTCAACAAATTCTGGTTTATCCCGAAGGAATAAGCATACACAACTTTCCAGGAGAGACAAGCTACAGATGAAAGCCAGTGAAATCCAACCCTCAATAGACTCTGAAACATATAAAAACCAGGTAAGTCCATAGACAAATGCATTATAGAGAAATAAGTCATATGATTCTTTATTATTAAAAATCATATTCTAATTATGTTTTCTTTATGTTATTTTCAGGTAGAACTATGGAATAGAGATTTGTATGGTTAGAATTCAGTTCCTGCTACAAAATAGTCCCAGATACAAAATAGTTCTGTACGTACGTAACTATTTATATACAAAATAAACATAAATTATAACGTAAGTAAACGAATAGTTTAATTAACCCTTGCTATATTACAAAGTGACGATTTATATCGTTACAAAATGATAATGGATTAACATATTTAAAAGAAAGTGTATTTTTTGCTGAGGCTGTAACGTGAGTTACCCTGAAGGTTTCATTATTGTTCGTACAATATAGAATATATTATTTTCTAATCAATTTTGGTTTGCAATCTAGTTGTAAATTTCACTAATTAAGGCATATTTGCTCTTTTGGAAAGACCAAAGACATTAACAACATTCAGAGATCCTTTCTAGTATGTATGAAATCACAGAGTAAGTAGGGAAGAGTCTTAAAAAACCTGATAGTATGATGAAACCGGGTACTTGCCCAGTTTTTTAAACAGTTGCTGCCATCTGACCGCTAGTGCATTTAACTTGATTGTTAAAGAAACTTTTGTTAAAACCTAATATTTTATACAGAACGGTCCAAAAGTCACCCCCCCTCTTAACTGTTGAACCAGTTGAGATATCGACTTCAAATTTAGAACTTTTAAATAAGACAGCTTAAGCTATTTTTAGCATATAGTTAATACTTTCAGCTCTTAAAATGTGGGCAGGGGGACATGGGGACACATTTTTTTAAATGGAAAGGGGGGTCGTGTAATACATCATTTTAAAGCTTATAACATTCTCCATTTAACTCCATATTTTTAAATAAAAAAAAAATTGGGCTTAAAATGGGGTTGAAAATGGGTATTAATGTCAAAATTCCCCTAAAAGAAACAAATAATTTATTTAAAATGCCTAATTTCATCATTAAAAAAAATTAATTACACTTTTAAACTAATTTTAGTTGCCATAAATAAAAATTTATAAAAAAACCCTAAAAAATCGAATTTTTTAGCACAAAAAATTGAAAAATCAAAACCTTAAAAAACATATTTAAAAAAATTAAAAATGTTAGTTTAAATAGATAATTTTATAAGCTTAAAAAATATGTATTACACGAACCCACTTTCCATTTAAAAAAATGTCCCCCCATGCCCCCCTGCCCACATTTTAAGAGCTGAAATATCAAATATATGCTAAAAGATAGTTTAAGTTGTCTTATTTAAGAGTTCTAAATTTGAAGTCGATATCTCAACTCGTTCAAAAGTTAAAAGGGGGGGTGACTTTTGGACCACACTGTATATTTATTCATATACATTCAATTATTAATTTACATTCAGTTTTTAAACTGAATGTTAAAACAGAAAACTTCAAAACAACTGTTACTGTATTACTACTCACTGTTCCCGGGAACATCAATTTAGTCCAACTTTCTAATAACCTCTTTTTATTTCATATCTTGTTTAAGTAGGTCCTAAGGATCATTTTAAGCCCAAACTTAAAATAATATACAGGGTTATTTTTTTATTGACGAAAAACCTCAAAATTCAGCTATTATTACTTTTATATTTTAGAATTATTATATTAGTACCTAATACTAATATGAAGTATATTTTTGTATTGCACTTTGCAACGCTTCGTTTTTCGCGTTACCTTTGTTTAAATAAAAAAAAATTAAATAATTTGCTCGATACAGACAGATGTATTTCAATTTTATTTTTACTATAAAATATGGGTTTTCTATGAAGCTGTAGTTTGCAAGGTTTTTTTTTCAACGACTATTTCACAAACAATTTATAGGCCAATCAAAACCTTGAATTTTTAGTTTTTGCACAATGCAATTATCACTTGGTTACTATGGAAACAAGAAACTGACAGTTACTGACATCTTAATAAATGTTATATTCTTGTAAAATGTGTTTTTAATTTGTGAAGCTTACCGTTGATTTATTTTTATTGATAAGCAATATAAATGCTTATTTTATTACCAAAACATCCTAGGTATAAACCCTAATTAATTTCAGATAATATATTATATTTTATGCACTTTCCATCTTAAAAGCTTTAAATCACTGATATTCATAAATTTTAATTTATTTAATTGAATCTTGGTATTAAAAACAGGCGACTTAAAACTAATTTAAACACTTATTTATTAAAAATATATTTGCAGTAAAGAATTACGGAAATCAAAACATCAAATGACTGCGCTGGTACCAGTACAGCGTTGCCAAAGTTTATTAGAAACCGATAGGAAATTGTTTTTTTACAGGTGGAAACACCTGTTATTTTATTTCTTTTCAGTTTAAAACTAAACTTTTTAAACAAAAACAGCAATGATCTTTATTTAAATGCTAATTCTCATAAAAGCACACTTTGAAAATAAGTTCTAACTACTAAGTCGTAGGAAAAATCAAATTCGCAAATTGTTATAAATATCCCTTTTGCAAGGTTACCCGACGTATAAACTTCATAAAGTATAACCAAAGTGACTAAAAGTGCAGTATTTTAAAAGTAAACAAACAATATAGTGCTGTTACCGCGTTATCAGTCACCGGGGCTGCAAGTAACTACCACACCTTGTTAAATTTAGAAACTAGGAAAAATGTTCAAATGCTGCAGGAAAGAACATAACTACTACGTATGCATAAAATGCAATAAAATATTACATAAAGCATGTAGTGAAATGAAAAAATTAATAAATGTAACAAAACTAGACAAACATTTAATAATCTGTTCAAAAGAATGTAGCGAAATATATGGAAAAGACGAAGAATTGAAAACAAAATTAGAAGAATACAGAAATGAAACAAAATTACTAAAACAAGAAATAGACGAAAAAAATAGACATATAGATAGAATAAGAAGAAACTCATTTCTATTTGAAGATGACGCTTTGGAATTAGAGAAAAAATTCGAGGATGAAATAGCGACGCTAAAATCGACTATAAAGACTCTAAATAAAAAACAGGAAGAAAATACTACAAATAATAAGGAATGTCAAAAATGTAAGTCCATTGAAGATAAAAATAATGAGTATATACAAGACATAAAAAACTTAGATAGAATTAACACAAAATTAAATGAACAAATAAACAACCTTATATTACAACAAAATAGTCTTGAAAATCAAATTGCAGAATTTAAAACACAAATAACGAAAAAACTTAATGACACATAATAGCCAAAACCTAGGATTGTTAAACCCGTCGAACTCAAATAGTCAAATAAATACAAACAAGCGTGCAAAACCACAAATTTTTATATTATCGGATAGAAACGGATTCAACTATGGAAAAATTTTAAAAAATCTGACTTCAAGCAAATTTGACATAAACTGCCAAACTACTGATAGCAATTCTCTTTTGGAGATTACCAAAAATTTAAAAGTACTGGCAAAAAAATTCACAAAACTAGATTATGTGATAGTTTTTCACGGAATGGAAAGTGTTTTGAGCGGAAAAAAAACTAATCCTGAAGAAATAGAGAAGATTATTGCAGAGACCAAAGATACAAATTTAATAATAATTGGGATACCGTATATAGAACAAAAGCCTGTCTTAAATAATTTCATTTTTATAGATAATCATAACCTTTACAGCCATTGCCATACTTACAAACATGTACAATACATAGATCCATCCACAATATCACAAAATTACCAAATCAATTCAAAATCGTATACAACTACTATAAACAAAAAATGGGATATTATGACTCTGGTATCAAATAAGTGTAAAATTGACGCAAACAAAGAGAAGAAAAATACAAATGCACAGGGAAACACAAAATTAAAAAGACCAAATAACACTACAATAGAACCTTAACCTTAACCTGACCAACACAACTAATCAAATTGCAAATCAAACGACAAACTTATCAGAAAATAATGCAATAGGTAATACAATATCTTTAATAGACGAAAAAACATCAAATAATACATTAAATAATACATCTATATATGAAGAAATAGTACAAATCGAAGAAGAGAGAAAGGAGATAAAATTGAATGAAATAACTTCGACGCAAGTAGCACCAAATCATTTTTTGTACCCACGTCTATCCCAAATAAGCTTTATAAAGAAAACATAAAGGAAACACAAAGATTTACACTTATGCATGTCAATATCCAATGCATAAAAAACAAAGTTGACGATCTTAATGTATATCTGTCTAATAGTTCAAATACGGACTGCCTGCTATTCGGAGAAACATGGTTACGTCCAGGCGAGGAACAAATCTTAAACATCGAAAATTTTAATTTTGTCGCATCATACAATAGAACGGATAAAAAACATGGAGGAACAGGTATAGCTCTAAAAGAAAAATTGAATTGCATTGTACGAGACGATTTGCAAAAAAAAAGTAAAGAACTAATTTTCGAATGTTCAAGTATAGAAATTAAAAAATTTAATTTAATAATTATATGTCTTTATAGATCTGGTAGTCTTAAGCTAGACAAAGAAATAAATCAATTCTTAGACCTCTTTGAAGAAATGCTTGAATTATGTGATCTAAAAAACAAAAAAATTATAATATGCGGAGATATAAATTTTAATATTTTGAAGAAAAATGATAAACACGTTAAAAAATTATATGAAGTCCTAAACTCCTTTAATCTAACACCTGTCTTTACAAATACACCAACAAGAGTTACAAATAAGTCAGCGACGCTAATAGACAATATATTCACAAATATACCAAATTATGATAGTGAAATAATAGAATTAAACATCTCAGATCATTACGCACAGAAAATATCAATTCCAATCGAAACGAACAAAGAAGAAAAAGAATTTAAGATAAAAAGAGTAATAGATGAAGAAAGAATGAATTTGGTCAATACACATCTAAGGAATATAGACTGGGCGGTATTACTAAATAATCTTGATGCAAACGACGCATATAATATGTTCTCGTATAAAGTAAAAAACATTCTCGACCTATATTGTCCATTTAAAAAACAATTATCTAAAACAAAGACAAATATAGCATGGATAACGCCGGAAATACGACGTAAAAGTGCATTAAAAAGAGATATGTATCCTGAAAGAAATGGAGTATACAAAAACGACTACATAAAACTATGCAAAGAACTAAAAACTGAAACCGTACTAGCAAAACAGAGAGCCTCTCCGAACTGTATAAAAAAATCAGAAAATAAAATAAAAGCCACATGGAAAGTCGTAAATAATACAGTACGTGTCAAACAGACTAGCAAGAACAATTTTAATTGGAAGGACTTATCTACCGGAAACCTAAACGAAGAAGATGTACTTAATACATTAAATAACTATTTTATAAATGTTGGAAATACTAAATCAGACACACATAAATCACCAAAACATTCGAAGTTTAACAAAAATTCGATATATCTTAATCCCACAAATTCACAAGAAGTATACACTACAATAATGTCACTTAAAAATACACAAACTGTTGGACATGATGATATATCTACAATTTTCTTAAAACAAACTGCTCAGAATCTTGCACAACCAATTTCATACCTCATTAATTTATGTTTTGAAAAAGGTGTATTCCCCGACAATTTAAAGATTGCTCAAGTTCTACCAATATACAAAAAAGGTGACAAATCTAAAGAGGAAAATTACCGACCAATTTCCCTTTTATCAAATATTGCCAAAATCTTTGAGAAAATCATACATAAAAGGCTTTTCGATTTTTTTGTATATAGCAAGATACTAACTTCAAAACAAAATGGGTTCGTCAAAGGAAGATTAACAAACAGAGCAATATATCAGATATTGCATAAAATTATTGAAGGTATCAATAATGGAGAGGAAGTAGCAGGCTTGTTTGTAGATCTTTCAAAAGCTTTTGACTGTGTTAATATAAATATGCTTTTAAAAAAATTACACAATTATGGAGTCAGAGGTTTAGCCTATGAACTACTAAAATCCCATTTAACAAACCGAAAACAACCCATAAAAATAAAAATATAGATGGTACAAATAGTTACTCCGACTACGAAGAGATACAGACATGTGTCCCTCAAGGTAGTACACTTGGGCCCTTGTTGTTTATCATATACATCAACGAACTTCCAGATGCAACAGAAAATGAGACAGTTTTATTTGCTGATGATACTAATCTAGTAATAAGAAAAAATGATGTATATTCCTTACAAAATGAAATAGGGCAGGTTATATCACAACTAGAATCTTGGTTCACCGAACATAATATGAACTTAAATGTTAATAAAACACAAGTAGTCAAATTTTCATGAAGAGATGAAACAAAGTTGAATATAGCTATAAATAATGATATACTTACGTCTTTAAATAGCACAAAATTTTTGGGAATTCAAGTGGATAGTCATTTAAGTTGGAAAGAACAAGTGGACGACGTATGCAAGAAAATAAGCATTTTTAGTTATGCATTAAGAGTACTTTCTACTACTGTAGACAGAGAAACCTGTCTAACCTCTTATTATGCATATGTTTATTCAAAGCTGCGTTACGGCATTATTTTTTGGGGAAACGGTCGCGACGTAGAAAGAGTGTTTGTTCTTCAAAAGAAATGCCTGAGAATTATATTTAACCTTAAGTATAACGAAACATGCAAAACAACTTTTAAAGCTTATGGAATTTTAACACTTTACTCCATTTATATACTGGAGTGCTCTATGTATGTAAAAAAACACTATGAAGACTTTAAGCACCTTGAATCCGATCACAAATATGAAACCAGAGGGAAAAAAATGTTAAAACAACATCAAACAAAACTTACTCTAGTCAAAAAAAATGCTACGTTTCAAATGCTAAATATTTTCAATAACCTGCCAGCGAGTGTACGTGAACTGCCCCTCAAAAAATTTGAAGTTGAAATGAAGAGAATTTTAAAGGAAAAGGCCTACTATTCAACAGTGGAATTCTTAAATGATGGCAATTTTAGTTAGTAAAAATGTTTCATGTATTTTTGGGTTCTATACTACGTTTTTATTTTATTTTATACACCTATATGTTATTTATTATGTATATGTATTTATTTATTTGAATTATCTTTTACATGACTTGTTCTATGCTACATGGCTTTATGGAATAAATAAACACTTACTTACTTACTTACTTACTAATATATAACTATTTTGGAATAATCTCAAGCATAAAATATCCCTCGAGCAAAGTTTAGACTTGGCAACATTCGCGAACAAGTGAACATCGTGGATTTAAAAAGCGCGGCAAATTTGAGATTTAAAATTTTAATTATTTGTAAAGTAATATTGTTGTTTAGTCCTTAAATTTTTAATTTAAATATGAAACAACATAAAACATTGTAAAATTATATACTTCCTTATTTTGTTTGTGAAATGGTCTTTCAAAATACCATTCGTGCATGTTGAATTATACATATTTTTTTTACTGTGTATAAAAAAATACTTTGCTTAAGGAAATTGTTTTTAAACAATTTTTAAACTTAAAAGTGCATTTTTCCGAGACCGCAGTTACAATTGGTACAATTGCCAAGCAAAATATTTTTTTAATACAGTAAAAAAATTATCGATAATTCAACATGCACTTATGATATTACTACTGAAAATTGAAATAGTATATTAAAGTACTAGTTTCATAACATAAGTTTTTAGCGCACTTCCAAATACCTAAAAAATTAAAAAAAAAATTATTTTTTTTATTTTCTTTTTGAGAAAAACGAAAAAAAATTGTTTTTTTTTAAACAGTTTTTTTTATTTTTTTTTAAAGATTAAGCCCCCATAACTATTTTGCTTACCCATTTTGAAAATTTTCAAAATTTCGGAAAGCCTTGAATTCGTGCAAAAATGTTCAATTTTTTTTTGCGAATTTTTGCGTTTTATGACGTTTTATGTCGATATAAATTAATTTCAAGAAAAAAAAATTGTCGGTCGATCGGTCGATCGGGCGGTCGATCGGTCTTATGAACGCTTTAAGCTAGAGACTTGAATTTTGGCATACAGATATGTTACCAAAATTTCTCGCTCGGGATTGTTTTTGGTGAACATTGGCGTGTGGCAAGGGAAAATACATTTTTTTAGAAAAAATTTAAAATTGCTATATAGAGGTTGCTGAAATTGAATCTGATAATAAAATTTCTCTAACTCCACCCCCGAGGGGGTGAGGGGGTAAATATTGCTTTCCCATTTTGAAAATTTTTAAAATTTCGGAAAGCCTTGTATTCGTGAAAAAAATTTCAATTTTTTTTTTTTGCGAATTTTTGCGTTTTATGACGTTTTATGTCGATATAAATCAAGCAAAAAAAAAATTGTCGGTCGATCGGTCGGTAGATCGGTCTGTCCGGGAAATCTTGTAAGCACGATAACTTAAGAACGCTTTAAGCTAGAGACTTGAATTTTGGCATACAGGTATGTTACCAAAAGTTCTCGCTCGGGATTGTTTTTGGTGAACATTGGCGTGCGGCAAGGGGGGCAAATGGGGAAAAATACATTTTTTTAGAAAAAATTTAAAATTGCTATATAGAGGTTTTTAAGGTTGCTGAAATTGAATCTGATAATAAAATTTCTCTAACTCCACCCCCGAAGGGGTGAGGTGGTTAATTTTTTGAAATGTTTTCCAAATTTTCTTGAAAATTTGTAGATAGGGGTTTTGAGGTTGATAAAAATGATCTTGAAATAGGGGTGGGGTGTGATTTTTGTGAAAATTGGTATATTGACGTTTTTGAGGTTGCTGGAAGTGAATCTGATAATAAAAAATCTATTTTACGCGCAGGTGGTAAAATGGGAAAGCTTTTTTACTGGCAGTGTATTTTTTTGGTATTACTTTTAAAATTGATAGAATTGATCCTTATAATAAAATTATTTTTTCCTGAAAAAGTTACGTTAATTGGAATTTTCTTTCAGATTTTTTTGATTTTTTAAAAGTTTAACGTTTTTTGGGGGGATTACTTTAAAAAAGAATAGGGATCTCCCACTTATTTTTCCTGACAATTTCTTGAGTTAGCGTGTCTACAAAAATCGTGACATTGGACAGACGGACTGACGAACAGGCGGACAAAAAAAGTTTCTTATTTTTTCATGAAACAAATCTGTTCTAGTCACGGCATTGCTGAATTATTAATAAGGTGAAGTAGCTCTACATAAAAATCTGATTATGGATCATGGTAGCAGAAGGTCTACACATTACAGAACCATTTACAGCTATGTTTAGTGGTAAATTTGAAAATAGTTTTAAAATACCGCTGATAACACATTTTATTCAAGCTATATTTTTCTTTGTTACTTACTGGCATTATGTTAGCAGCGAATTTTACCCCTAAAAATCTTAAATACAGAACATCTATGATACTACAATTATTGTAATTGTAAGTGTAATTTCGAATTGTTATAATTCGCAATTACTATCAAAAATGAAGGTTATACAAAAACCGAGCAAATTCGGCAAAACACTAGGTAGCTAGGTTTCAAAGGTTTTTAAAACTATTATTAAATTTACCACTAAACATTGTGTTAAGTTTTTCTTGTACGATTTTAAGGAGTAAGAACCCCGCTCTAATTAAGCATGGATAATAGCTTACAGGTACTATGATTATTTTTCTAAAAGCAACTGAAAAAGGAAAAAAATATTTTCGTTTGGACTTTTTATCATTTTCTCCATGTATATTCTGATTTATTTTATTAACTTTTCGATTAAAATTATTTATCTCATTTTTTTTTTATTCGTTGTGTCCATATAATGTGTAGGATTTTGGATAACTCAGGTTACAATAAAACACAGATTACACTTTACTGCTCGGCTAACCACATAAGACTGACTCACTACAATCAAGTTTATTCTTTTGGTACAATCTTATGTAATCGCTTCGTTTTTTATTTAATTTCAATACACTACATCTCTCCTTTGTTTTTTTAGATATATTTTTTTTACAACAATTTATAACTTTAAAATGCACACTATACTAGCACCAGCCTAGAATATTTAACTTGTTCTAAATTACAATTACTTATGACTACTTATGACTACTTAAGGCTACTTATGACTAACTTATGACTAATGGTTAAATTATGTCGATAAAGTAAATGATTTTATAATCACTTTGCGTATCTAGATATTTAGTTTGTTTCGACTGAGGTACAAAGTCACAGTTACAATAATTTCCTTGTAATAATATAGTTTTCGGTTAACCGGTTGCTGAAGTTACCTCAGACCGGTCCTCGGTTAAAACTCGAAAGCAAAACCGGTTTGTACCAGATAATATATTTGTTACAATATCAAGATATTTACGAAACATTATTAAAAGGATCGTGGCAATATTTAGCTGAGGTTGTGCTTTATTAAAATGGTAATATTTTAATGTAGCCCTACATAATCTTAAGGTCGTGAGTTACATAAACATTTGTTTTTTTTTTGTAATGTAGCACAGGGGGAAATTTGCGGACGTGACAACATTGCATATACATTATTTTTATTTAGATGTAAAAGTTTGAACTTTTAGTTCTGGTCTATGACCTACCAAACTTGTTTAGGACAATGGCCGATGGCCCATGACTCATGGTCCTTTGAACTTTTAGTTCAGATCCGTGACCCCTCTAAACCATGTTTTGGGACTTTGGCCCATGGCCCATGACTCGTGGTCGTTTGAACTTTTAGTTCAGGTCTGTGACCTCTCTAAACCTTGTTTAGGACTTTGGCCCGTGGCCCATGACTCGTGGTCGTTTGAACTTTTAGTTCAGGTCAGTGACCTCTCTAAACCATGTTTAGGACTTTGGCCAGTGGCCCATGACTCGTGGTCGTTCGAACTTTTAGTTCAGGTCTGTGACCTCTCTAAACCATGTTTAGGACTTTGACCAGTGGTCCATGACTCGTGGTCGTTCGAACTTTTAGTTCAGGTCTGTGACCTCTCTAAACCATGTTAAGGACTTTGGCCAGTGGCCCATGACTCGTGGTCGTTCGAACTTTTAGTTCAGGTCTGTGACCTCTCTAAACCATGTTTAGGACTTTCGCCAGTGGCCCATGACTCGTGGTCGTTCGAACTTTTAGTTCAGGTCTGTGACCTCTCTAAACCATGTTTAGGACTTTGGTCAGTGGCCCATGACTCGTGGTCGTTTGAACTTTTAGATCAGGTCTGTGACCTCTCCGAAACTTATTTCGGTACTACACTAGAAATCTAGTTAGTTTAAATACATCTCTACTAAACGTGTTAGGTATTTACGATCTAATGCTGAATTAACTAGCCAAAAATTAAATATATCATATGTAACCTAACACCTGCTTAGTAAAGCCCATAACGTACGAATATCTTTAATTTCATAAACATTATATGTTAATTTAATTCGAACATTGTTTATTTAAAATAACATAATTATGTAAGTAAAGTGATTTCAATTCATTCTTACACATATATACATATACACACATATATACACATATATATATATATATATATATATATATATATATATATATATATATATATTTATATATATACATACATATATATATATACCCATATATATATATATATATATATATATATATATATATATATACATACATACACACATACACACAGATACATATACACATATAGTACTGTGATAGGTACTTACTGTGAAATGAGCTAATATTACAGTGGTAATATTGTTATTTTCATCGTCGTTGCCACTGTAGGATTTTGGATAACTCAGGTTACAATAAAACACAGATTACACTTTACTGCTCGGCTAACCACAAAAGACTGACTCACTACAATCAAGTTTATTCTTTTGGTACAATCTTATGTAATCGCTTCGTTATTTATTTAATTTCAATACACTACATAATGTAACAACATTTTTATTTCCAAAAGAAACTGACGTCCTTTTGTACAATTAAAACTTAAGTGACGTGGCTCTTGACACTTTGAACAAACATTCCTTCTTACTCCAATATCTAGAAAAGTACTTATTTTTTAACTAATACGTTCTGTTACTCTGGTAAGTTCCACCAGATAATGTAATTGAACTTCGAATATTTTTTTTTCCATGTATTTAATTCCGCTCTATTCACCAAAAATCAGTTTCTTACACCTCCTACCACATGTTACTTTGCAGCCTCTAGAATAAACTCTTCTGGCTGTAAAATAGCTGCAGACTTTAAACTTTCCACCCAAAGCTTTTGCATCTAATACGCCATTAAAATCATTTATAGTTTTTGAGAGATCGGGCATTTCATTCAGATTCACGCCGACCCAATTCCAAAACTTAAAAACCTTTGCGAAATCCATATTTTTCCTGTTTTCAGTTGACAGAACAAAAATAAACAAAAAACTAAAGTCTCAATAAAATCTCTTCCCTCACTACCTCACTTTTAGCTTCAAGTTATTTTGTTCTCTACCTTCAGTTAACCAGCTCCTTCATTATTTTATTCAACTAGACTAGACCAGCCTATCTACACTATTTCAAACCTTGCTTCTCTAAACTCAATTTTGAATGCACATGTCCCATTTCTGAGATGTTAAAACCTAATGTTTTATATATTTATTCATCGATCTTTACATTCAATTAATAATTTAGATTAAAATTAACAAAAAACCTCTAAACAACTGTCAGTGTCTTACTACTATTATTATCTTATTGCCTAGTAATGATATTCTAACACTTTCGACTCATATTTTTTATTTATTGACCGATTAATATTGTTTTTTTCACTATTAGCTTTAGAACATACCATTATTTATCATGTTTTAAAAATCAATTTTCTCCACCTATAGCAATAATAATTTTTTTCTACTACCTAATTAAGTGCTAGCTTACATATTATCTACCGTTGTCAAGGCTTGTTTACCATGACAACCAATCAAATCGGTGAAATTATTTATTATTGACGACGGTCAATAATGAAAAATTTTTGAGAAAACTACTAACTTTTTTTAACTTAGTTGTCAAACTGACAGCTATGTCAAAATAATTTTTAAACTTTATTTTTAACTGATATTTTGAGTTACTAGCTTTCGGTAGTAGAAAAAATAGTAAATGCACCACGTATGCTAACTATCTTAAGTGTTCTCGACTGATTTTTTGCCTCGATTCCGTCTCAGCAAAAAACTTCAGTCTCGAACACTAAAGACTTAGTTCGCATACTAGGTGCATAATATATTATTTCTCTCCTAGTAGGAGTAAATTTTATAAATAATTGATTTCTGTCACTCTAGATGTTTCAGTTCTTGGTGCCTATTTTACTAATTGAACCCAATGAATTGCTTTAAATAACTTTTTATTTATTAAATATAATTAATTATAATTATTACCAATTAATACAATCAATAATTAGTTAAATATTATATAAAAAAAAATAAATAATAAACGTCAGTTCAAAGTATTTCTTTGAGCAAATGTCATTGAACAAGGCTACTTGATTTTTATGAAAATTTCATGAAATATCATTTCTGTTAATAATTTATTTTATTATTTGAATAAAAAAGTTAAATAGTGCTAATAGTGAAAAAACTAACCACGGTAGAGAAGACTATTATAGCCTCCCACTATTAAATCCCTTGTTCGGAATTTAATACGCTCGGCTATAAAAAATGTCTTCTCTACCTTGGTATATAATTACTATTTTATAACTTTTGCCATGTAACCTAATAAATTATCTCTAAGAACATAGCACTCTTTTATAATGATTCTGTGATACCAGAGATTTTGCTTGAACTTTAATACAGAGCGGTCCAAAAGTCCCCCCCCTCTTAACTTTTGAACGAGTTTAGATATCGACTTAAAATTTAGAACTCTTAAATAAGACAACTTAAACTATCTTCAAGCATATATTTGATACTTTTAGCTCTTAAAATGTGGGCAGGGGAGCATGGGGCGACATTTTTTTAAATGAAAAGGTGGGTCGTGTGATACATCATTTTAAAGCTTATAAAATTCTCCATTTAACTGTATATTTTTTATTTTTTTAAAACATTTTTTTTGGGTTTAAAATAGGGTTGAAAATGGGTATTTTTGTCAAAATTTCTCTAAAAAATCCAAACAATTTTTTAAAAATGCCTAATTTCATAATGAAAAAAAGTAAATTATACTTTTAAAGTAATTTTAGTTGACATAAATAAAAATTAACAAAAAAAAACTTAAAAATTTATTTTTTTAGCACAAAAAACTGAAAAATCAGAACCTTAAAAAACATGTTTAAATAATTTAAAAATATATGGTTATATAGAGAATTTTAAAGGCTCTAAAATTATGTAATTTATTACACGACCCCCCTTTCCATTTAAAAAAAATTCCCCCCATGCCCCCTGCCCACATTTTAAGAGATAAAAGTATCAAATATATGCTTAAAGATAGTTTAAGTTGTCTTATTTAGGAGTTCTAAATTTCAAATCGATATCTCAACTCGTTCAAAAGTTAAGAGGGGGGGGTGACTTTTGGACCGCACTGTATGTTATTCTGCACTTTTGGGGCAACATTTTACCAAATTATTTACCCCAGCATGGAAGCCGTTTTTCTGTAGCAGAGTCATAAAAACTGACATATTTTTTGATTAATTACATCAGATATGACATGTTTGTCCCATAAAAGTCAGTATAACAGGTCAACTATACTAGGTACTTAGAGCTTACTGTTATAGTTAAACTCACAAGTACCTTAAGTCTTAAAGTAAGTCAAACCGGTTAATAAATTGTCAGAATAGATCAGTTTATTTAAAATGGTAAACTGATATGTTGCGACATTGGAAATAGGTTGCACAGAAGAGCAAACGGACCAAAAACATGGAAGATGAACTGGTTTTACGAAAGAATGAAGTTTTAAAACTCTATAGAGCTCGTTTCGGGCATGCACCGGAGGTGATTACTTCCAACACAAAGCTATGCTTTAGTTGTGATTTGAGAGTAACCTTAAGCTAGATGGATTTATACTGAAAAAAACGTTGGTATTTTTACAAAAAAAAAAAAGACTAACATTATTGCAGCGATTTTATATTTTCATATTGTAAAATCAAAAGTTAGTTTAATAAAAAAGGGCAATATTATTTTGTATTTACTAAATTTTGTGAAATTACTTGAACATTTTACAAAAAAATACAAATGTTTCAGCTTTTCACAAAAAAAAAACATTTATAATTACATAGACGTGTTGTAATATTGTAAAAATGCGAAATAATTTTACAAATTATTATGTAATATCATAGGTAAATGTTGTGAAATTACAAAAAAATAATTTTTATGAATTAACAAGATTACAACGCAGTTTAGTTAAATTACAAATTGATATGTAATATTACTAGCAAAATCGGTGGCATTAAATAACCAACGATATTGTTAGTAATTTCACAAAACAATTTTTAGAGTGTAGAATGGAATATGGAATATTTTAAAATATTCTGTATTATAAACATTCGAATTGTTAAAATACCTTATGATAAGGTCCTACAGATGAATATAAACAATAAATAAATAAATAAATTATATAAATAAAAATAATATAAAAAAATTAACTTACGTTCTACTGTACAAGTAAAGTAAAACCGTGATAACATTAATATGTTTTAAGCATTCTATTTCTTAATATCGTAGGCGTCACATCATTTTGGGACAAGAATCTCTTTTCCTCCTACTCCCTCCCTCTCCGGACAAACTCGTCCGAGCTATTTATGAAAAAATCATCTGGTCCAAATTTTAAGTCTCTACGTACTTTCATTTTAGAGATACAGGTGTCCCAGACTGACAGACAGACCGACAAACAGTCCGACAGGCAAATTATTAGGATATTATTTTAATTAGGTACATTTTTATTTTTAAGGTTTTTATATTTTCATAAAATAATTTTGTTCCATATACCATTTTAAAATTCTCAAATTCGATTAAATATTTCTTCCAAGAAACTTCGTATAGATTTACCCATTTTTTTATGTTCCTTTTCATCGAACAAATTATGGTTCTAATTCTTTCTTAGACAGAGCTATGAATTTGGCTAATAGGCATAGTTACATAGATTTATTTAAATTCTCATTTGTCTCTCAAAACTTTAGTAAATAGTATTACTCTTTAGTTGTATGTATTTTTTTTAATAGTTAAAACTATTTTGTTCTTTCTACTACATGTATTATTTTTTTATATATACCGGGTGTTTTTTTTTAACCTGAAACTTTCAAATATCTCGAATACTATGCATTTTAGAAAAAAAGATGTCAGACAAAGTTGTTTATTTTAATGAAGGAAACAAAATGGCGTATTTATTTTTTACGGATATTTACGTTTTCAAGGTCAACTTTGTACAATAATATATTTTATTTACTGTTGTTTAATTCTTCTCAAACAAATAAAAATCTTTTGTAAAAAGTTTTTTTTTTGATCGGACTTTTAGTTGCACAGATAACACAGCCACACAGAATCAAAAAAGTTGCATCTCCGACGAACTTGACTAGTCAATTCCTATGTATTTTGAGCCGATGAATCCGCTGAATCCGAATCTGAGGTTGAAATTTAGCTCACATTTTCAACATAACCTCAAAAAACATATCATATCATTACGAAAAGTATGTATACACAACGTGATCGTTAAGGTGCATCGTTTTTTAAATATATTTTTTTAATTCACTTATAATAGTAAATTTCTGTCATACATAGAAAAACTGCGCAAGTAGAGGGTCCACCACTGATTATTTCAGGTGGCGCCATGCCCTCGAAAGTCCAAACCAAGCGAAAATTCGACTTTTTCGTAATTATTTCATAAATACCGACCTTTATAAAAGCGTATAAACGCCGAATATAATTCTAACATTTTTTTTTTCGATTGTAGGTTATATAATATATAATATATATACTATGTAAAAAATATGCATAAAACTTAATATTAAGGAGTTTTTCTGATCGCTGATTACGAATCTGGTGCCAGTTTTCCAAAATTCAAAATGGCGGATCCAATATGGCGCATTAGATTTTTTAAAGTTGCTCATATTTGTCAAAACTTGGTACTCGGAGGTTTTTGGAGTCGCTGATTACGAATCTGGTGCCAGTTTTTCTAAATTCAAAATAGAAGTTCTAATATGGCGGATTAAATTTTCTGAGGAACTTTAAAAACTCTAATCAGCCATATTGAATCTGTCATTTTCCATTTTGAAAACCTGGCACCAGATTCGTAATCACTGACCCCAAAAACCCCCGAATACCAAGTTTCAAGTAAATCCGAGCAACTTTAAAAAATCTAATCCGCCATATTGGATCCGCCATTTTGAACGCTAACTTTAAAATTCTTACCACGGATTCAGATTCAGCGACCCAAATACTTAAGAGTTGACTAGTCTGCAGCACTCGAGATTTTTTTTTGCTTATATTTGGATACCTCGATGATTACAAAATCTCTAAAATGCCCTAGCTTTGGTTCCAGAGCACCTAGAGATTTCTACCAGCTCTGAAATTAAAGGTCTTTAGTAGTACTATGAAAAACTCTTAATAAACAAATCACTTACACTGCCTATTCTCTCAGAAATAGCGATATTCTCACAAGATTGAAAAAAAAATTGCTAAAAACTGCACAAAATATCGTGCTAAAAAATAGAATTTTATATGTATACGTGATTTTCAATTTTTTTTTTGCATAGTATATATATATATATATATATATATATATATATACTTCAATCGAAAAAAAAATATACAAAAGCCTATCTCTTGACGTTTTGCGTGTTTGGGTTATTTTTTACCGTGTTAAAATTGTGGACTGGTTAATTGCAGTGAAAAAAGAAGAGATGACTGTAAAATATATCAAAATATCATTTGTTCTTAGAATTTTAAACATAGTGTAAACTGTAATGCCAACCCAAAACAAAAATCCCTAAATCAGTCATCAATTTAAATGTAAGTTTTTTAAATTTTAGAGCAAAATAGAAAAAATTGTATAAAGCACTCGTTTCATAACACGTTTTTAGAGCACTATTACTTTATAAAACTCGCCGCAAGCGGCTCGTTTTCTGAACTTGTACTCGTGCGCTAAAAACGCATGTTATGAAACTAGTACCGTAGTGAACCTGTACCTACAACTTGCATCCAGTGTTAGATTTAAATAGTATCGTTAACCGACTTTTATGCGACAAACATGTTACAGCTGATGTAATTAAACAAAAAATGTGTCAGTTTTTAAAATTCTGCTACAGTAAAACGGCTTCCATGCTGCAGTTACTAATTTGGTTTGGACTTTTTGTTGCCCCAAACGTGTAGAGTAACACATCAAAATTTAAGCAACATTTGTGGTATCACAGAATCATTATAATAATTTGTATTTCTTTGGTTCCTTTTTGAGTTTAGGAAAAAATGTAATCTGGCCGAGTCAAAACAACCCCAGATTCGGATTTAGAGACCCCAAAAACGTATAGAAATAGTTGTCTCGTCTGGTGGATAATACTTTTTTTCACGGGCCTGTGCACAGGACCGAATCCGGGGATGGTTTGTCTCGGTCAGATAGCAATTCGTTAATGACTTTTTTTTCAAGCTAGGATTGAAACGAGATCTGCCCGAGCCAAACCAACTTCGAATTCGGATTCAGCGACCCCAAAAACATATAGAAATGTTTGTCGCGTCTGGTGGACAAGACCTTTTTTTGTGTGCCTGTGATATTATTCTGAACCCACCTTTGTGTTTATATTTCTTAAATAATTTTATATTGCGTTCATTACTTATTTACATAGTATTTATGTTGCTATCCGGTTTGATCATACCAGTAGAACAAAATCGGGTACCTTGACTGTTTAACAAACAAAAAATCGTTTTGACTAACTTCACATGAAAATATTGTTAACAACTGATAATGGAAGGACACATTAAAGAAATTTAGTAATATGTTAATGTTAATGTTTACGATGTGTGTACGATTCTCCCCTATATTAAAGCATTGTAGTGCATGCATCTCTATTTTTCTGCTGAAGTAAATAATTATTTATTAACGTCAACTTTTATTTCAGCTTCAATCAACTATGTTTTTCAAAATACGATTCTTATGAGCATTTTGAAAAATGCTTGCTATTGGCTATCAATGAAGGAACCGAGGGTTTTGGACTGGATTGAATTGATTATTTACGAGCATTTTAAAAATGTTTGCTATTGGCTATCAACGAAGAAACCGAGGGTTTTGGACTGGTTTGAGTTGGCTATTTACGAGCATTTTGAAAAATGTTTGCTATTGGCTATCAACGATGGAATCGAGGGTTCGGGACTAGTTTGAATTAGTTATTAAAGAGGATTTTTTTTCTCTTGGCTATCAAAGAAGGAACCGAGAGTTTTGGACTGGTTTGAGTTGGCTATTTACGAGCATTTTGAAAAATGTTTGCTATTGGCTATCAACGATGGAATCGAGGGTTCGGGACTAGTTTGAATTGGTTATTAAAGAGGATTTTATTTTTTTCTCTTGGCTATCAACGAAGGAACCGAGAGTTTTGGACTGGTTTGAACTGGTTATTTACGAGCTTTTTGAAAAATGTTTGCTATTGGCTATCAACGAAGGAACCGAGGGTTTTGGACTGGTTTGAGTTGGCTATTTACGAGCATTTTGAAAAATGTTTGCTATTGGCTATCAACGATGGAATCCAGGGTTCGGGACTAGTTTGAATTGGTTATTAATGAGGATTTTATTTTTTTTCTCTTGGCTATCAACGAAGGAACCGAGAGTTTTGGACTGGTTTGAACTGGTTATTTACGAGCTTTTTGAAAAATGTTTGCTATTGGCTATCAACGAAGGAACCGAGGGTTTTGGACTGGTTTGAGTTGGCTATTTACGAGCATTTTGAAAAATGTTTGCTATTGGCTATCAACGATGGAATCCAGGTTTCGGGACTAGTTTGAATTGGTTATTAATGAGGATTTTATTTTTTTTCTCTTGGCTATCAACGAAGGAACCGAGAGTTTTGGACTGGTTTGAACTGGTTATTTACGAGCTTTTTGAAAAATGTTTGCTATTGGCTATCAACGAAGGAACCGAGGGTTTTGGACTGGTTTGAGTTGGCTATTTACGAGCATTTTGAAAAATGTTTGCTATTGGCTATCAACGATGGAATCCAGGTTTCGGGACTAGTTTGAATTGGTTATTAAAGAGGATTTTATTTTTTTCTCTTGGCTATCAACGAAGGAACCGAGAGTTTTGGACTGGTTTGAACTGGTTATTTACGAGCTTTTTGAAAAATGTTTGCTATTGGCTATCAACGAAGGAACCGAGGGTTTTGGACTGGTTTGAGTTGGCTATTTACGAGCATTTTGAAAAATGTTTGCTATTGGCTATCAACGATGGAATCCAAGGTTCGGGACTAGTTTGAATTGGTTATTAATGAGGATTTTATTTTTTTTCTCTTGGCTATCAACGAAGGAACCGAGAGTTTTGGACTGGTTTGAACTGGTTATTTACGAGCTTTTTGAAAAATGTTTGCTATTGGCTATCAACGAAGGAACCGAGGGTTTTGGACTGGTTTGAGTTGGCTATTTACGAGCATTTTGAAAAATGTTTGCTATTGGCTATCAACGATGGAATCCAGGGTTCGGGACTAGTTTGAATTGGTTATTAATGAGGATTTTATTTTTTTTCTCTTGGCTATCAACGAAGGAACCGAGAGTTTTGGACTGGTTTGAACTGGTTATTTACGAGCTTTTTGAAAAATGTTTGCTATTGGCTATCAACGAAGGAACCGAGGGTTTTGGACTGGTTTGAGTTGGCTATTTACGAGCATTTTGAAAAATGTTTGCTATTGGCTATCAACGATGGAATCCAGGTTTCGGGACTAGTTTGAATTGGTTATTAAAGAGGATTTTATTTTTTTTTCTCTTGGCTATCAACGAAGGAAGCGAGAGTTTTGGACTGGTTTGAACTGGAATTATTTACGAGCTTTTTGAAAAATGTTTGCTTTTGACTATCACCTAAGGAACCGAGGGTTTTGGACTGGTTTGAGTTGGTTATTTACGAGCATTTTGAATTTTTTTTTGCTCTTGGCTATAAATGAAAGAACCGATGGTTTTGCACTGGTATGAATTGGTTATTTACGAGAATTTTAATTTTTTTTGCTATTGGCTATACTTGAAGGAATGGAGAGTTTTGGTCTGGTTTTAATTGGTTATTTACGAGCATTTGAAAAATATTTGCTATTGGCTATCAACGAAAAAACCGAGGGTTTGAGACTAGTTTGAGTTGGGTATTTATGACCATATTATTTTTTAACGAAGGAGGCCAGAGTTTTGGACTGGTTAAAATTGGTTATTTATGAGCATTTTGGAAAATGCCTGCTATTGAATCGAGGCTTTTTGACTTTTTTTGTTAAGAAAAATGAAACGAAGGAACCGAGGGTTTTGGACTGGATTGAATTGATTATTTACGAGTATTTTCAAAATGTTTGCTATTGGCTATCAACCAGTGCGAATAAAATATTAAACGGAAAGTAATAGTTATAGAGATATAAACTGATAAAATTCAAGTATAATAGAGTAAGGTTAGGAAAAACTGTGAGAGATAGAACTTTTTTATTTTGTCAAGATGACAGTACGAAATTGCCAGATATGTCAAAATGAAACGAGAAAACAATAACGGTCAGCTGTTTTATTTGCGAAAATAAATTTCACATAAATTGTGTTGGTGTAAAAGAAGAGTGGAATAAATCTATAAATGACTCTTAGTGTATTAAATATATTTGTATTAATTTCGCTGATGTAAGTCAGTTGAATATATTGAGTGAAATAAAAGACAATATGAAAAAGTTAATGTCAACAATTAATGATCAAAGTAATTTGATGAAGGAAAATACTAAGGAAATTGAGATTAAAAGAAAATTCCAGAGTACAAGTTCAAAAAGTAAAATTTTGTTAAGTGAAATGGTAGAAAAAAGTAAAAAGGAGACCTTAATGGTATAACCGAAGAATGAAGAACAGAAAAGTATGGAAACACAAAAAGATTTGAAAGATAGGATTAACCCTAGCGAATTGACAATAGGTGTTGAAAATATAAAGAATACAAAAAATGGTTGTGTAGTTATTAGTTGCACTAATGAAGAATCTAAAAAAATAATGGAAAAGAAAGTTCAAGAAGTATTAGGAGATAAATATACTATAGAGGAAAGCAACAAAGATAATTATATATAAAGTGGAAACAAATTTAATCAAACAGGATGAAGATGGCATAATCTAGTCAATTATTAAACAAAATGAGCTAAACTATGATTCAAGTGAAATTAAAATAGTAAATATATAGCTATATTTAAGGATTTAATTAATAAAGGTAAATTAAATATAGGTTGGAGACGTTGCATGATTGATGTGTCTTATAATATATCACGTTGATTTAAATGTGCTATCACCATAAAATTAAAGATTGTAAAGAAGAAGTAGTATGTTTTAAATGTTCAAAACAGATAAATATAAAGCTGACTTTAATAAATGTATAAATTGTATTGGGAATGTTTAAAAATTTAAAATAAAGTTAGATGTAAATCACTCTGTATATGACAAAAACTCTCCTTGCATGCAAAAAGTTATGAAGATTCAGGATAGTAAAACTAATTTTGAATAGCAATCAAATAAAAAAAAGTCAATGCATGGAATAGTTTATCTAAATTCTGCTGGTTTTCTGTATAATAAATATCAAATTGAAGTTTTTGTTGTCGAAATGGATCCTATCATAATTTGTCTGAGTGAAACACATATAGATAAGGATGTAAAAGAACATGAGCTTGAAATAGATGGTTATAATGTCGAAAAAAGTAATACAAAAAATAGAAGAACTGGAGGTGTGTTGTTCTTTATTAAAAAGCAGTACAAGTATGAACTAAAAGATATTGAAGAAATTGAAAAATGTTTGTTGTTAATAACATTCGATATCAAGATTAATAATGAAAAGTATCAGATAACAACTTTGTACCACCCCCTAATCAAAATGATGCTTCATTTCTAGATTATTTGGAGACTTTTTTGAAAACTTACTAGAACATGGTGGTTTAGTGATATTAAATGGAGATTTCAATCTTGACTTGTTAAAGTAGGAAAAGTACCATAACAGTAAATGTAATGAAATTATTTAACGTTTTGGTTTTCAACAGAATAACTTAAGATACTGCTACTCTTATAGACTACATTATAACCAATAATAAAGGTATTGAATATGAAATATTGGATAAGTATAAAATAAGTGACCATAGTACAATAACAATTATATTAGAAAGTAAAATATGTAATAAAAAGACAAAAAATAAGACGAAGAACGTACAAGAATTTTGAAATAAACATATTTTGGAATCAATTAAGTGAACTTAGTTAGAATAATAATATAACGGATGTAAACGTAATGGCAAATACTTTAATAAGCGGAATCTCACATGTTCTAAATGAAATTTGTCCATTAATAAATATATAAATATATAAAAGTCATAGAAACAAAAAATGGATAAACGATGAGATTATACAACAAAAGGGATTTACAGTATAAAGAAGCTAAAGTGGATAAAACAGAAGAAAGTTGGGAGTTATATAGAATATTAAGAAACCATGTAAATACAATATTAAGTAGAAAAAGAAGTATTATATTGAAGTAGTTGATAGTAACAAAAGTAATAGCTCTATTCTATGGAAAAACTTAAAAAAATTATTGCCTACACAAATTCTAAACAAGTAGATGGAGTTATGTTTGACAAAAACATATATTATGATGGTAATGTAATAGCAGGACTGATTAATAATTATTATGTTACTAATATTGAAGAGATAATAAAAGATATACCTAAATTTAATATTCAGGAAGAAGAAATAGAATATATTTCAAAATTCGATAAATTCAAAACTATAATATTCAATTAAAAAAGTATGTGAAAAAATTAAATAACACTGGTGGAGGTGAAGATGGAATATCAACTGATATTTTAAGAAAAGATTTTATTAAAAATGGATATCCAATACTTGATGTTATTAATTTATCACTAGTAAATGGTGATTTTCCAGAAAATTGGAAAACTACAACAATCATACCAGTTCCCAAACTTAAAAATTCAAAGAAGTGTAAAGACTTTCAACCAATAAACACAGTTCCGCCTTATGAAAAGCTGTTGGAAAGTGCTGTTAAGGACCAACTTCTGGATTATTGTAAAAAAATAACATGTGTATGGAAAATCAATCCGGATTTCGCAAAAACCATTCATGTGAAAGCGTCGTCTGTGATATAAGTAGTAAGTGGATAAAAGCTTTAGATACAAACCTTTTTGTTTTAGTAGTTTTCTTAGATTTCCGTAGAGCGTTTGAGACAATAAAATAGGCGTTTACTGGTAAAAAAGCTTAGAAAAAGGTTTATCTGATAGTTATAAAATGGTTCATTTCATATCTTAAGGGAAGAAATATAATATAATGGAAATATTTCAAATGAAATTTTGCTCTACTATTTTATTTAATTTAAATAAAAATGAGTTTGACAGAATGCAAGTTATACAAAATAGGGCTTTAATATCTATTTTAAATTCTAGTAAATATACACCGATTAAATTAATGTTGGCAACTCTTAATATAATGAGAATCACTTTTAAAACAATATTGTTTATTTTTAAAATGAAGAATAATATGTTGCCGTCCTATTTATGTAATCAAATAAATCTTAGTCATAATAGTCATGGATACCAAACTAGAAACAATAAAATATTAATAGAAAAGTTTAACAAAAGTAGAACAAGAAAATCTCTTTTCTTTAAAGGTTTTCAAATTTATAATGATTTACCAACTAATTAAAAAAATTGTAGTTACTTAGGTTTTAAAAAATTACTATTTAACTATGTTCTTGATAACTATTAATATTTGTATCCTTTGTAAAAGTATGTAAGAAAAAATAGCTTTAACTAAATAAAGATTATTATTATTATTTTTATTGTATTCCCCCTGAGGTGGAATCATCTGAGCTATTTGGAGATATGTACAATGTTTTTCGATGGGACCGAAAATACGGTGGTGCTCTAATAGCTGTAAAACCTGATTTTACTGCAACTGAAATAGACTTTACTAATATTAAAAATAACCATCATAAGAACAATTTTGAAATTGTTGGTTGTAAATTATCCGAAAATTCAACCTTGTCAATAGTTTGCGGCTATATTGCACAGAATATACTTTACGAATACTTTGATGACTTTTTAAATCTTCTGTCGTTCAGCCACTGTGTTAAGAATAATATTATTATATTAGGTGACTTTAACATAACAAACTTTAACAATCCAGTTTTAAATGATAACTATTGCAAAACGTTTCTAAACTTTCTGAGCAATACGGATTTAAATCAGTTTAATAGCGTAACTAATGCAAATAATAGACTCCTAGATTTAGTTCTGTCAAATGTAGACTGTAAGATTTTAGAATCTGAAGGTATTGTTAATATTGATGCTCATCACCCACCACTAAACATTTTTATAAATTGTTCTTACTCAAAACATAAAAATTTCAATACCAAAACTTACCATAAAGTCATATAACTTTAAAGAGGCAAATTTTATTGGTTTATATAATCACTTAGTTCATATTAATTGGTCCGAGTTAAAAAAGTTTAGTGATGTAAATGAAGCTAGTGCATATTTTTATACAGTCCTAGAGCATACATTTGACCAGTTTGTACCTGCATATAAAATAAAAAGTAACTCTTCACGTAAATATCCTTCCTGGTATACTTCCTAAATAATTTAAAAAATGAGGCAAAAAGAGAATGCTTACCAGCAATATAAAAATACCAATAGACTACTTTATAAACAATTATAGACGACTCCGTCGTAAAATTAAAAATGATATATTAATGGCCTATAAGAATTATTTAAAAAAAGTAGAAAAATCAACAGATATAGCTATCCAAAATTTTTCTGGTCATACGTTAACTCCAAGTGTAAGTCTACACGTATTTCTGGTAAAATAAAACATAATAATGAACTCTGCGATAACCCTCAAACTATAGTAGATGCGTTTGCTAGATATTTTTCCAGTGTGTATAACAAATCATATGACATTGATTAAACAATAATAGTACAACAATGAATTTAACTTTTATTTCTGTAAATGATACTTTATTGGCGTGCAAGAAACTCAAGGGCGACATGACATCTGGCGTAGAGAGAATACCAAGGTTTTTGGTAAAGGACTGTGCTTCATCACTATGCCCTCCGTTATGTATCCTATATAATGAAATGTTGTACCTTCCCCGACATGGAAAATATCAAGAATCTGCCCAGTTTTAAAGTCTGGTGATCCTAGCAACGTTGTAACTATCGTCCAATTTCGATAATTTGCAATTTTGCCAAAATGGAAAAAATGGAAATGGAAAAAATCTAGGGTTACCAACCTTTCTAGTTTCAGTGACTTTGTCATAGATACAGTCGATAAAGAAGGTCAAGTAGATACAATGTATACGGACATACAGAAGGAATTTGACCAGATAGATCACTACGTACTGTTGTACTATATAAAGTGCATAGGACTTAGTCCATTGCTACTTCGCTTGTTTAAATCTTATCTTTTAAACAGGTTGCAGTTCGTTCAGTACAATGGCTTCAGTTCTTTCTATTTCAAATCCACTTCTAATCTATGTTCTTTATTATTTTTAATTTTTATTAATGAACTACTATTAACCCTTACATGCTTAAAAATTATGTTTGCAGATGATTTAAAAATTTTCTTCGTTTACATGACTGCTACTTGTTACAACAACAACTTGAAATAATTCACTTATGGTGCGAGAAGAATAGACTTAAACTAAATATAGGTAAATGTAAAGTTGTAACTTATACAGGCAAATCGCAACCTATTCTTTTTAATTATAAAATAAATAATACTACCCTAGATGACATCTATCCAAATGAAATCAAAGACCTTGGAATTATCTTTGACTCTAAGCTAACATTTGCACCACATATTGATAGTATTTGTAACTCAGCATCAAAACTTGGGGTTTATTATACGAAACAGCATCATTTACATCTATAAATAGTTTTAAAACGCTCTACTCTAGTTTTATCAGGTCCAAATTGGAGTATGGCGCTCTAATATGGTACCTTACTTACGAAAACCAAAAAAATCAATTGGAATCGATTCAAAGAAATTTTTTAAACTTGTTAAACTACAGGCTAGAAAGAGTATACCTGCCTCAGGGTACTACTCAAACATTATTATTAAATAAATATGAAATGTTATCTTTAGATATACGAAGAAAAAATATACCTCTCTCGTTTTTATTTAATCTTCTGCACAATAAAATTGATTGCGAATATTAGTATTAGTTTATTTCTTGCAAATATTACATAGGTATGGAGAGCCCTAAATAAGCTTTTGGCTTGTGCTAAGGGCTCTCCATTAATTTTGAAAAAAAATGCAGTTCTAATTTTGAGAGATTTTTACATAAAATTTATATATTCATTTTTTCGCTCCTCTCCATTTCCATAGATTCTCATCTTCTTCATATCTCTTAACAGCCATAATTCCAACAATAATTTTGATTCTTACATTACATTTTTATTAAAAACATATTTAAAAAATATACATGACATGAAATATCTAGAAATAATATAAATAATATTTATTAAGTAAAATAAATTTTCTGGTACCACGTGGAAATTTAAGACATACCGAAACATTTTTAAAAAGTCAGGCTAGAACAAATCTAATGTTTAAATTGCCGATTTATATTATGTGCAATAATTTCAGTTTATTAAATAACCAAAATATTAATATCAATTTATTATTCCATCAATCTATTTTCTAATCATCGTAGAGAGTGATATTGGTAGACTGACAGTTTCGGGCTGCTGGCCCTCTTCAGTACCAAAAGTCAACTCTGCACGCTGATTAAGAAAACGTTTGTATGTACTCGCAAAAGGAATATAGCCATTGGATTGATGTAGACTTGTGCGCCATCAATTTCTAGATGTAGACAACTACTCATACCTTTCCTAGTCTGGAGACTTTGAATGGTAGCAAGTTGAAGACTTGTGTGCTTCAAGCACTTTTGCGCCATCTATTTCTAGATGGTACTGAAGAGGACCAGCAGCCCGAAACTGTCAGTCTATATTATCACTCTGTACGATGATTAGAAAATAGATTGATGGAATAATAAATTAATATTTTTATAATTTTGTTTAAAATTAAAAATTTCTGTTCTTACTAATTTTACGTCTAACCACCCGTTAGTGGTACTATGTGCTTGAGACACACAAGTCTTAAACTTGCTAAATTCAAAGTCTCCAGACTAGGAGAGGTATGAGTAGTTGTCTACGTCTAGAAATAGGTGGGGCACAAGTCTACATCAATCTAATGGCTATATTCCTTTTGTGAGTAAAGTCTAAAAACGTTTTCTTAATCAGCGTGCAGAGTTGACTCTTGGTACTGAAGAGGGTCAGCAGCCCGAAACTGTCAGTCTACCAATATTATGCTGTACGATAATTAAAAATAGATTGATGGAATAATAAATTAATATTTTTATAATTTTGTTTAAGATTAAAAATTTCTGCCCTTATTAATGTCAACTTTAGTAAATAAAAACAAATTCTTATCTTCGAAAATTTAATTGTAGATTAAACAAAGTTATTAAGTATATGTATAGTATTATAGATTTTTATATTGTATTTAGTATTTAGTATATTTAATTATTTTAGTATCGTGTATATGTTTATATACTTTGTCCTGTAAATGGTGTATTCTGTTGGACAATAAAGCAAAGTATTAAAGCTTAAAAAAAACATAAATGACCCCGCACCAAATACCTAGGAAAGGACCCCGCACCAAATACCTAGGAAATTTGTTGTCGACAGAATTTTTCCAAAATCTAGGAATAGAATCTTTAGGTCATTCTGAATAAAAGTTGTCATGTACATAAAATCACTAAGTGCCTTTATTTAAAAAATACAGCAGGTGGTAGCTCCGAAAATCGAAATTTTAAAATCGCGATTTTACGTATTTTTTACCGAAATGAACTTATGGTTTGGTTTATATGAAGTAGATATATATGTAAAATGCTAAGTACTTATGTATACTTATGTATTGATTCTTATGTATACCTAATTACACCGGCACTTAGTACTACTAAGAGTGTCTTGAAATCTTCACCAAATAAGTCAAAATCTTTGACCACGTTTTTTCATCTTTATCGACGTTTTAAACCGTCCTGAGCCGAAACCAGTAAAAAAAAATCGTCCGTCTGTCTGTCTCTGTGTCTGTCTCTGTCTGTCTGTAAACTGGATAACTCCATTTCTAAAAAAGATATCGACAAGTGGTTTTTTGCATATCGTTTATTATCGAATTTCGAAGATCTGATTAGATTTTGGGTGTAAACTATTGGGGGTAAAGGGGTGAGAATGGGGTAAAACTCCTATTTTTAGCGTTTTTTGGTTATAATTAAGTTAATTATTATGGTATGTAAAAGACTGTAAACCCGTAATATCCCGTATTTATCTGTATAGTTTATAGTCTAATAATAATAATAATAATAATAATAATAATAATAATAATAATAATAATAATAATAATAATAATAATAATAATAATAATTAAAATAAGTTATGAGAGCTATAATCAAATTTTTATTTATCATAATTGAGTATTTAGTATTATAACTAGATTAAGTTATGCTAAAAAACATTTTACTGCTTTAAACGCCAATATCTCAAAAACAATGTGTTTTAGGAAAAAATTGTTTCTAACATTTTTTGAGCAGTTTTAAAATATCTTTTATGTACATGCTTAATTAATAACATACCATAATATTTAACTCAATTATAACCAAAAAAACGCTAAAAATAGGAGTTTTACCCCATTCTTACCCCTTTACCCATAATTGTTTACCCCCAAAATCTAATAAGATCTTCGAAATTTGATAAGAAACGATATGCAAAAAACCGCTTGTCGATATCTTTTTTAGAAATGGAGTTATTGAGTTTACAGACAGACAGAGACAGACAGACAGACGGACGAAAAATTTTTTTTACTGGTTTTGGCTCAGGACGGTCTAAAACGTCGAGAAAGATAAAAAAAGGTGGTTAAAGATTTTGACTTATTTGGCGAAGATTTCAAGACACTCTTAGTAGTACTAAGTGCCGGTGTAATTAGGTATACATAAGAATCAATACATAAGTATACATAAGTACACAGCATTTTACATATATATCTAGTTCATATAAACCAATACATAAGTTCATTTCTGTAAAACATACGTAAAATCGCGATTTTAAAATTTCGATTTTCGGAGCTACCACCTGCTGTATTTTTTAAATAAATGCACTTAGTGATTTTATGTACATGACAACTTTTATTCAGAATGACCTAAACATTCTATTCCTAGATTTTGGAAAAATTCTGTCGACAACAAATTTTCTAGGTATTTGGTGCGGGGTCCTTTAAATAATATTTACTTACTTATAAATAATGAAAAATTGTCAGTGAAATAAAATATTTAGGTTTTAAAATAGATGACGTTCTTTCTTTTAACAGTCATCCTAACTACATTTTTTATAAAATCTCCAAAAAACTATACTTTTTCTCTAGAATCGCTAATGATCATCTTTCTACTGAGACTAAAATAATTGTATATAAGACAATAATTCAGTCGCATTTTGATTATTGTTCCTTAGTTTTGCATCAGTTTAATTTAAATAAGTTGTCCCAATTGCAAAAGTTGCAAAATAGAGGCATGAGAATAATTTTAAAGTGCAATAGATTGACACCTATTTTGACTATGCTCTCCACTTTAAAATGGCTCTCTGTATGTAACAGAATTTTTTATTCCATGCTTTTAATTTTTAAAATTACTAAAGGTATTACTTCTGGTTATTTTTCTGATTTTATTGCTTTTCAGTTTGATCTAGATTATCATAATACCAGAAATAACAGGGATATTTACATACCTAAATTTTAATTGCACTAGAAATTATTTATTAGACATTGAATAATTTAATAAATTACCGAATAATATTAAATCATGTACAACCATAGCTGCATTTAAAAGAGGACTTTCTGCACATATTTACTCTGTAATGTAACTTTGATTTTTCTTTTTTTACTATTTTAGTTAGTTTTTTTATTATTTTATAATAAAAAATCAACGCAGGTCACGAATTTCATCTCTCCGATTTAGCTCAAAGTTTGCATACGGCCATAAAATGAAGTTAGATTTGTCATATTATTGGGATTTTTCTCAAAAATGTCTGGTTGTCGAGATATTAGGGTGGCCATTTTTTTAAGTTTTTCAAAACCAGAAAACCACTAAAACTGAAATAACTCAATATCTATAAAAGATAGAAATTTTATTTAAACGACATTAAATTAAATTTAATTAAATTTAAAAACAGAAAGAGTATATTTTAATAATTCTGGTTATACCGAGATGGCGGACCACAAAACATAACCTACAAATTATAAAAAACGCTATCCCCAAAATACACCATTTTCGATTTATTTAATTTTGTGGCTATTTACACGTATATAGTAGGAGTATATGCCCAAAAAATATTGCCAACGGCTCGGCCTATTTGTGCGAGATATGGTCAAAAATGTGTAAAATTTGGTCAAAGTTTTGCACTTTTCGAGGTTTCTAAATTATATTTAGTGATTTTCCCAAAATACCCCAAAATATTTGCTTGTATATTTTGTGAGTATATGCCCATAAAAATTGCGAACGGCACTGCCCATTTGTGGGACCTATGGTCAAAAATATTTTAAAATTGGCCAAAATTTCGCATTTTTCGAGGTTTCTAAATTATATTTAGTGATTATTCTTCGTTTTTATTTTATCATAAATTTTTTATGGCTATTTATTCTAATGTAGTGAGGATATATGCCCATAAAATATTGCGAATGATCCGGCTAAGTTGTGGAATAATTAACCAGAAGAATTCGCAAATTCAAGAAAATTTTGCATTTTTTTGACGTTTTAACATACTATAGAAAAAATATTGTCTATGCATTACAATAATAATTTAACAGTATAATAATTATATAGTAATATTCCCACAACATTTATTTTGGAATTTTCCTATGGGTGATTTATTTGTAGAACATTTACCTATTCGTAGAAAATATAGTGTTCGAAAATCAGCTCGCTTTTCAATATTTTCAACGCTAAAAGCAATTCCCATTTTCACACATTTAGTAGTACCTGATCTATGTAATAGATGGCGCAAAATAACAAATATGGTGATTCTAAGCTTTTAAATAGATTACAATCCCTTTTTTTTACTTTTATTTTTAAAATGTGTTCCAAAAGTTTTTAAATCTTGAGTGCTCAAATAAACCTTTTAAAAATAGAGAACAGTTTAGTGATATTGAATGTGAACTCCTAAGGACAAGAACAGAAATTCCACGTATTTCTTGTGTTTGTTTAACTCATGAAAAGAAGTTTTTGAGTTTTTATGAAATGAAACAAAAAGTATGCTGCGATATTTGGAGCCGACATAAAAAATATGTGAGTTTAGAATCCAATGCTAATATAACATTACAATTTGTTAATGATGTTAAAAGTATTTGTAAGAAAAAAATATGTAAACGTTGTAAAGAAGATGTAATGAAAGAAAATATTAGTGGCATATCGGACAGAAGAGAAAATTAGAAAAAAAGTCAGGTCATTAAAAAACTCTAAAGTTGTAAATAAATCCTTAACATATAGTCAATAGAGTTTCAAGATGGTGGAAAGCAAACAAGTTCCCGCGGACGTCTCCGCAAATAAGTGCAAAAAATGCAAAAGTACAGCGAAAAGTGGTTTAAAATGTGTTGAGTGCGGTTGCTTAATGCATCGAGCATGTAGTAAATTATTAATAAATGCCACCCTAACACCACTGTGGAAAAAATGACCAGAGCCTTAAGTAGTATTTGTTCCAATGTAAAATGTGAGCAGTTAAAAGCGAAATATCCTAACGCCTATTCCTCCTTTAAACTATCAACGCCAATAGTGAACAAAAATCTCATCATGACAACAAGCATATGGCCTAAGGGTGTACTTATACAGCAGTTTTTTCAAAAGAAAATAGACGGACACAACTAGATGCAGAAACTAAGAATATAGGTAGCACTTCAAGTAATATTTCTAGTACAAATAAGGTAAACAAACATTTTTTTTAAGTTTTCCACCAAAACATGCAATGCATTAGGAATAAGTTACATGAATTTGATGCATTTTTAAGTGTAAATGATGATTATGATGCATAAGTGAGCACTGGCTCACCCCCAATGAAGCATCCACTTTTAGTGTAAAAGGCTGGAACACTGCTTCTGTTTATTCACGTCCAACATCAACTCTGGGTCGCTCTATGTTACTTTGTAAAGACAGTACTTTCAACAATTTGACTTTTATTGATAATTTAAGCATTGAAAATGAGTGTGAAATTTGTGAAATATACACCTTACAGAAAAAAATATTGTAATTGTTTGTGTTTATAGGCCAGATAATAATTTTGATTCTTTTATTGATGTCATTGAAAAAACTTTAAATTTTCTTTTTTCATCTAAATTTAATAAAGTAATTTTCTGTGGAGATTTTAATTGCCACTTTAATTTTTTAGATAACAGGACGACCCGTTTTATTGATTTAATGAGATCACATGGTTTTGAAAGATCCATTTTTGATTCTACACGTGCCAGAAATTGCATAGACAATATTTTTGTGAATTTTTCATTGGACGACTGTGAGGGTAAGGTGATATCAATGGAGTTTTCCGACCATTTTGCGCAAAAGTCCAAACCTTTGCACATTTTTTACCTCATTTTCACATCATTTTTTTTTACTCTTTTTTTTATGTTACAGTTTTAAAATGTAGATGTAATTCATAATTGTATGATTTTTGTGATATTATTTTTTATAATATTTAAGTGTCATTAAGTGTGGATAAGTTAAATATTTTTGTTTTCTTGACTTGTGTAAATACATTTTCTTGTATATCACCAAATAAATAATTCTAATTCTAATTTTAATTCTAATTCTAATAAAAATTAAAAAAAAAAATGATACTGAGGAATCGCTTGTTGCTAGCACAGCCAAGATGCGATTTTCCTTACACCACCGGACGATGCAGTTCCTTTAATAATGGGATTATTATTCTTGGTCTGTCTCCCGTTAATAAGACAAAAATGCTATTTTTTAAAAACTATGCTGCTGAAAAATGGACAAGATTTAATTCAAAATTAATGAACAGTGTGAAAATTTTTTGGGATCCCCTATACAAAATAAGAAGAATAACAATGAAAACTATTTTTTGGAAATAATTACTTAAAAAGTGCATTCTTTCAAAGAAACAATAGAGAAAAAAAATTAAAATTCTATCTCTTTTGCCAAAGGATTGGACCATTAACCATACAGGGTGTATTTGAAATAGCGTAGGAAATTTTAACAGGTGATTCTACATGATAAAATATGACAAAAAGATCCTATAAACATATATCTAAAAATGCGTCATAAGGGAGCTACGCCCCTTTGAAATTGGCTAAAAAAATCGGTTTTTATTTAATAACTCAGGAACCCTTTGAGATATGTTAACGAGGTTTTGCATGTGAATTAATGCTAATAAGGCCCATCTTTGTATGTAATTTTCACGTACTTATTTAAACCAGGGGTGTGCGAAATGGGGGGGCCTTACCAGTTTTTTGTCCCAAACTTTTTTCTGTGTAACTTTTTGCAATTTTATTTTTGAAATATGATTCCTTAGGTCAAAATACATAAAAAATGTACTCTTGTTGTAATACTGTAGGATTAACCGTTTTCGAGAAAAGTTTATTTGAAGGTGAAATTTCACGGTTCGAGGACGAAAAATTAAATACTAAAATGTCGAAAACCAAAATTTTAATGATGCAATGTTATTCTACATCAAAAACTAAGAAAAAAAGTTTCCATACATGTAGGTCGAAAAAACGCTTTTAAAGCTACCATAGCCCTTTAAAAATGGTGCATATTTAGGAGACCATAGCTCCATTGGGATTGATTTTTGGAAGTACCTGTATATGAGGTTTTTTTATTAGTTTTTAATGTACATTCGCCCTGCATCATTAAAATTTTGGTATTCAACATTTTAGTATTTAATTTTTCGTCCTCAAACCGTGAAATTTTACCTTCAAATGAATTTTTCTCGAAAACGGTTAATCCTACAGTATTACAACAAGAGTACCTTTTTTATGTATTTTTACCTGAGGAATCATATTTCAAAAATAAAATTGCAAAAAAGTTACACAGAAAAAAGACTGGGACAAAAAACTGATAAGCCCCCCCGTTTCGCACACCCCTGGTTGAAATACATAAAAACGGGCCTTGGTAAGATTAGTTGACGTGCAAAACCTCGTTGATATATCTCAAAGGGTTCCTGAGTTATTAAATAAAAACCGATTTTTTTAGCCACTTTTAAAGGGGCGTAGCTCCCTTATGACGCATTTTTAGACATATGTTTATAGGAACTTTTTGTTATATTTTATGATGTAGAATCATCTGTTAAAATTTCCGACGCTATTTCAAATACACCGTGTATAAAGCAAGATTTTAATACGGCAAACGAAAAATCTTGTTGAGGTTCAAGGTATATTACCTGATTTGTTATTAATTTAGTAATTTCATTCTACACAGATGATGACAATAGTAGATTATTACCAGGAGAAAATGATTATATAAGCCTTAAAGTTGAAGGCAAAAGAATTAGTAAACAAAAAAGATTAGTTTCATCTAATCTTAAAGAATTGTTTTTTTCTTTTAAAAATATATACGCTGAAACGAAAATTTGCTTTTCGAAGTTTGCTGATTTGCGTCCAAAAGAGTGCGTTCTGGCTGGAGCTTCAGGGACACATTCTATCTGCGTGTGTCTGGTTCATCAAAATATTAAATTATTGTTAATGGAGATTAATCTTAATGTTGATGGTTGAGAGAGAAAAAATACTTTAAATTATAAGCACATTATTTCAATTATGATGTGCAATCCACCAAGGGAGGATTGGTTTGTAAATATATGTACACAGTGTCCTGCAAAAACCGCAGTTAAAAAATTCAATTGGAGAACAAATAATTGAACAGGAAACCATAAAATATAAACAATGGTTAACAGTAGATAGATGCACATTAGAAACAACAGAAAAAAGTGCTGAAGAATTTTTAGATTATATTCTCGAGAAATTCCAACTCTGACTTTATTGCCAAAGCTCAATCGGCATACTTAAAAGAAAGAAAGACCAATTTATTGGAAGGAGATTGTATTGTATCCGGTGATTTTTCCGAAAATTACTCAAATGTAACAATCTCCAAATAAAAATTCATCCTTTCGTTTATTATTTTATAAAGGACTCTGAAATAAAGTGTGAAAGTTTTGTGGCCATTTCAGACTCTTTAGATCATAAAATAAGTTCAGTTTACCCTTTCAAGAAGAATTAATAAGCTTTCTCAAAGAAAATTTGGAATTGCGTCTTATAATATATTTTAGCGATGGAGCATCAGCTCAATATAAGAACAGAAAAAATATTATGAACCTACGATAACATCAATTAGATTTTGAAGTTAGTGCAGAGTGGAATTATTTTGCGACTAGCCACGGAAAGGGACCTTACGACGGTTTTGGGGGGTACAATTAAAAGATTAGCGACTAGAACAAGTCTACAGCGGATTAAAGGGGTATCTATTTCGTCTGCAGAAGAGCTTTTTAATTGGGCGAAACCTAAATTTTTAGGCATCATACATATTGAATATATTAATTCAAAACACGTATGAAAAATATGAAGAAAGATATAAGAATGCTCATTCAGTCAATGGCATAAGATCCTGTCATCAGGTATTACCGCTTTTACAAAATTTGATTGCCCTTAAAAAATATTCATCTGCGGAATTTAATTAATATATTTATTTTTGACCTAAAGATATTGTTATGTTTGAAGATTGATGGGGATTTGTCATAATATATCATAAAAACATATGGAAACTAGCGAAAATTAATAATCACATCAAAAAAGAAAAAAAAAATCGAAGTTACGCCTTTATTCCAAGATAAGTTACTACATTACAAGTGTCCTTTAAAAGAAAAATTTATTGAAATAGAAATAAAAAGTGTAATATTAATAGTAAACGTAACTACAGAAGATTCTGGGAGGCATAGCATAGCGCGTATGCATAGCAATCCTACTAGCCTGAGTTCAATTCTCACTGGAGCCGATTTGACTTTTTCAGTTAATAATAATTAAAATTTGGCGAAAGTGAAACGGACACTCCCATTAAAAACTGGTTCGAAAGTCAGTATAAGCCGGTGGTTCCCTCTACTACTAGCCCACACAAGTCCTGGACTTAGGGGATGCTAATTAAGTAGAATAGTACGAGGTTAAACATACATGTAATGTAATGTAATTCTCAGAAATATATATATTTAAACTAATACATGGATACATAACAGGTAATAAGACTAAATTAAGGAATGTTTCTTTGATCAAGAATATTTAACGTCTAAGCAGTATCTAATAGTAACATTAAACATTTTTTTTTATATAAACGACAAAATATATTTGCTGACACATTAGTAACAAACTAATCAGTAATAACTAAGTACTAATCAGGCTAATTAAATAAGCTATACTAAAAATATTAAAATTATCTGTTACTTATGAATAATTTTTGTTACAGAACCAGGAATGAGCCCAAATAAAAATGCGAAAAAAAACGAAGAACAGTATGAATATATGTCTAAATTAGATAAAAAACTATGCCTTCGATAACTCTCTAACTTACCATATAGCGACTTTAAATTAACGTAGGTTGGGTTGTAAAAACGAAGAACAGTATTAGCTAATGTACTCATGTTGGATATTTTGTTTAGGCATTTAAATTATTTTTTTTTATGAGTTTATATGTATTAATGATATCATATCATGATGTGAAGATAAAATTAAAAAAAAAATGTTTTGTATAAAATACTAAGGAATAACGTAATATCTTATTAATATAAACCATACATACATACATACATACATACACACATACATACATACATACATACACCTATACATACATACATACTCCTATACATACATACATACTCCTATACATACATACATACATACACATTCACACACATATATCCCGGTATTATATAAAATTATAAAATAGTTTTTTCCTCTGCCAACAATAGTTTTTTAATCGGTAAACTAGAAGAAATAGAAAATTTAAAAATTAAAGAAGAAAAATCACATAAAAATGCGAAATTTTGTCCAATTTTTAAATATTTTTGACTATAGCTCCCACAAATGGGGCGGGCCGTTCGCAATATTTTATGGGCATGTACTGCCCCTATGTACGAGTAAATAGCCTTAAAATAAAAAAAATAATAAATTGAGGCATTTTGGGAAAATCACTAAATATAATTATAATTATAATTTTTGACCATAGCTCCCACAAATGGGCAGGGCCGTTCGCAATATTTTATAATACTATATTATTATATGAGGAGGTGACTTTCAAAACGCAGTTTTTGACATTTTTTGAAAAATTGAGATAATGATGGTGTTTACACTGTTAATGCATATTCGATCTATTGATCCAAAAAAAAAGTTAAAAAAATTGTTATTTCATACTAAAAATTTAGTTAGAAAACCACGTGGAAAAACAAAACGCAGTTTTTGAACCAAAGCTTGACTTTCAAAACGCAGTTTTTAATTATACTACAGTCAATATAGGTTTCAACTGCGACAAAATTTCTCAGTCAAAAAAAAGTTTGTATTCCTATAGATTTTGGGATGGGAAATTCAATAAAAAAAAAAGTCTATCGATTTTTGAGTTTCGGAAGACCCTTAAAACACCCTAAAAACTCGTTTTTGCCTTATAACTTTTGATTGCAACCTACTAGAAATAAAAACTGCACAGAAAATGAAAGAGCACAAAAAATGCAATAAAATTGCTTAATATTTTTTTCCCTTAACTTCTATTGGTTGGAAGATATAACGCATTTAAAGTCGTAACTCACTCGTTGTTAAAACATTTTAGGACTGGCTGCCATTTGAACACCCTTTTATATATCGGCCTAATATCTTTAAAAATATCTTAAATATATCTAAGGATGATTTATGCAAAATTTCAGCTTACTCTGATTGGGGTTTACGAAAACCCTATACGCCCCCTATTATTTATATACGCCCCAGTTTTTAAGGGACTAAGCTCACCAAAACGTTTAAAATTTGTAGTATTACGGTTTTCGGGTCAAGAAACACTATGGAATAACGTCTACCACTCTAAGAGGCACACAGAAAAATATTGGCCCCTAAAAGTCCCCTAAAACACGTTTTTTCCACATATCTTTTTTGTAGTTAGTTGGAACTTTTTTATTATCAGATTCTCTTTCAGCAACCTTAAAAACCCCATTATACCAATTTTCACAAAAACTACCCTCCACCCCTCAGGGGGTGAAATTAAAAAAAAAATATTATCAGATTCATATTCGTCAACCCCAGAAACACTATATACCAATTTTAAAGAAAATATTGAAAATATATAGAGTAAAAAAAATAATATTAGATTCAATTTTAGCAACCTTAAAAACCCCTATGTAGCAATTTTAAAATTTTACTATTTTTTTTTATTTTTGCCCCATTTGCCCCCCTTGTCGCAATGTTCAACAAAAACAATCCCGAGCGAGAAATTTGGTAAGATACCTGTATGCCGAATTTCAAGTCTCTAGCTTAAAGCGTTCTTAAGTTACCGTGCCCACAAGATTTCCCAGACAGACCGATCGACCGAACGAACGACTGACCGATCGACCGAACGAACGACCGACCGATCGACAATTTTTTTTCTTTGCTTGAAATGGATTTATATCGACATAAAACGCAAAAACTCTGGAGGGAGACCCCCTTTCCCCCTAGTGTCATGTTGTGTGTTGAGTTAAATGAAAAAAGCGTTACACAGAGAGGTCCAAAATAGTAAAAAAAGGTTTTACATAATATACATGTATGTATGGACAGCCCCTGTATACATATTTGTATCTATACTTACCTAAAAAATATTTAAAAAATCAATATCACAAGAGATTCTATTAATAATATTCATATTCATTTAAATGCTGGACTATCAAAACGCAGTTTTTGATTTTTTTAATATGCAATTTTTTTAATAATTAGTGAAACTGATTTAATTCGCCAATGTAATTTAACTATTCTCTCTAAAATAGATAATACCTGATGTTCATTGATATCTCGAAATGTGTTATTTGTCAAAAACTGCGTTTTGAAAGTCACCTCCTCATATATCTTTTGTTAAGTATTTAGTAAGATTAGTACATATTATTATAATTATTTTTGTATATTAGGATGTATCCTATTTAATAAAGATTTGTTATTATTTACCAGTGTTTAAAAAATGTTTTGCTATTGGCTATCCTTGAAGGAACCGAGGGTTTAAATTGGTTATTTAAGAGCATTTTAAAATTTTTTGCTATTGGCTATCAACAATGATCCGAGGGTCCCAAACTGGTTTGATTAGGATATTTACTAGTATTTGGAAAAATGTTTGCTATTGGCTGTTTAAATGAACCGAGAGTTTTGGACTAGTTTGAACTGGTTATTTACGAACATATTTTATAAGGAATCGTGAGTTTTGGACTATTTTGAATTGGTTTTGAACATATTATTATTTACGAACATATTTTATTTTATTTTATTTTATTTTATTTTATTTTATTTTACTTTATTTTAATTTATTTCATTTCATTTCGTTTCGTTTCGTTTCGTTTCGTTTCGTTTCATTTTATTTTATATTATTTTATTTTTTTTAATTTTATTTTATTATTTTATTTTATTTTGTTTTGTTTTGTTTTGTTTTGTTTTGTTTTGTTTTGTTTTGTTTTGTTTTGTTTTGTTTTGTTTTGTTTTGTTTTGTTTTGTTTTGTTTTGTTTTGTTTTGTTTTGTTTTGTTTTGTTTTGTTTTGTTTTGTTTTGTTTTGTTTTGTTTTGTTTTGTTTTGTTTTGTTTTGTTTTGTTTTGTTTTGTTTTGTTTTGTTTTGTTTTGTTTTGTTTTGTTTTGTTTTGTTTTGTTTTGTTTTGTTTTGTTTTGTTTTGTTTTGTTTTGTTTTGTTTTGTTTTGTTTTGTTTTGTTTTGTTTTGTTTTGTTTTGTTTTGTTTTGTTTTGTTTTGTTTTGTTTTGTTTTGTTTTGTTTTGTTTTGTTTTGTTTTGTTTTGTTTTGTTTTGTTTTGTTTTGTTTTGTTTTGTTTTGTTTTGTTTTGTTTTGTTTTGTTTTGTTTTGTTTTGTTTTGTTTTGTTTTGTTTTGTTTTGTTTTGTTTTGTTTTGTTTTGTTTTGTTTTGTTTTGTTTTGTTTTGTTTTGTTTTGTTTTGTTTTGTTTTGTTTTGTTTTGTTTTGTTTTGTTTTGTTTTGTTTTGTTTTGTTTTGTTTTGTTTTGTTTTGTTTTGTTTTGTTTTGTTTTGTTTTGTTTTGTTTTGTTTTGTTTTGTTTTGTTTTGTTTTGTTTTGTTTTGTTTTGTTTTGTTTTGTTTTGTTTTGTTTTGTTTTGTTTTGTTTTGTTTTGTTTTGTTTTGTTTTGTTTTGTTTTGTTTTGTTTTGTTTTGTTTTGTTTTGTTTTGTTTTGTTTTGTTTTGTTTTGTTTTGTTTTGTTTTGTTTTGTTTTGTTTTGTTTTGTTTTGTTTTGTTTTGTTTTGTTTTGTTTTGTTTTGTTTTGTTTTGTTTTGTTTTGTTTTGTTTTGTTTTGTTTTGTTTTGTTTTGTTTTGTTTTGTTTTGTTTTGTTTTGTTTTGTTTTGTTTTGTTTTGTTTTGTTTTGTTTTGTTTTGTTTTGTTTTGTTTTGTTTTGTTTTGTTTTGTTTTGTTTTGTTTTGTTTTGTTTTGTTTTGTTTTGTTTTGTTTTGTTTTGTTTTGTTTTGTTTTGTTTTGTTTTGTTTTGTTTTGTTTTGTTTTGTTTTGTTTTGTTTTGTTTTGTTTTGTTTTATTTTATTTTATTTTATTTTATTTTATTTTATTTTATTTTATTTTATTTTATTTTATTTTATTATTTTATAGTGATAAATTAAAAAATGGATTAATGAATGATATTAAAAAAGGTTTGCTATTCTGCTCTACTACGCTAGAAAGCAGTAACTCCATTTGTCGCCTAGCGACGTTTTGACGTCAACTCTGATGTAATATTTTGAAAACGCTGCTATGCGACAAATGGAGTTACTGCTTTTTAGCGTAGTAGGGCAGTATTGGCTATCAACGAAGGAACGGATGATTCTGGACTGGTTTGACTTTGTTATTTACTAGCATTTTAAAAAATATTTGCTAATGGCTTTCATTAAAGGAACCAAGGGTTTTGGACTGGTTTGAATTGGATATTTACAATCATTTAGAAAAATAGTTGGAAAAATGGTTGTTATTGGCTATCTTTAAAGGAACCGAGGGTTTTGGACTGGTTTGAATTGATTATAATATATAATATAATTATAATAATAATTATTATTAATGAATATTTTGAAATAGTTGAAAAATGACTATTTCATAATAATTAGTAATGACTTTTTTAAAAAATGTTTGCTATTGGCTAGGAACCGAGGATTTTGAACTGGTCTGAATCGGTTATTTAGTAACTAAGGAAACCTCTGAGATATAGCAACGAGGTTTCACACGTGATCTAATATTAATAAGACGTATGTTATATTATTTTTTTACGTTATTTTAAATAGAAGCGTGCAAAACGGAGGGAGCCCCAAATTTTTTCTGTGTAACTTTTTTGTGGATTTATTATTAGAATAGTAATACTGTAGGATTAACCATTTTTGAGGAAAATTCATTTAAAGGTAAAATTTCTCGTTTCCAGGGTCAAACATTAAATATTAAAATGTTGAAAACCAAAATATCAATGATGCAGGGTGAAAAACATAAAAAACTTGATATACACTGTATATGGGTGTTTCTACATCAATGGTAAATTTCATGTCCGACAGAAAAAAATGTTAAAATACATATATTTTTTTTTGTTTAAATTGTTTAACTCACCTTTTTTTATTAAATACACGTGATAAAGTACGCAAGATTTTACTTTTTTAGGAAAAAAAAAAAAATGAAAAATTTAATTTTTATCAAACAAAACTTTTTTTTATTTTATGTATTTGCGGTTTTTGATGTTAAAAAGGTTGGACGATTTTATAAGTTTGGAATAGTAATACAGTCATTAAGCAGCAAAAATCAAGGAAACTGCGAAAAAAATCCTCAGTAAAAAAAATAATTTTTTCTATAGATTCTAGGATGAGGAATCCAGTAAAAAAAAGTTTACAGATTTTCGAGATTAGGACGACCCTTAAACGGAAATCAAAGGCCCCTAAAAATTGGTTTTAAAACTATAATGCCCTATAACTTTTGATTGAAACCTACTAAAAACAAAAATGGCACAGAAAATGAAACAGCACAAAAAAATGCAATAAAATTGCTTTATAAAGTTTTTCCTTAGTTTTTATTGATTGGCAGATACAACGCATTTAAAGTAATAATTCACTCGGTTTTAGAACATTTGGCACTGGCTGTCAGTTGAATATATTGCGTTAATATCTTTCAAAATAACTTACATATATCTAAGGATGATTTGTGCAAAATTTCAGCTCAATCCGATTACGGTTTACGAAACCCCAATACGGCCCCTATTATTTATATACGCCCCAGTTGTAAGCCCACCAGAAAGTTCAAAATATGTAGTAATATGGTTTTTAGGTCAAGGAACACTATGGCGTAAAGTGTAAGAGGCACACAGAAAGATAATGCCCTAAAAGGCCTCTAAAACACGGTTTTTTGCCCATATGTTTTTTGTCGGACAAAAATTTAAATTACATTAAATTGAAGAGCGATACAAATCGAATAAAAAAGATTCTAAGCATATTTTTCTCAATTTTCATTGTTTAGGAGATATTTTTTTTGTGGTTTAGGTTCCATCTAAGTTGGATCATATTAGTTCAGGGCGCTATTTCACCTATTAATATACTTATATTAATATTTTTCAAAATATCTTGCATAAACCTTGAACCAAAAACCATAATATTACATATTTTAAATGTTCTGGTGAGCTTAAAACCCTAAAAACTGGATCGTATAGGAAAATTAGGGGCCGTCTAGGGGTATCATATCCCCTTAACAGATTAAGCTGAAATTTTGCATAAATCATTCTTAGGTATATGTAAGTTATTTAAAAAAACAAGGCCTTCCGAAATTTTGATTTTTCAGAATGGGAAAGCAATTAAGGTGATATATTAAAAGGTGTCGAAATGGCGCCCTGCACTAAAATGATCGAACGTGGACTGAACCTAAGCCGCAAAAATCTGGAATCTGGATTCTAACATACTCGGTTTGCCCTCGATATCTCGGATTTTGACCAAACTTGGCATAGTGGTACCACTATGGTACCTAAGCACTCCATCCAAATTTTTTTCAAAACGGTCCATCCGTTCAAGATACTGGGTGTCCCATCAACCAGGTTCTTGACAAGTTATATCTCCGTTATTTGAAAAGGTAATTTTTTTGTAAAAAATAGCGTTAAATGGGAACCAAAAAAGATTTTATTGACTTATTCAACCCCCCCCCTCCATTGCTTACTCACTCCCTTGTACCCACCCCACCCTCTGGTTTACAAATAACACCTTCCACCCCCATTTTTATCTAAGAATATGAAATTATATTCATTTTGAATTAAACCATGTATTATAAATAGTATCTTATTCTTTTAAGGGGCTTTCAATAACAATTATTATTTAGTAATAATAAGGTCCCACCAGGTTTTAGACGGGCTATATCCGTTATTTAAAAATATAAAAAAGTTAAAAAAAAATAAAATTAAATTGGAGTCAAAGTAGAATTTACTGACATATGCAAAACTACCCCTTATTAACCCACCCTCTTGGAACCACCTCCAACTAGTTTTTTAAATAGCACTTCCCTATTTTACTAAAGAATATAAAAGCACATTTCATTTTAAATTTAACTAGAAAATTTTCCAAAAACTTACGTTAAATTGTACCCAAAAGAAAATTGATCTATATATTCAAAACCAACTCATAACAACCCAGTCTCCTGGAACTACCCGCAATTTTGTTTTAAATACCACCCTTCTATTAATAAATAATAATTGTTATTTAGAGCCCCTTAAAGTTTAAGATACCACTTATAATAAATGGTTGAATTCAGAATAAAGTGCACTTTCATAGTCATTAATAAGAATTAGGGGGTGATATTTGAAAAACAGAAGTTGGGGGTAGTTTCAAGAGAGTGGGTAAGCAAGGGGCGATTTTGAATAAGTCAGTAAAATCTTATTTGGCTTTGATTTAATGCTATTTTTTGCAAATTTTAATACCTTTTCAAATAACGGAGATAAGCTATTTCAAGAACTTGGTGGGACACCCAGTATAGTGAACGGATGGACCGTTTTGAAAAAAAAAATAGATGGAGTGCTTAGGTACCATAGTGGTACCACTATGCCAAGTTTGGTAAAAATCCGAGACATCGAGGGCATACCAAGTATGTTAGCGTGAAATATCAGAGATATTTTCTAAAAAACACATTTTTTTCAAAAATGGCTCTAACGATTTTTAAAATTTTGATCTTATTTTTTTAATTAGAGCTCATATAACAAATTCCAAAAAGAAAAAAAAAATGGAAGTTGTCATGTAATTTAAAAGTTCTTCTAGAACACCGTGCTAGTAGACTTCAGGCCATATTTTTCATGACCCAAAAACTAACACTACATATTTTGAACTTTCTGGTAAGCTTAGTCCCCTAAAAACTGGGGTGTGTATAAATAATAAGGGCCGCATAGGGATTTCGTAACCCTTCATCCGATTGAGCTGAAATTTTGATAAATCATCGTTATATATGTTTATTGTTTATGTTTATTTTTAACCTCGTACTATTCTACTTAGTTAAGCATCCCCTAAGTCCAGGACTTGTGTGGGCTAGTAGTAGAGGGAACTACTGTAACAGAAAAGTAAATGGGGGTACTTTTCGAGGGTAGAAAAAATATGTTTTGGGCGGAGAAATATTTATTTTAGTAGAAACTGTAATAAAATATAAGTGTAAGTTACGAGGTACTCGAAATAACTAGATCTTAGCTTACCTGTACAGGTAGTTGATAATTATTTTACGTATTGATAAAAAATTATAACAGGCACCTCTGGTACTAGTCACACTAAAATGGCTACTATGGCTGGCAAACGGCGGAAAGGTTAAAGTCACAAAAAACTTATGATTTTTTGTGATATGTGTACACTCGATATACGTTATTTTAAATAAATTAAGATTTTATACACGTAGCGCCCTCCATTAGTATATTATAAAAATAAATTCAAATTAATTAAAGATTTCTTTTCATCCGCCCCCTAGTTTATTTATAATTATTTATTTTTTTAAATGAACTAAACTTCGTAATATTGTTTTAGGTGAGTTGCGTGGAATGACCCCCTTTCTTCATCGGAGTCTACTGCTGAAAGTATATAGGTGGCATCACTTATTTGTTTTTTAATTTTGTACGGCCCCTCGTAAATTAGGAAAAACTTTTTCGTCTCGTGCTTTAAAGCTGATGAGGTTGGATTCGCTCGTAGTAGAACTAGATCGCCAATTTTAAATTTTATTAGTTTACCCCCCGGACGAGTTATAGCCCGCTTAGCAGCGCGCCCTAGCATGGTCTCCTTCGCCATTATAAGTTTAACATTATGAGCGATTTCTTTTTCAGGGGGGAACGGTAAGTGCCCCCTTATTAAAGAAGGGGGTGGCACACCAAGGTGCAGTTCTTGTGGTGAGAACCCTGTAGATTCTTGCGTCACAGAATTGATAAACTCTGCCAATTTTGGAACCAAAATGGCCCATTTGGTATGTTGTTCCGCACAATATGTTCTAAAAAGTCGCGACAAGGTCCTCATTTGCCTTTCAACCGGATTTGAACAGGGATGTCGGACCGAAGAAAAAACAGTTTGAACTTCCATGGCATTTAATGTGTTACTCCACTTCTCAGCGGTAAATTGTGAACCGTGGTCAGTTAATACCTTTTTTACACGCCCATGTTTTGGAAAGTAATCTAAAAGTAACTTATTTAATATTGAGCGCGTCGTAGCATTTTTTAGGGGGTACAACGTAATATATTTCGAAAAAACGTCGATGATTAAGCACAAAAAAGTAGTATTGCCCCTAGATCGTGGGAGGGGCCCATATAAATCTAGGGATATTAATTCATTAGGTTCACTAGGAATAATGGACATCAGGGGAGGTTTTGACATAATTGAAAGTTTCGCTTTTTGACAAATTTGACATGATTTTAAATTTCTTTTAATGTCCCTAAACATATTTTTAAAATAAAAATCCCTTTTGAGTGCGCACCAAGTTTTATAAACTCCGAAGTGACCGAATGATTCATGATAGTTGAGAATACATTCTTTTACTAGGCTTTTAGGCAAACATAGTACATAAGGATCTTCATCTGAGTCCCGCTTGAATAACATGTATTGATGTAAAATGTACTTATTTATAAAAAGAGGGTTTTCCTGTTCTAAACCCTGAAAGATTTTTTGTAGATCTGGATCTCGTCTTTGTAAATCTGGCAATTTTAAAAGAGTTTTTTTGAATTGAGGGCCAGGTTTTATTAACGAGAATATATTAAAACATCGGTTACTAGGGACTGAAAAACGGGTAGGGGGATAACGCGAAAGGGTGTCGGCGCAGATATTTTCACAACCTCTTAAATAGCTTATAGAGAAATCATATTCTTGGAGGGCTAGAGCCCATCTTGTTACTCTTGGAGTTAGTAACCTACAAGTTTGAATGTAAGTTAAACTACGGTTATCACTAAATATAAAAAAATGCCGCCCTAGTAGGTAAGTCCTCCACTTTCCCAAGGCCCAAACGACACTTAAAATTTCCTTTTCATTTGAGGAAAAATTTCTTTCCCGAGGGAGTAACAAACGGCTTATATAGGAAATAACGCATCTCTTATCCCCTACTTTCTGGTATAAAACAGCCCCTAAAGCAATGTCGCTTGCGTCAGTTTCCACGTAGTAGGGGAGACTATGGTCAACGTGGTACAATAATACCCTTTGTTGCAAAATATTTTTAAGTTTTTCAAACGATTCCTGTTGCTCCTCACCCCAAATAAATTTTTCTTTCTTTCGCAGTAAACGAAATAGTGGCTCTGCCTGGGCTGAGAAGTTTTCACAAAACATTCGATCATAATTACAAAGTCCCAAGAAAGACTGTAATTCCTTAATGTTTTTGGGGACCGGAAAATATTTTATCGCCTCGATACGCCCTTCATCAGGTTCGATATGGTCTTTAGTAAAAATAAAACCTAGAAACGATACCCTTTCAGGTAAAAATTGGCATTTTTTTAGCTTAAGGGTTAAGCCTACTTCCCTTAATCTTTTTAAAACAAGTTCCAGATGGATCAAATGGTCAGAAAAAGTATCCGACGCTATATATAAATCATCTAAATATTTTCTTAAAAATTTTATATAGGGGGCCCCAAAAACTTTCGACAAAAAACGACTAAACGACGCCACAGCGTCGGCAGTACCAAAAGGCATTACGCAAAAATGGAAACTTTCGTTCCCGACCATAAAACCGGTAAATTTCTTATGCGATTTTTTTATGGGTACTTGCCAGTAACCGGCCGTTAAATCTAACACTGTTTTAAAAGGTTTTCTTGGCAAATCTGATTTTAGAATTTCGTCTGTTAGTTCGGGTTTTTCGTGGTCTGGCTCAAGTCTTTTATTAAGTCGTCTAGCATCTAAACAAACGCGTACGGTTCCGTCTTTTTTTACGACAGTAATTAGGGGGTTAATATAGGGGGTAGCTGCTTTTTCTATTATGCCCATGTCTTTCATTTTTTTTATTTCGCTATAAACCGCCTCCCGGTGTGCAAACGGTATAGGGTATTGTTTTACTTTGTAAGGTGTTAAATCGGTTACCTTAAATTCATGCTCGTAATATTTGGTTCGCCCCGGTATATTTGAAAAAACAGACCTATATTTTAATAACAGTTTTTTTAACTGCTGTTTTTGTTCCAAGGTGATATCGCATATATTATCAATAAAGGATAGGTCGATATTTTCTAAATCATCAATACTTTTTTCCCGAAAAAATATTTCCGGAGAACTCTGTTTAACTGCAGTTAACCTGAGATTTAGAATGTTTTCGGGATTTTTATAATTATGTATTGTATTTTCTCCTTCAACACAACATTGTTCATTATTTTCATTAACGAAAAAAAATAAGTTTTTTCCTAAATCAAGGCTAGCCTGAATAGTATATAAAAAATCAATTCCCAAAATAATCGGAAATATTAAATCAGAAATTAGTAAAAATTCATGACAAAATTTATTTTTATTTATTAAAAAACTAAGTAATAGTTGATGTGTAATTCTTCTTTCTTTAGTACGAAAGGCCCCAGTTATCCGAACCCCTGTTACAGGAAAAATGGGTATTTTTTCCGTTTCGTTTGAGATCTGATTAAAAACATCACCCGATAAGCAACAAATTTCGGACCCTGTGTCTATTAGAGCGGGAAAAATATAGTTAAAAATATTTATTGTTACTATGATAGAGGATCTGTTAATAATGTTATGCTCAAAATCGCAAGGTTCTACTAATAAATCGTCCGGGGGGTAATTATGTACTAAAGCAGTCCGTTTTACTACGCCACTGGAAGCCGGACTTAACATTCCAGTGTTTCCTCGTTTTCCGGACTTGAATCATTTAAATTTAAGTCCGAGATATCGAGTGTTGCCACCTTACTGGGTTGTTTATTTTGATTAAAGTATTTGTTAAAAGTTTTGCCACCATTTTCGGATTTAAAAGGCTTATTTTGCATTGGTATTCGTGTATTTTCTCTTCGATCAAAATAATCCGCCTGACTTAACCTTAATAAAGCTTCCGAAAATGTTTGTACTCCAACTAGAATGGTAGATATTGTAGGGGGGTAGTGCCTAGCTATTAAAGAAATTAAAGTCCTTTCTAGAAATGGGGGTTGAATATGCCTAGCCATTGCCACGTTTCTAGTAAAATGGTTTACATATGTGCCACTTTCGTACCGCCCAGATTCAAGCTTTAATTTTATATGCAATTGAGTAGTTTCACTCCAAAAGTAACTTAAAAATGAGTTTTTAAAATCTATAAAATTATTAAACGACATCAAAAATGCTTCTCCCCAATATTTTGCCTTCGATATGAATTTTTTTATAAGAAAAATTTTAATATTATTAAAAGGCACTCTGTGGATATTTAATAAAAACTCCACCTGATCAACAAAATCAACAGGGTGAATACCTCCTTCATTATCAAATTGAGGTAAGCTAATTTCTAAGTTATTTGGAATGTTTCCCTCTACATTATCATTAAAATTTACATTATTATTATTACTGTGAACATTTTTTTGTTGGTTATTTTTCAACATATCCTCCAGGGTGTTACGGACTATTTGTTCTATTTGGCTATTTAGATGTTCGCCCCCAGGGGCAGCTGTAGGCAGCATGGTGGCAGTAGAAACAGATGCCCATGTACGCGGGTTAGAATCAAAAAATGGAACATTCCTACCTTGAATATCCGTAGGTGTACCTGCCGGAGATGGCCCCGGGAATGGTGGAAGTCCCGCTGCTGCCATTGGTAGGTTTCTTTCCAGGTTTACTTCCGGATAAAGTCTCGGTGGGGGTTGTTCGGTGATAAAAGTTGGTAAGGTCATCTGTGTCCGTGGAATTGCCCCCGTAGAACGTCTAAAAGGAATACGTTGATGTTCCTGGGGCCCTTGGGATGGTGGCGGTGTAAATACAATTTTTCCCAAGGGCTGAGATGGATTGTTCGAGTTAGGGGTAGTTGAAGCCAGCGTTCGATCACCTTCACTTTGTGCCCCTAGGTTTTTCTTAACGCCTTGCCGGGTTAATGGCGGCGTTCTTCTTCCGCTTCCGCTTGGTGTTCGATGCATGCTTATTTCTCCAAAGAATATTTAAAAAAAACCCTCGCCCCGTCGTTGAGCGCCAGATGTAACAGAAAAGTAAATGGGGGTACTTTTCGAGGGTAGAAAAAATATGTTTTGGGCGGAGAAATATTTATTTTAGTAGAAACTGTAATAAAATATAAGTGTAAGTTACGAGGTACTCGAAATAACTAGATCTTAGCTTACCTGTACAGGTAGTTGATAATTATTTTACGTATTGATAAAAAATTATAACAGGCACCTCTGGTACTAGTCACACTAAAAATGGCTACTATGGCTGGCAAACGGCGGAAAGGTTAAAGTCACAAAAAACTTATGATTTTTTGTGATATGTGTACACTCGATATACGTTATTTTAAATAAATTAAGATTTTATACACGTAGCGCCCTCCATTAGTATATTATAAAAATAAATTCAAATTAATTAAAGATTTCTTTTCACTACGGGCTTTAATTGACTTTCGAACCAATATATCTAGGGAGTACGCCTTCGCCAAATTTCAGTTATTAATTAACTGAAAAAGGCAATCGGCGCCAGTAAGGTTTGAACTCACGATCATTAGCTCAGTGCCAATGCTATATCGATGCCTTAGACCGCTGAGCTAATCTCCCCTATATATGTACGATATTTTAAAAGATATTAATGCGACATATAAAAGGGTATTCAAATGGCAGCCAGTGCTAAAATGTTCTGACACCGAGTGAGTTACGACTTTAAATGCGTTATATCTTCCAACCAATAGAAATTAGGGAAAAAATTATTAAGCAATTTTATTCTTTGTGCTCTTTCATTTTTTGTGCCGTTTTTGTGTTTAGTAGGTTTCACTCAAAAGCTATAGGGCAAACCCCAGTTTTTAGGGGCTTTTTAGGGACATTTAAGGGTCGTCCAAAAATTGACAATCGGTGGACTTTTTTTTATTGAGTTCCTCATACCAAAATCTATGCGAATACATACTTTTTTGATTAAGGATTTTTTTCGCAGTTAAAACCTATATTGACTGTAGTATAGGGTATAATACGCCCAAATATTTGTCGGTTAATAGATTTAAACACAAATTAAATCAATGAACTTTTTACACCATGCATTGTGATCTTTTATTGATGATTACTTTAAAATTAAACAAGCCGTGAAGATATGTAATGCTACGCATTCCATTATATATTATTCACAGTAAATAGTATCGCGTTTCCCAATTACCCAAAAAAAAATATATTTTCAAAAAAATAACAAAAAAAATATTTTTTTTAAAGATCTTTTTTGAAAGACGAAAAATTATTAAAAAAATAGTTTTCAAAAAAACTTTAAAAAAAATTTTTATTGAATTTTCTTTTTGTCAAAAATCTTAAAAAAAAAATTTCAAATTTTTTTATTTATTTTTTTTTTGTAGAATTGATAATTAAATTAATTTTTCCTGAAAAAAATACTTTCATAGAAATTTTCTTTCAACATTTTTCGATTAACCATAACTTTTTTGTTTTTTTGGGGATTACTTTTAAAAACAATAGGGGTCTTCCTCTCATAGAACTTGATTTTTGCTGAAAATTTCTATACTATCGGATTATTCGTTCTTGAGTTATCTTGTCTACAAAAATCGTGACATCGGACAGACAGACAGATGTACAGATGGACATTTGAAAAAAAAAGTTGCTAATTTTTTCACGAAAAAGATCAGTCAAATCGTCATACACCGTTCTGCCAATTTTTAAATTACTTTAATTATATATTACCCACTGAAGAAGTGCATCCAATCCTTATATTATTTTTAACAGTAATATTGAAAAGTACAATCGATGTACCAACACCAAGACCAAATACTTGTATTACGTTAAGAGGGGCCTTAAACTTTAAACATCGTCATACACCGTTCTGCCAGCGTCATATACCTTTCTGCCACACATTTTTCCTTGTGAAAGTTTTTTTGGGGTGCTGATTAAACATGGGTCACATTTTTTTTTTTAATTTTAATTTTTCAACACAGGAGCGTTAAAAATAAATGTTTCTGATATTAGTATTATAAAATTAAAAATGGCGGATTTAGGTTTACCAATTATAAAAAAACAAGTTTTTACTACAATAAATGAAAGTTTTTTGACTTAATAATAATAAATTGGGAATTTGGAGGCAACAAAAAAATAAATAATAATTATAATAATTATAATAATTATCAATACATTAATTAATAATAATAATAATAATAAATATTATTATCAATATATTAATGTTTAAAATGGCTGATTCAATATGGAGTATTATTAAATAAATATGATATTATATTGATCATAAATGGAAGTTTTTTGGGCAAAATAAATTATTGTGGGTCTTTAAAAATATTTATATTATATATATTTTTTAAACTAAAAAAAGGGAATCCAAGATGGCGAATTATTTCGAAAATTAATAAGCCACAAAAAATCCTTTAATTTGATAGCATCATAAAAAAAAATTGATTACTCGGTCAAAAAAGTCTAGCAGCCATTTTTGTTTTTTTTTGCAAAAAAATGTAATATAATATAAAAAAATCCTTTACTTGACATTTTTAAAAATTTTTAATTATTTTGTCATAAAAAAATATGTCTATCAGCCATTTTGCTTTTTTGCATTCAGTAATCTACAAAAAAATTCCTTTAATTTGATACCCAACTGGTGTCAAGTTGGTTTCAAGTTTTTGTCATAAAAAAACGAAGCCCAGCATGTTTTTTTTTCAACATTAATGTCGCCTAGAATACTACCGAAATAAGATGAACCTTGTCAAATAGTCAAAATTGTCGATATCGCATAAAGCGTTTAGCTTCAGGATATAATATATACACGGCATTCCTGAAGGATTAATGAGATGAAGTAGCTCTACAGAAAAATCTGATTATGGATCATGGTAGCAGAAGGTCTACACATAACAGAACCATGTACAGCTAAATCCAGAAAACTTGTTTTTGGTAAATAATATTAAATAATCTTCTGCAGAATCTTTGACAATTAATTGCATATTTTGTTAAACTATTCCGATAGTATTTTTTGCCTAATTCCGAATATCCTTAAAAAATATTTTTTCCGTTTTTCAAGTGCTTGTAGAAAAATTATCATAGTACCTGAAAGCTTTTATCCAGGCTTCATTAAGAGGGGGGTTCTACTCTTTAAAATTGTACAAGAAAAACTTAGCACAATATTTACTGTCAAATTTGAAAACAGTTTTAAAATACCGCTGGAAACAAATTTTATGCAAACTATATTTTTCTTAGTTACATAGTGTCATTATTTTCGCAGCGAATTTTGCCCCTAAAAATCTCAAATACAGAACGTCTATGATACTACAATAATTTACAATTACTGTCAAAAATTGAAGTTGTACAAAAACCGAACAAACTCGGCAAAATTCGACAAAACACTATGTAGCAAAGAAAAATATAGTTTGCATAAAATGTGTTTTCAGAGGTATTTTAAATCTGTTTTTAAATTTACCCCTAAACATTGTGCTAAGTGTTTCTTCCACGATTTTAAAGAGTAAGAACCCCGCTCTAAATGAAGCATGGGTAAAAGATTTCAGGTATTATGATAATTTTTCTACAAGAACCTGAAAAACGGAAAAAACGGAAAAAAATATTTTTAATAGCATTTTTTTAGAAAACGGGAAAACATCGCGATTTACTTTAAAGATATACGGAATAGGATAAAAAAATACTATCGGAATAGTTTAACAAAATATACAATTTACTGTCAAAGATTCTGCAGAAGATTACACTAGGTAACACGGTTTCTTGCCTTGAAGGGAGTCATATGTTTTTTAACTGGGTCGCTAAGACTGACCTCAGAATATTTCTATTACCTAAGGTTTCTGAGAAAAATAAGATAAAAGTGGTAAAAAATCATTATTTTAGCCCTTTTGTTCTAAAATCATGGGAGATAACAATATTCTGAGGACAAATTTAGATTCGGCCACTCAATTGTAGTTTAAAAATACCCACCTTAGAATATGGAAACTTTAAATTTATGGGTAGAATAAATAGGGATATAATGGAAAAAGAAATTAAAAAAATTGATCTTGTGACAAAACTAAGTGCTCATGCTAAAAATCGTCAAAAATCATCACTAGAGGAACGTTCAAGTATTACGTAACGCAAATTTTGATCATTTTGGACACCAACCCCCCTCTGTAACGCTATTTTCCTATACCACTAACATGGGCGTAACACTTAAAAATGTATGTAATAAAGTAACATTATGATGTAGAACTCTTAAAAAAAAAACGACAAATAATACGCAATATTTTGCTTTCCCATTTTGAAATTTTGGAAAGCCTTGTATTTGATTTTTCAGTTTTTTGTGCTAAAAAAATTAAATTTTAAGTTTTTTTTTGTTAATTTTTATTTATGTCAACTAAAATTAGTTGAAAAGTATAATTTACTTTTTTTCATTATGAAATTAGGCATTTTTAAAAAATTGTTTGGATTTTTCAGAGAAATTTTGACAAAAATACCCATTTTCAACCCTATTTTAAACCCAAAAAAAATAAAAAATAAACAGTTAAATGGAGAATTTTATAAGCTTTAAAATGATGTATCACACGACCCACCTTTTCATTTAAAAAAAATGTCGCTCCAGGCCCCCCTGCCCACATTTTAAGAGCTAAAAGTATAAAATATATGCTTAAAGATAGTTTAAGTTGTCTTATTTAAGAGTTATAAGTTTGAAGTCGATATCTAAACTCGTTCAAAAGTTAAGAGAGGGGGGTGAATTTTGAACCAGTTGAGATATCAACTTCAAATTTGGAACTTTAAAATAAGACCCCCATGCCCCCCTGCCCACACTTTAAGAGCTGAAAATATCAAATATATGCTAAAAGATAGTTTAAGTTGTCTTATTTAAGAGTTCTAAATTTGAAGTCGATATCTCAACTCGTTCAAAAGGGGGTGACTTTTGGACCGCACTGTATATATATATATATATATATATATATATATATATATATATATATATATATATATATATATTTTAATTGAAATTTTATGATATAAAATGCCATAATATTTTAATGTCCTGACCTGAAATTTCATGTAAATTAATCCTAAATATTATTAATAAAAAAATTATTATACCGTATTATTAAATTTTAATAAACTTTAACTTTGTTCGCCATTTAATTGTTTTAAATTCTGCGTTTAAAGATAAAACCACTCATTTAAAATTGAAATATTACATTATTAACTATTAATTACTAAATGAAAAGGTTTTGCCTGGATCCAGAGTGTATTTTATGGTAGTGGTTTTGTTTCGAAAATTTATTTAATAGGTTTATAACAAGCCCAGTCAAGAAGCATCATTGGGTTCTAGAGGTTCTTGTGGAAGCCTTTCCTTTAAAAATGGTCTTGAAAATATAGCGGTTTTTGCAGTTTTTTTAATATAATTTGATTAATATTTAATTTATCGTTAAGATAATAATTAAAAAAGCTAATAAAATTATGAACAAAACATTTTATCCCGAATTTTTCTAGGTACTACACTGATAAAACAATTTATTTGTGTCAACTAAATATTTGGTTGGGGAACGTTCAAGTTTTACGTAACGCAAATTTTGATCATTTTGGACCCACACCCCCCCCCCCCCCCCCCACGTAACACTCTAAAATGACCTTTACGTAATACTTGAACGTTCCCTTGACTATGGCCAATTAAACTATTTGGTTCTGACAAATAAATTTTATTTCTGTCAAATAAACTGTTTTGTTTCCATTAATAAAAAAAATATTTGTTTACAAAAAAGAAAGTTAAAAAAAAAACTGTGATTAAATTAGATGTTAAAAATGAAAATTAAGTACAATTTAGATTAAAATAGTAAAAAAGTTAAAAAAAAACAACTTTATCTGTGATTAAAGTAAATTAATTATGTAAATTAAAATGTAATATATTAAGAAATTAAGAAAATCAAACCTAATGTGAAATATTTAAGCTATTAATTAGAGGTGTCCCTCCATAAACTGTATTTAGTTTCTTGTGGACGAATAAATATTATTTTATTATTAACTAAATATTTATTTGACTCAAATAAAATTTGTAACTCACAACAAAATAATTTAATTGGCCATATTCAAATAAATCCTTTTTATCAGTGTATAGTAACCGCGAAAGATGTCTGTTAGTTCCCGAGTTAATTTTTAAATCAAAGTGCACACTGATCGAGTTTTAAACAAATTAATACCATTTCTAGAAGTATAGACTTTTTTGTATAATATAAAAAATGTATGTTTTAATATTATCAATCCAGTGACTATACTTCTGAAGTGAATAAAGTCAATTTCTTTTTCAATTAGTGTACAGGGTTGACTCTTGGTACTAAAGAGGGTCAGTAGCAGGAAACTGCAGTCTACCAATGTCACTCTGTAGGACGATTAAATAATAAACTAATGGAATATTTTATTAAATTTTTTATAATTTTAATTATAATTAAAAATTCTTGTCTTAATTAATATTATTAATTAAATATTAATTTAATATGCTCGTAAGATCACAATTTATACTATAGTATTAAACACAGTATTAAAGAATGGTATAGATACTTTAATAATCAATTTTTTTTTTGTTTCACTCGCTGTTATCGATACACGTAGGGTAAAACCCCCAATCGTTGGCACTCCGCTAATTATTACCACTGGAGTGATATTTTCTTTTATATAAAAGTATAAAAAAAATCTCCATTGGTACCTTAATCTAACTATATTTTTTACGAAGTGGCAATATTTCTAAATATTATACTTTAAATGCGATTAACATATTTTTTCCCCCTTGGGCACTAGAGTCTTAGCAGTTTGGCGTGAACTACGTAAGTGTGAATTTTAAAGGTTTCTGCTAAGGAAGTGCTTTAAATAGAAGTTTAGTAAGAGACGTTTATTGATGGACTTACTATTTTTTCTCGATAATTTTAGTAAGTATATGCATTCTACTTATTAATTAGCGTTAAAAACTTTATTTTTCTTTACATTTTTATTTAATTTCGACGGTGCCAACAATTGGTATACAAAATTAAACTAAATTCTAATTATTGGCACAGGTGCCAATAATTAGCTTCTTTAGTAAAAATCCTATTCCAATTATTGGCAACCAGTTAAAATGCTAAATTAATAGAATAAATTAAATTAAATTGAATAGATTTATTACTTGTACGGTTAAATATACATACGTATTGCCACATCTAATATAAGACAAAACCAAATCCATATTTTAAAGCGGGTGGGCTATTATACAAAAGATACAGTTTTTGCTAAAAACCTATTTTAAATAAATTAGTTCTAAACAGCGTTTAATGAAAAACTTACAGGTTTTTCTCAATAAATATGTGCGTATATACATTTTACACTTAATTTTGTCTATAAACTTAATTTTTCTTTAGAATTTTATTTTTTATCACGGTGCCCATAATAGGCGTCCAAATTATATTAAATTCCTATTATTGGCACATGTTTATTGTATGCAAAACTTGCGCATCAAAATTAGTCTAAAAACCTAATAATTCTTTTAGATAAGTGTACCTAAGTAACTGGGTATTATTTTATGGATACAAATTAGTATTAGTTAACTAATATTTTAATTTTAATATACAGATATTTAAAATTTTGTAATTCTAAAATAAATTTGAGTTTTTGTTTACATCCTTTAGTTAATATGTATAAAACTGCAATATTCCAATTTAAATATTTTATTTTGATACTAAAATGTTTATTATAATTTTTGCTTTGAAGCAACGGAAAAAAATTACTCAGTACCTACTTTTTGTTGAATAATAATAATAATAATAATAATAAAGGTCTTTATTGCTATAGGGAATTATACATGAATACAAAATTTCTTAATGCTAAATATAGCAAAGGGTGGAAGAACAGCTTGCTGAACTTCGCCCTTTGCTATATTTAGCATTAAGAAATTTTGTATTCATGTATAATTCCCTATAGCAATAAAGACCTTTATTATTATTATTATTATTATTATTATTCAACAAAAAGTAGGTACTCAGTAATTTTTTTCCGTTGCTTCAAAGCAAAAATTAGGTGCCAATAATAGGAAAATCTGAATGCCAATCATTAGCAAAAAGGTGCCAATAATACGAAATTGTGTATTCTTGTAATTAATTTAAAAAATTCTTTAATATTATAAAGATCTCAGTTTAAATTTTATATAATATATAAAATAGAATAACTACTAAATGATGTAAAATATTTTATTCTTGGTAACATGAAATATTTAATAAGTTATAATGAAATATATGTGGAAAATTTCTTAAAGTGCCAATAATTGGGGGTTTTACCCTATGTAGTAAAATAAAGAAAATTAAAATTGGTATAATCAAGTCACATTGTTCTTTTTTTTCTTTACACTGCGCACAAGACATGCTTAGGTAGTGTATAGTTAAATAATGAATTTTTATGTAAAATAATATAAGATTAATCATAGTATATGTAATGTATATAATTATCATCCTGTAATTACCAATCTACTAATAATAATAATAAAAAATAATTAAAAAAAATTGCTTTTTTATATAAATCCACATTTTTTAGTTCTAATGTATACCTACAAATTTTAATTGATAGAATATTTATTATATTAATCACAGTTTTGTTTTATTAGAAAATCCCTAAAAATGCGAACGTCGATGAAGTTCTGGTATTTAATCGATTCACTCGACTCGATTTCGTCGACTGGATGAACGAGAACACGGAATAATACAATAATCTAATTTCCACGCAGACAGTAGTCTGTCTTTTTCTGTCTGCTGTTTTGAGAAAGAAAGAAAGACTGACAGAGAAGTGATAACAACCGGAATTAAATTCCGGTAGTTAGCTTAATGTGTTAATGTGGTCATGGATTTAATTTTTGTATACAGGATGATCAAAACTTAAGTACTGATGATAAATTACCTTCATAAGTTCTTTTTGTTTAATGTTATTGGGAATACCTTTATATAATTTCAAAATATTGTTAATGCTAATATTATTTTTATTAAAGTTGCGGAAGATGACTGTATCCAATAGGTCAAAACATTTCGTCGACTGGATGAACGAGAACACGGAATAATACAATAATCTAATTTCCACGCAGACAGTAGTCTGTCTTTTTCTGTCTGCTGTTTTGAGAAAGAAAGAAAGACTGACAGAGAAGTGATAACAACCGGAATTAAATTCCGGTAGTTAGCTTAATGTGTTAATGTGGTCATGGATTTCATTTTTGTATACAGTATGATCAAAACTTAAGTACTGATGATAAATTACCTTCATAAGTTCTTTTTGTTTAATGTTATTGGGAATACCTTTATATAATTTCAAAATATTGTTAATGTTAATATTATTTTTATTAAAGTTGCGGAAGATGACTGTATCCAATAGGTCAAAACGTCCAATGTAAGAAGAAAGAGTAATCCTTTTATTTAAAAACAGACCCGACATTCCCAATTTATATAAAACAAAACAAAATACACTGAATCAAAAATTGACGTGATATCCATAAAAATTAACGTCATATCAATAAAATTACATTGATTTTGCACCGATGTACGTTTTTAATTGTGAAAATAAAAATTTCATTATATCAATCCTTAAAATTGGTTGTCTTAATGTAAAATTTATTTAATAAAAAAAAATTCGTTGTTATAAGGAATTTTAAGGATTAATACAATAAAGTGTTCATCGGTGCAAAATTATTTTCAATGTAACTGTCGGTTTGCACCCATTAGCCCATAAAGATAGACGATAAAATGGATTCGATTTAGAAAATACTTTGAGCTTTTAATGTTAACTCAAAAAATATAAATGGTCAAATAAGAAAAAAATAAAAAATAAAAAAAAAGGATTTTTTAGATTTAATTTTTGGGCAAAAAGGTGTGAGTCTTCAATTTTTTACTGAATACAAGTTGTTACAGTAAAACGTAACATATTAACAAAAATTCTAAAAGTGGAATAAAATAGACACAAATTGGGCAATAACACTAGACAACACGGATTTTTCCCTAATTAGAGATAAGTTTATTACATAAATTTGAGTCGCTGAGACCGAATCTGGCCTCAGAATGTTTCTATTACCTCATGAGCTCTGGTTTCCGAAAAATGGGATAAAAGTGGTAAAAAATCATTATTTTGCCCCCTTGTTCTAAAATCATGGGAGATAAAAATAATCTGGGGAAAATTTGGATTCGGCGAATCCACATAAGTTAAAAAAAATACCCAACTTATATTAATGAAACTTTCGTTTATTGGTATACAATTTTAAAATTATTATTTTACAACATATTTCACTCTAGGCTACTGCCCGTTTTGTGAAAATTATAATTTTAAATCATAAATCTAGACAGTAGTAGTAAGTAGTTATTATATATTTTTTAAATAATGGATTATGGTTTATATACATAAATAATGTGCAGGAAAAGCTGGTATAAAACATTGAACGCTGGAATAAAAAAAGGAATGGTTTGCGGAATATGAAGCATTCAAAATTTATTGTTAATATAAGCACTCCGTGGTATGAAACACCTACAAGGTCCCTAAAGAGTATAAATAAATAAGTAAGTAAATAAGTATCTAAACAGTATTTTAACATTACCGAAATGCATAAACGTGTATGACAGGAACAAAAAATAATAAAAATTAACTATGATATCGCGAGAAGATCGTACAAAGAGGTATGTTAATAATCGCGTAAATCTGCCCAGATGCGCAAAGCGAATAAACCTAAAAAACTAACCAAAATTATTTGGGCCCTTAGGAACACTAAAATAGTTATTTATATACCAAGGGACTAAACTGGCTGTTTTAGTCCCGCTGCATTAGTGTTTCCTGAGCGAGCGTAGGAAGCGAGGGAAACAGAAATGCAAGGGACTAAAAAAGCCAAGTTTAGTCCTGAGCTATATACACTATTTTTTGCAGGACCAAACATAATTTAGGTAGGTAGATAACATTAAAATTAAAAACCACGCGTTTAAAATCTGTTGTCTTAATTTAATCAAGATGCCTGTAAATTGCGAAAAGTCAGTTTCATGGCTATCGCGATTTCAATTGTTTTTTAATATGGTTTGGACTTTTTCGTCAAAAAAATGGACGAAGATGATAAATTTTAAGTTATGTATAAATTGTTATAAAAATGTTATTTTTAAAGGTTGATCTTGTTAAAATCAAATAAATTGGTTTGAATCGCTAATATATTACAAAACACCACCAAACCTAATTTTTGAACCCCCAAAGCACATAGTAAGTATAATATTTTAATATTATCAAGGTTGCCGCGATTTTTATTCCCTAGGCAGAAAAACGGCAAGTTTATTCCCAAAAATGAAAGCGTAAAATTAGGTTTTAGTCTTGGTCGTGCAAAAAAATAATTTTATACCCGAGTTCTGATGGGAACATTTTTAGAATGGGCCCTGAAATGGAGATGCTATAAGCAGCATTTAAGCCCGAAATACAATGTCAGGGTTATTTATACCCTGTATTTGTTATTTAAATTATAAATTATAATACTAAAAGTAATTCCTGAGAATCTGAATTATAGGGTAACTGGCCCTAATATGGATCACATTGCTATTTGCTATTTTTTACCTTTATTATATGTATTTTTTTATTTAGTTTACGAAATTATGTTAGGTTAAATACATTTTCATTAAGTTATAATACTAAACGTAATTCCTGAGAATCTGAATTATAGGGTAACTGGCCCTAATATGGATCACATTGTTATTTGCTATTTTTTACCTTTATTATATGTATTTTGTTTATTTAGTTTACGAAATTATGTTAGGTTAAATACATTTTCATTAAGTTATGCATCAAAAAGTATTTAGGATCATTCAATTATTACGTGACCTCTCTCACGGGATGGAAAAATGGAGAAACACCAAGTTGTTCTCAAAACTATGGCAATAAAAGCATTATGTGGTGCTATTTTATTAAGGAAAAATGTAAAAAATAACAAATGGATGCTGTTTTGCAATAGTGTGCCAACCCTATATGGCAATATAATATTCGCAAAACTTTGATGAAATCAGATATCAAGTAAGGGGCTGTCCATATATTACGTAACGCGCTTAGGGGGGGAAGGGGCCCCAGAAAATGTGCCATTTTATGACAGAAGAAAGGGGGCATAGGAAAATGTTACGTAACGGAGGATTTGAGCGAATGTTCATCAGAAATTGAACCAAAGTCAAAGTCCTTGAATAAAGAGCACGGTGCCACAAAATACCCCTATAACTTTTTTGTTTTTTTAACTTACTAAAATTTCTAGGATGTAAATAATTGAATAGACTGCGTTTTTTGACATTGTAAAAAATATTCTGTCACTTCCGGTTTCGCCGGAAAACACCTCAACTTTTGATTTTTAAATGGAACACCCTGTATATATTTATATATTTTGATTCAAAATTAAATTCTGAGTACAACCATGTATAATTTGTCAATTCTTGACATAACATGTCATTAATTAATTAAGTTTTAATTTTAAATCTAGTTAGCTTTGAAATATGCAAAATTATTCTTGGCTTATTAATATGAAACAACGTTTTATTTAATTATTAACCAATTTGGAGCTCTTTATAAATAGGCAAATTGTTACAACCACATTTCTGTGTTTGTATTTATTTTTAATTTGGGTTTTATTATACATAATTTCATTTAATTTCTTTACTTAGTTATAATTCAAAAATAATATTTTATTTTAAATTAATTGTATTTTTGTAAGTAACGCGCTGAAAACCTCCTAGCTTTTCTGCGCATGAGTTCGGGTAGGTTGCCTTCCGCGGGAGTCGCAATTTGACGCTCGAGAACGATCGATGCGTGTCAATAAAAATATACTCAAATCAGCTGACGAATATACCACGCCGCGGGCATTTCGTTAGAAATTACCATATTTTACGGCTGCAAACTATAGAAATAAGTTCCATATACACATATGTATTTAAATAATTAGTAGTGTATACCTACACTGGTCAAACAAACTTTAATTCGCGTACATCAGTTTCCAATTATGTGGTGTCTCCTGTGAAGAAATGGCGGTCATGACCTGTCGTGCTGAATGCTGTAATTAAGGTAAGATTACCATATATATTATTGGAACTGTCGTTTTGTCTTTAATATTCTTTTCAATCATTAATACCTATTCGCAGTCCACTTAATTAATATCATAAAGGCGATGTTACGGAGGCAATCCCATATCACCGAATGGGACCTTTCGACGTCACACAACATGGCCCTTTCGAACCGGATTTAAGCTAGCAGAACCATTATAACATGGTCCGTTTTGAACCGGAATTTTGGCACTAGTATAACTATTTAACATAGCTTCATAGCTTTTAAATTCATTTAACTAGATTTTGCTAATTTTACAGTGTGTGTGTGGTAACGTTCTTTTGCAGTTGTAAAATTACATATTTGTTATAAATAACAATATCATATTTGGATTTAGCATTCGAAGATAGCTTATTTATTAGCATTAAAATTATTTGTTATAAATAACAATATCATATTTGAGTGTTGCATTCGGAGATAGCTTATTTATTAACAAAAAAATCTCGCGTAAAATCTTATTTTGAATAAAAATTATTTTCAAATAGGGTAATTCGCTTTAAAAATTTATTTTGGATTTTTCGGTTGAAAAATTAAAAACCGATAAAATCGTAAACTTTGTGCTTTATAAAAAAGGAAAAAAATTATCAGCTGTATCCAAGCTTTTTTTTCCTTTTTCTTTGGACACAGTCAAAACCGCAATTATTATTTTATTTTGCAAAAATACAGTTTATTGTTAAAATAAAAATATTATTTAACTTTGCCTTTTGAAAATTATTGTTTTAAAACTGGTGATTTATTTGGGCGTAGAAAGATTCTTAAAAATATTTCTGTGCTTTGAAAAAATAAATTAAAATTTATCCATATAATTAATTACATTCGATAGAACTTATTTGCGAGCAAGATATTATAATTAAAATACCTATCTAGTAGTAATAGATTTAAAATTTACCTATTGCTAGTAAAGTTACATATAGGGTGGAAACAAAATTACTTTTATATTTTGATTTTTTTCCTTCTAATTTGATATATTTTTTTGCGCGCAAAAATAAGATACCTTGTCCAAATTCTAGTTTTACTATTATACAGGGAGTTCTTATAATTAGGAACTTTTGTAAAACTTATTTTTTTATATTGGATATCTAGGTATTTTTTTCTTGTACTTTTCGAATGTATACAGGGTTATGCAAGTGGGAAATCTTGAGCTGTATCTTTAGTGTATACCAGGTTAAAAAATAGAAGAAAACACTTAAAAATATAATTTTAATTTTTATTTTATTTTCTTTTTTATTTTTTGGAAATACTATCGGTACATAAAAAATTGTAATTTTCAAAGAATAGGTTAAAAATAAATTTAGCCCATTTCAAAATATTTTCATACAGGAGAATTGAACTTAGATTATAAACTGAATTTTTTTAATATTCTGTCAAATATATGCATACAGGGTAACCTAAAGCTTAATTGTAATTTTGAATTTTGCCTTTTTGAGTATCCAGTCCATATATACAGGGTCTTAAATTGTACTTTTGAGTTTTTGTTTTTGTTTTTTTTTATATTCTGTCAGAATATATACAGGGTGACTTAAAAATTAAATTGTAATTTTTTGAATTTGGTTTTTTGGAAAACTCTGTGCAAATATACAGGGTAACTCATAGTTTGGATTATAATTTGGAATTTTGAATTTTGTTGAAAATATTTACAGGGTGATTCATTACTGAGGTATAAGTTATATTTTAGCCATTATATCTGGAGGTTTTCTTCTACAATAAATTCAATTTAAGAAATAAAATTTGAGAAAAAATTGTGTAATTTTCCTAAAAATTATTCAGTTTATATTTTTTTTATAATTTTTATTTTTTTCTTTTACCTTTCAATAAATAAATTTTATAAGCCATGGATCTAAACGAATATTGTATTATGAACAACCGTAGGCAGTTGCAATATGATAGGCTAAAGCGAGTTCAAAAGGCAGCAGTGGCCGCTCAAAAAGATATCACAAAACAGCAACATTTTAAAATTTGTTATCAACAGCTGGATGTGACTTATAAGCAATGGCATAAGCTGGCTGATGACATACTCGCTTTCGTCATATCAGATCCTGGACGTACGGATGCTATCCGAAAAACGGATATAGCTAAAGAAAAGGAAGCTGCTACGGTGATTGATGAAATGTTTTGGTAGATCCAAGGTATTTATGTACAATTATTTGGAAGTTCTTCAAATGCTACGACTTCAAATGTCAAGCTTCAAAAGTTGAATTTAAAACCTTTTAGCGGAAAATTTCCAGACTGGCAAACTTTTATAGATTTGTATGATTCTGCTATACATACAAATCCCCAACTCTCAGACATTGAAAAATTTTCTCATTTACATTTATTATTAACTTCGGAACCACTTAGCATTATTAAGTGTGTTCAATTATCGGGAAGTAACTACTCTGTAGCTTATAATCAGCTGCGTCAGAGGTATGACAATAAACGATTATTGGCTAATACGCACTGGCAGGCAATATGTCAACTGCCAAACATCTCTGACACATCATCAGCCTTGATTATTTTCCTGAATACTCTTGTCGAAAATTTAGCGGCACTCGGGGCCTTGGGTCTTCCAACAAACGAGTGGAGCTTTATTCTTGTAGATATGGTGTTCAAACGTATTCCAAAAAATCTTTGTGCTAAGTTTGAGGAACAAAATAAAAAGAATGGTTTTCCCACATTTGACGAATTAAAACTGTTTTTGACAGCACATGCTAAGGCTTTAGAAACTGTTGAGGCTTTATCTTCTAAAAAAGCACCAATCAACAATGTTCAAAAGCCAGTATCAAAACATGTTAAGTTAGATTCATATAATAATTCTTCTTTTGTGACAAATACTGATATTTTATCTTGCCCTGTTTGCAAGTCAAATCATCATGTTTCTCAGTGTAGGTCGTTTTTATCAGAAGCTCCAAAAAAGAGATATGAAATTGCTAAACAGCATAGGTTATGTGTCAATTGTCTTAGCCATTCACACAACTTTAAGTTTTGCAATTCTACTCATTTATGCAAAATATGTAAAAAGCGACATCATTTCACTTTACATTTTGACAAGCCAAATAACAAGGCAGTTAAAGTAAATTTATCACATTCTGGTGAAAATAACGTAACCCCTCCCTTATCGGTCCAAACGGCCGGTACATCGGGACAAAACTACGTAGGAAATAATGACTCTAGCGTCGAGTCTAATGATCCTAACGTTTTTACATCCATAACGACAGTACCAGCGCCAATTTTATTGGCTACTGCTATGGTACACGTAAAGGATGGTCGTGGGCACTATCAATTAATACGTGCTTTAATTGATAATGGCTCTACTTGTTCATTTATAACAGAAAGATGTTTGAATCGGCTAGGATTACACCGTTCGTCTTTTCATAAGACCATAACGGGCATTAATCCTAATTCTGCAATAACATCCAAGGGCATTACTCAATGCGTAATAAAGCCCACTCAAGCTAAGAATCCTATTCTTAATATTGATGCAGTTGTGCTGCCGAATCTTCCTGAACGGTTGCCGGCATGCGCACTCGATACTACCCAATGGCATCACATACGCCAGCTAAATTTAGCAGATCCCGAATTTAATAAAGTAAAAGCCGTGGAGCTTTTACTGGGGGCGGAGGTGTTTGCTCAGATTTTGCTCAGCAATAAAGTAGCAGGGGATCTGAGTCAACCGGTAGCCATTGAGACAGTTTTCGGATATATACTAATGGGGAAAATATCCTATCCCTCCCCGACAAATTTTGCACTTGTCACATCCATGGAAACCTTTGATCTAAAGTCCTTTTGGGAATTAGAGCAGTGTGAACAACAATATACTGAATCATGTACACGAACAAACGATGGACGTTACATGGTTGCCCTACCATTCAAAAAAATGGAACCTACGTTTATGGGTGATTCTCGCACAAACGCACTTAAGCGTTTTTTCTCTTTAGAAAAACGATGCTTGCAAGATGAATCCGTAAAAATATCATATTCTAAAATTATTCAGGAATATTTAGATTCTGGGCACATGGAAGAAGCACCTCCATGTGAGGTCACTGCACCGCATTATACGGTTCCGCACTTTGCGGTACTAAGGCCGGATAGTAGTACTACCCAGGTACGCATAGTTTTTGATTGCAGTGCTAAAACATCAGAGGGCTACTCCCTTAATGATTTATTATGTCCAGGACCTAAATTACAAACTGATATAATTTCCCTTTTATTAAGATTTCGCCTTCATACTATTGTTATAATGGCAGACATAAAACAAATGTTTAGGCAAATTCTTATGGATCCGAAGCACCGAAATTATCAACGATTGCTTTGGAGATTTCATCCCCAACAACCAGTAAAAGAATACCGACTTACAACTGTAGCTTTTGGTAATACTTCCTCTCCCTTTCTAGCATTACTCACTATTAAACAGTTAGTAACAGATGAGGGTAAAGATTTTCCTATGGCATCAAAAGCTCTAGAAGAAGATACCTTTGTTGATGACATTATCTCAGGGGCTGACAACCTAGAGCTAGCACAGGTGCTTTGTCTTCAGCTAACTGAACTTTTACAAAAAGGAAAGTTTGAATTGAGGAAGTGGGTGAGCAATTCTCCAAATTTATTGAAAGATATCCCTGTCGATCATCGACAGCATATATCATTTGATTCTGAAGAAGATTCATATCTTAAAATTTTGGGACTTCAATGGACTCCACATACAGATTTTTTCTCTTTTCGGGTGAAGGCTTTAGAGTCTACACCAACTAAGCGTTCTATCCTATCGGATATTGCGCGTATTTGGGATCCACTTGGATATCTCAGTCCAATAACCTTTTGTAGCCAAGCATTTAATACAGCATTTATGGTCACTAGGTTGTGATTGGGACCAGCCACTTCCCAATGAAGTGGTAACAAAGTGGTTACAATTTAAATCTGAATTGCACATATTAGCAGATTTAAAAATTTCCCGTTTTCTTGATATAAAAAACGCCAGTGGTTTAGAATTGCATGGCTTTTGTGACAGTTCTGAGAAGGGCTATTGTGCTATAATTTTCTTTCGAAAACCTCTGCCAGATGGAAAGTTTGAAGTTTCCTTAATCTGTGCAAAGTCAAAAGTTGCTACTTTAAAGAAATTATCAATACCCCGCTTGGAATTGTGCGCTGCTGTTTTATTAAGTAATTTAATAAAGTTTGTTCGCAACACTTATAAAAACAGCATTACTTTTCATAAAACATATGCTTGGTCAGATTCCATGGTAGCCTTATCATGGATTAAGGCTCCGCCCCATCGTTGAAAAACATTCGTCGCAAATCGCCTTAGCCACATCCAAGATTTGGTACCACCAGATTGTTGGTATCATGTTAAGTCTGCGGACAACGTGGCTGACCATGGTTCACGTGGGCTTTTTCCCAGCGAGCTTATGCAGTGTACCCAATGGTGGGCGGGACCAGAATTCTTGTCTACCTCCCTGGATCTTGATACGGATAGTTTTACACCCGTTACGTCTCCAGATGTGGCCAAGATTATATCCCTAGTTTTAATAGAGACTGATCAATTTATTGATACCCTATTAAACAAATATTCTAGATTATCACGTCTAATACGTGTTGTCTCATATATTTTTCGTTTTGGTTTCAATTTACGTAATCCTAATCAAAAGGTTACTACTGCTTTAGTTGCAAATGATTTACAAGTGTCCTTAATGACTTTGGTTAAAATTGTTCAACACCAATATTTTAAGGAAGATATTGTACGTATCAAGCAACAAAAGCCGGTTAATAAAACTTTACGTAAATTAAATCCTTTCATAGACCCACAAGGAGTTTTACGAGTAGGCGGTAGGCTAAAAAATGCACATCTGCCGTTTGAAAGTAAACATCCCGCATTATTACCTCGTACTCATCGATTGACTTACCTCATTATCGAGGATATGCATGTTAGGCATATGCATCCTGGGATTCAAACCTTACAGTTTTTATTGAATCAACAGTTTTGGATATTATCCGCCAAGCGGGCCATAAAATCTGTTGTTTCAAAGTGTCACAAGTGCTTTAGGGTTAAGCCCAACACTATCCAACCTAGGATGGGTGACCTACCGAGCTTTAGGATAAGTCAGTTGAAAGCTTTCCAAAGCTGTGGTGTGGACTATTGTGGTCCATTCAATATAAGCATGGGACGAGTACGTGGTGCAAAAACTTACAAAGCTTGGATTTGTGTGTTCGTGTGCTCGACCAGCTATACACTTAGAGTTGGTGTCTTCACTTTCTTCTGAGTCCTTTTTGGCTGCTCTTCGTCGTTTCATTTCTAGACGTGGACGCTGTAATCACATTTTCTCTGAGTAAGGTACAAATTTTGTTGGTGCCGCGCGCCAATTAGATGAGTTGATGCAGCATGCCACTGAAACCACATTTCAGCCCCACATTTTGGTGGTCTGTTTGAATCTGGTGTTAAGTCGGTAAAAACTCATTTTTATAGAGTAGTTGGTTTACAATGACTGACATATGAGGAATTCTCAACCTTCTTAGTTCAAATAGAAGCCTTATTGAACTCGAGACCTCTTTGTCCAGTTAGCTCTGACCCAAATGATTTATCGGTCTTAACTCCCGGACATTTTCTTACCCTGAACTCACTCTCTGCCCCGCCAGAGCCTGATCTACAAGACTTGCCTCTTAATCGTCTAAATAGGTGGCAGCTCATTCAACGTATGCATCAGGACTACTGGGCCAGGTATCATTCCGAATATTTATGTACTTTACAGCAAAGAGTTAAATGGAATGAACCCTCTAAACCGATAGAACTCGGTTCTATGGTGCTGATAAAGAACGATTTACAGCCCCCTCTTCGTTGGTCGATAGGTCGTGTAATAGAGTTATTTCCAGGTGCTGATGGTGTGATCCGAGTAGTAAATGTCCGTACAGCTCAAGGTGTCCTAAAGAGGCCCTTAGTAAAATTATGTATATTACCTATGTGTTGTTAAAACACTCTAATTTTGTGTTTTTTGGTGGGCGGTAATGTTACAACCACATTTCTGTGTTTGTATTTATTTTTAATTTGGGTTTTATTATACATAATTTCATTTAATTTCTTTACTTAGTTATAATTCAAAAATAATATTTTATTTTAAATTAATTGTATTTTTGTAAGTAACGCGCTGAAAACCTCCTAGCTTTTCTGCGCATGAGTTCGGGTAAGTTGCCTTCCGCGGGAGTCGCAATTTGACGCTCGAGAACGATCGATGCGTGTCAATAAAAATATACTCAAATCAGCTGACGAATATACCACGCCGCGGGCATTTCGTTAGAAATTACCATATTTTACGGCTGCAAACTATAGAAATAAGTTCCATATACACATATGTATTTAAATAATTAGTAGTGTATACCTACACTGGTCAAACAAACTTTAATTCGCGTACATCAGTTTCCAATTATGTGGTGTCTCCTGTGAAGAAATGGCGGTCATGACCTGTCGTGCTGAATGCTGTAATTAAGGTAAGATTACCATATATATTATTGGAACTGTCGTTTTGTCTTTAATATTCTTTTCAATCATTAATACCTATTCGCAGTCCACTTAATTAATATCATAAAGGCGATGTTACGGAGGCAATCCCATATCACCGAATGGGACCTTTCGACGTCACACAACACAAATCATTTTTTTCAATAAAACTCAATTTTTTTAAATGGAAAGGTACTGGTACCGTAATACCATTAAATCACATATTTTTTTCTTAAGTGATACCCTTTACACTGTATTTTAATCAAAATTTATTGAAAAAATTATTTGCCTAGTTTTAAAGAGCTATAAATTGGTTAATAATTATATATAATTATAATATATAATAATAATATACAGGGTGTATTTGAAATAGCGTAGGAAATTTTAACAGGTGATTCTACATGATAAAATATGACAAAAAGTTCCTATAAACATATGTCTAAAAATGCGTCATAAGGGAGCTACTCCCCTTTGAAATTGGCTAAAAAAATCGGTTTTTATTTAATAACTCAGGAACCCTTTGAGATATATTAACGAGGTTTTGCACGTGAATTAATCCTAATAAGGCCCATCTTTGTATGTCATTTTTACGTACTTATTTAAACCAGTGGTGTGCGAAACGGGGGGGCCTTATCAGTTTTTTGTCCCAAACTTTTTTCTGTGTAACTTTTTTGCAATTTTATATTTGAAATATGATTCCTCAGGTCAAAATACATAAAAAAGGTACTCTTGTTGTAATACTGTAGGATTTTTCGAGAAAAGTTTATTTGAAAGTGAAATTTCACGGTTCGAGGTCGAAAAATTAAATACTAAAATGTCGAAAACCTAAATTTTAATGATGCAATTTATTCTACATCAAAAACTAAGAAAAAAAGTTTCCATACATGTAGGTCGAAAAAACGCTTTTAAAGCTACCATTAAAAATGGTGCATATTTAGGAGACCATAACTCCATTAGGATTCATTTTTGGAAGTACCTGTATATGAGGTTTTTTTCTTAGTTTTTAATGTTCATTCGCCCTGCATCATTAAAATTTTGGTTTTCAACATTTTAGTATTTAATTTTTCTTCCTTGAACCGTGGAATTCCACCTTCAAATTAATTTTTCTCGAAAACGGTTAATCCTACAATATTACAACAAGAGTACCTTTTTATGTATTTTGACCTGAGGAATCATATTTCAAAAATAAAATTGCAAAAAAGTTACACAGAAAAAAGTTTGGGACAAAAAACTGATAAGCCCCCCCCACCGTTTCGCACAAGCCTGGTTGAAATAAGTACATGAAAATAACACATAAAAACGGGCCTTGGTAGGATTAGTTGACATGCAAAACCTCGATATATATCAAAGGGTTCTTGAGTTATTAAATAAAAACCGATTTTTTTAGCCACTTTCAAAGGGACGTATGACGCATTTTTAGACATATGTTTATAGGAACTTTTTGTCATATTTTATGATGTAAAATAATGTGTTAAAATTTCCGACCCTATTTCAAATACACCGTGTATAATAATTTAATGTCAATAACACATCAAAATTTTAGTAAAATTTTAAAGTAGTTATATTTTCATTAAATGATTTGGAGGCTGAAAAAAATATTAAGTTTTGAAAAGGTACCACTGGCAGAGAATATATATTGAAGAAGAAGCGGCTGGATGAATATAACATCAAAAGAAAATGACTAATGTAAACTTCATAACTATTATTTGGAATATTTAAAACAAAATTAATGGAGAGCCCCTAGCACAAGCCAAAAGCTTATTTGGGGCTCTCCATGACACTGTAATTAAATAAATAATAAATAATAATAATAATAATAATAATTATAATATATAATAATAATATAATATAATTATAATTATTATTAATTTATTTTATTATTTAATTGTAACTAAATAAAACATTGTTTCATATGTTTTCTAAGAAAATTACTATTCAAGAATAATTTTGCATATTTCAAAGCTAACTAAATTTAAAATTAACACTTAATTAAAAAATTTCTGCCAAAAATTGACAAATTATATATGGTTGTACTCAGAATTCAATTTTAAATTGAAATGTGCAGAAATATATAGGCTGTTCTACAAAAAAATCAAAAGTAGAGGTCATTTCCGAAGAAACCGGAAGTGACAGAGTATTTTTATAACGTCAAAAAATGCAGTCACATTTAACAGTGCTGCCCACATCATATAACTGTAGGTGATATTTCCCCTGTATTATAAAGATTGAAAAAATACTTTTTTACTTAAAAAAGCAAATATTTTACCTTCATGTAATTTAAAATTAAGTTTAAAATATAATTTTTACTTCAAATATGCATTATTTTTTTTTAGAACATAATATTAATTGTACTTCTATCTCTCTTTATCTAATCTAAATAGGAACTTGACCATTTGGTAGGGTCAGGGGGAGAGGAAAGGGGTGCATAAGGGGACAAGCTTAGCGATACGTACTTTTTGCTAAAAAAAGTCAAAATGTATCATTAGGGGTCAAAAATGAATTAAAAACATGTTACTTAATACGGTCCTCATACAGGGTGATCAGTAACTGCCATGCCAAAATTTAAGAGGTGATTCTACATCCAAAAATATGAAAAAAAGTTTCTATAAAGGTTGGTCAGGAAATGAGCCTTAAGACAGCTAAGTCCCTTTGAATATGACATATTGAATGGGGAACAAGAAAAAAAACATCAACAAACTTTTAATGCTGCAAGGTGATTCTTTATCTAAAACTAAGCAAAACAGCATTCTTCGCCAAAACACCTAAATTTAATATTAAAGGAGTAATAGCCTTTTAAAAAGTAACGTTTTTAGTGGCACAAAATGTTACTTCCTCTTAATCGCATTTTTTTTTAAACTATTTCTCCTACAGTGTTACACTATATGAAATTTTTTATGTATTTTTACTCAAGGAATCCATATGTTTTACAAAAAATCCAAAAAAAGTACAGATAAAAAAGTTTTTCCGCCTAGGGACTCTGCATAAATTCAAAAACAATAAATTAACATAAACTTATTGCCCTTATGTATACTAGTATACATACGAAAGCTCCTCGCTCTAACTTAAAGGGTAGTTATAAATTAAAAAGCTTATTTTTATTACAATTTTAAAGTGCCGTAGCTCCCTTAGGGCTCATTTGCGGATCAACCTTTATAGGAACTTTTTTTTATATTTTTGGTGGCAGAATCACCGCTTAAATTTTGGCATGCCAGTTATGTATAATGAAGTAACATTTTTATGATATAAAAAAAAAACGACAAAAAATACATTTTTTTTATAAATTATTTTGAAATTGTGGTAGTTGCCCGTACTAAAATTAAAAAAATATGACGCGTTGGATTTTTTTAAAAATTAAATTCGGGTTCTGCGCCTTTAAATTAGAAAAATAAGTAAGTTTACAATGTGTGATTTATTTTTTTTAAATGTATTTACCTTTTAAGAACAAACTAAGAAAAATAAAAACAAATTTTTACATACATTATTGTATAGAATTTTATAATCTACAAATTAAGTTCTATAAAATTTTTATACAAATTAGATAGTTTTGCCAAAAATGAGCAATTAAGAAAACTCTGCACTTTAATTTAAGCGTTTTCTTGTTATAGCAAACTTGCTGTGCCAAAAGGTCCTCTGCATATTGATTTTTAAATTCCTTTTTTTTTTGTACCCTAAAATTTTCAAAATCCCACTATTTTTTAAGATTTTGACAAAAAAGGTAATTATTTACTGCACTTATATCTTAAAAATTGAATGTGCTGGGATTTTTCTAATGTCATATTTAGATTCCAGCGCTCGAATTAGTAAGAAAAATTTACTTTGAGGTCAGGGCAAATAAAAGTTGAAATTTGTTCTAATTAAAAGTAATAGCCGTTTAAATATTTATGTACCATTGCAATGCATTGTTAGGTGAAAAAGTCCAAATTTTGAATAATTTTAATTGGACAATAGACTTTTCCGACATTTAAACACAATATAATTTTCATTAATTCTCAATGTATATTAGAAGGGTAAAAACAAGCCGTGAAGATAAGTAATGCTTTGAATTCCATAGTATACTCTTTACAGTATTATACTGTAATAAAAGTGAAGCCTACACGGTAAAAAACGAATGTAGAATAATGTAAAATTATTATCCGACTTTTAAAAAGGAGGAGGTTTTTATGTTTGTTCCCGCATTGAAACGAATGAACGGAATTTGATGAAACTTTTTGTTAAAGAGGGCATTCATGAGGTGGTCCCGTTTTAATTTGAAGCTCGGATAATGCCGGATAATTAAGATAAATCTAATCATTTTAATGCAATTAAACTTAAAAACGGCTTAATTTGGTTTTAATACTAACCAATTTTTTAGAGAAATATCGGATAACTCGAATAAGCCAGATAACTTTTTTAAGGGTTTAAGGGTTTAAGGATTAAGGGGTCACTAAAATATTACGGCAAACTAAAAATCTTATAAATGCCGCTAAACTTGATTCTCTGGACCTATAATATTAAAATACCAGAGGAAATGATAAAATTTGTGATTTTACCATAAGGCGTTATTTGATTATTACTTAACGCTTAAAGTTTAACAAAGATTTTCTTTAGTATTTCGTTTAAAATAGGGTTGCTGGACTCTTGGGCGCTGATATAAAAATATTACTTTTATTTTTTTAGAAATTTATGTTTAAGATAATGATGTCACAATGCACTAAGGGAACGTTTAAGTATTAAGTAAAGCAAATTTTGATCATTTTGGACCCCCACCCCCACCTGTAACGCTATTTTCCTATATCATTAGCATGGGCGTAACACTCCAAAATGTCCCCCACTCCCCCTAGGAGCGTTACGTAATACTTAAACGTTCCCTAACAGTGCGTTGTGACGTCAGCAGCTTAACGAGATGGAAGGACAACTAGCTTAGATGACGTTAAAACTCTACAAGTTTTGTGTCTCTAAAAAGTAAAAAATAAAAACTTTTCTCAAAAAAAATCAACCGACTTTTATGTCTCTAAAAAGTAGAAAATAAAAAATACTTAAGTCAGTGCCAATTTCACAGGAAACAATAATAAAATAATAAAAAAAATATTGTTAGTAATTTATGTAGGGAATGGAGAAATTGGCACCGAATTAAGTATTTTTCATTTTTTACTTTTTAGAGACATAGGGAACGTTCAAGTATTACGTAACGCGAAATTTGTCATTTTTGACCCCCACCCCCCCATGTAACGCGGCGTAACATTTTCGAGAACCCCGATCCTCCCATTTGTTACGTAACATTTTTATTTTTACAAAATGTAAAAAAATTGAAAGGAAATTTTCCTTTATGGTTTAAACCGGTTATTGCTTTCGTGTTTTAACCCAAAACCGGTCTGATGTAATTTCCGCAACCGGTTAACTGAAAACCGGTTATTGGCTATGGTTTTTCATCTCTAATTTGTTTTTGTTTAGAGGATTTAGTGAGCTGTTAATCACGCAATAAAATTTGCAAGGAATCCGTCTCTTTAAGCCTAGATCATTCTTAAAAACGTGATCCAATAAACATTTTATAAGTTTATAATTTTTTAAGTGTTACTGAACATTTTTACTGAAGATATGTAATGCTACTCATTCCATTATTCTCGGTGTATTTGAAAAAGGGTCCGAAATTTTAAGGGGTAATTCTACATCAGAAAATATGACAAACAATTCCTATAAACATTTGTCTAATATTGAGTCGTAAGGGTGCTAGGCCCCTTTGAAAGTGAGTAAAAAAATCGGTTTTTATTTAATAACTCGGGAACCCTTTAAGATATAGCTACGATATTCTTCACTTGTATGTCGAAAAATCGCGTTTAAAGCTACTATAGCCCTTTAAAAATTGTGCATTTTTACGAGACCATGGCTCCTTTAGGATTGATTTTTGAAAGTACCTGTATATGAGAAAAAAAAACAAAAAAAAAAATTTTAAAACAAATTGAAAACAAATTCAATTTTTTTTTTTTATTTTTGAGAATTGATCCTTATAATAAAAGTAATTTTTCCTAAAAAAAAAACTACGTTAATCGGAAATTTCGTTCAGATTTATCGATTTTTTTAAAAGTTTAACCACCTGAACTTTTTTGTTTTGGGGAAATTACTATCAAAAACAATAGATCTTTGCCTCTTAGAACTTTATTATTCCTGAAAATGTCAAGTCGATCAGATTACACGCTCCTAAGTTATCGTGTTTACAGACGGATAGACGGAAGGACATTGGAAAAAAAACAAAAGTTGCTTATTTTTTCTTGAAACAAATTTATATCCAATAATTTTTTGTCTAGGACTAATTTTGATTTTTTTTTTTGAAAATTCGAAACTACCGTATATTATTCTAGCGCAGGCGCTATAAATAATAATATAATAATGTAATCTTTTGTAAAGCGCTGTAATTACACAAGATTAATGTATAATTATTTAAAATTACATAGATTTACTTGGACTTAAATATTTTTAAGGACTATGGATAATGTTTCTATAGAGAATTTTACAAATTGGTCTTTGGCAACCAGTTTTTCTACAGTGTACTACCAAACTTTTTTGTCTATGAACGATGGTTTTTCAAAATTTCCATGAATATTTTTTTTATTAGCCAAAAGTTTGAAATATTGAGTTTTTCGGATTTTTGCTTTTATATTTTATGATTTTTTAAATGTATTTTTACCCGACTGACCAAGAAAGAAGGGTAATGTGTCTAACAGTCTATATATGTATGTATGTATGGGTGTATGTATTTATTTATTTATTTATTTATTTATTATATAAGAAAAAAAGAGAAAAAATACAATATACATTAAAATATTTAAATTGTGTACAAATGTTTTTATAATAGTATACCTAAAAGTAGGTATTAAAAGTACTCAGATGACTCACAAAAGTATTGTTGCAGAAGGAAACCCTTGTTAGCAACATATTATACCTTGCGAAATTCAGACAAAAATGTAAAATGTAATCCATGTAAATTGCTATCCATAAAGAATGTATACTCCACACTATGTATACACACATATATACACCCATATACATATATATATATACATATATATATACACATATATATATATACATACATATAAACACATTAATTACTTAAAAAGCGAATGTATAGGATCTCTGTTTCTAAGAATCCAGAAGACAATCTTCTTTTTAAAAGTATGAATTGAAACAGATTTAGACTTGCATTCAATGTCTAAAAGATTATACAGTTTATATAAGAAAAAAGAAAAATATCTTTCACTAAGTCTAGAATTTGCTTTTAAAACGTACGCTACATTTTTACTTACCCCTCTGGTCGCATATTCATGTCTTAAAAAATTTATTGTTATTTTGTTATGATACCAATCCAATAATATAACTTTTACGTATATTTGTCTAATATCAAGTAAACCGCTGGTACTATGCAATAGTTCAGTTGAGAAATCATAAGGTCTATTAAAAATAATTTTTATAATTTTTCTATGTATTATATTTAGTGGTTCAAGATGTGTATCATAAACTCCTCCCCAACCAATACAGCCATATTGTAAAATAGATCCAATAAGACCATGATAGGTCATTTGTAAAGTCGATAGATGTGCTACTTTTTTTAAAGTTTTGAAAATATACATAAACGGTCTGAGTTTCTTACACAATGCTTCTATCTGAAGGCTGCATTTAAGAGTTGAATCTATATAGATCCCTAAATATTTGGCTTCATAGGACAGAATAATATAATTAGAAGAACATTTGCAGTTAACGGTTTATCTGGGTGGGTTAAAAGTGTAAAAATCGCAGTCCAAATGGGTTTTAATGGTATTAAAAGATGGTAACGCAGATTTAATTTTACAAAAGGGCATTATTACAGTCTTTTTTTGATTTAACAATAAATTATGCTTGTCTAACCAATCTTTGGCTAGCGAAAGGCCATGAGCTACCATATCTCTAACAGATTCCCATGAGATACCACTAAACAGTAAAACAGTGTCATCTGCATATGCTATTACTTCACCTATCCCACAGAGAGATAAAAAACTATTTATAAAACATAAAAATAAAAGAGGACCTAGAACAGTTCCCTGTGGCACCCCCTTTAGTACTTCTTTCTCATCGCTTAGTTTACCATCAATCCTAACACGCTGATACCTTTTTTCTAAATAAGACTTCAACAAATTATAAGCGATACCCCTAATACCCATGTCATCTAGTACCTCTAGAAGCAAATCATGAGGAACCATGTTGAAAGCCTTGGTTAAATCCAAGAAAACAGCAATGGTGGGTATGTATGTATGTATGTTTGTACCACTCTACAGCCTAAACGCCTAAACCGAATTTGACAATTGAGAGGTCCAAAAATTCGTCTTCATACCGTGGGTGACATATGCTATATAAAAATCCATATTTCTCGTATTTGGCATTATCAGGGATTTATAAAGAGCAAAAAAGAAAAATATTTCCGATTTTTATAAATGATGTATCAAACGATGCATGTTAGTCCCATGAATAAAAGTAGTTATTATAGCTATAGATGTATTTGCCCACATTTCGACTATATTCGATTTATTCTTATCATCAGCATAAAATAAGAAATTTGCTCTACAGCCTAAACGCCAAATCCTAATTTGACAATTGAGGTGTTAGATGATTCGTCTTCATGCCGTGAGTGAGATAGGCTATATAAAAATCCATGTGTTGCCTATTTGGTCTGTCATCATCAGGGAAGAGCAAAAATGAAAAACTCATCCGATTTTTATTAATGAGGTATCAAACGACGCGTCTTGAATAAATGAATAAAAGTAGTCGTTATAGTTATAGATGTATTTGCCCACGTTTCGATATTCGATTTATTCTTTTTATCATCAGCATAAAATAAAGAATTTTCTCTACAGCCTAAACGCCTAATCCGAATTTGACAACTGAGGTGTAAAACTATTTATCTTGATACAGCGGGTAACATGGGTCATAAAAAAGTCCAAAGAGCAAAAATAAAAAACTCGTTCAATTTTTTTAAATAAGGTATCAAGAGATGCGTCTTGGTCCCATGAATAGTTATCTTAGTTATAGCTGTATTTGTACATGTTTGGACCATATTAGCTGTATTCATTAGCCTAAATAAAACGGTTTATTTAACAAAAAGTACGTTTAAAAAGTTAAAAATAAATAATTTAAGTAAAAAAACACGACTGATTAACAAAAAAGTATAAAACAAGAATAAATAAAATAAAATTATATAGTAACCATCGCATTCGGAGGCCAATCCTAAATATCATAATAATGATACAAATCTTCAAATTTAATTCAGATATACAAATGTTTTAATTTTATGAAGACAGAAGAGGCCTCCGACTGCGACGGTTACTATATAATTTTGTTTCACATTATTCTTGTTTTATACTTTTTTGTTAATCAGTCGTGTTTTTTTAAATTATTTATTTTTAATTTTTTAATAAACTTTTTTGAAAGTTGGTAGGATTGATTCTAGCAATGTAGATTACTGAAAAAATTACTTCAATTCAACTTTTCTTTCCCTTTGTCTATGTTTGCTATGGTTTAACTCCCCATTTTTTTTGTATTTAGGATTATTTTAACAAAACAATAGGAATCTTTCTCCCATGGAACTTTTCCTGAAAAGTTTAAATCGATCAGATAATTTGTCCTTGTAATCGTGATTAAAAAAAAACTGACGAATATTGAATAAAGTCGAAAAATGTTTTCTTAATGCCGTACAGGGTTGACTGTTGACACAGAAAAGGGTCAGTAGCCAGAAACTGTCTACTGTAAGGACATTATTTTCACCCTTTCAAATATTTAAATTAAATATTTGCGCGGTATAGAGGGCGCGAGCTCCTCGGTAATTAGTACCCGGTTTCAGTATGCTTCAGAACGTGGCTAGATCGCAGTACAGCCGTGGCTGTAAATAAATTATCTGGTTTTTACTAAACCGGGACTTATAGTGCCTGGTGTACAGGTGAGTGCTCAACCCCCCATATTTTTATATCACTGTCTGATGTATTTTCTTTATTTGTGTACAGATCTGCCATTATAAAACAATATTTCGCATAAACTTGGTTTTTTTCGATGCTGCGTCCCACACCCCTAACGTCCGTGCGACCGTTTTGTTACACTACCAATATCACTCTGTACGATGATTAGATAATTATAATATATATATATATATATATATATATATATATATATATATATATATACATATATACATATATACATACATGTATATATATATATATATATATATATATATATATATATATATATATATATTTTATATATATATAAACTTACTTAATTTTTAATGAAACACATTTCTATTCAAGAATTTAGTTTCTTGGATATTTTGGAAAATTCGAAACTACCTAATTATATTATACTCCTTTAGCACTTTAAAGAGTATTAACCCATGCAGATGTTCATATTGTCAGAAAGCAGGCCATCAAAAGAGTATTATAAAACAGCTCGGCTATAAATGCCTTTTACTCTGTAGTTTAAAATTTGAGTTATACTGAGCTCTCAATTTTACCTTTATTACTAAACCTATTGAAAAGGCACACTTTATACACCCTACAAGCTATAATGGTGTCTCAACAGAATTTTGTATAGTCACACTTGTCGCATTTAAAAGTTTTCTACTTGCTTTTATTTTTGGAATACAGTTATTTAATTGTTACGACATGTCGCTAAAATAAAGGATTATTATATATTTTATTTTATTTATTTATTTATTTATTTACGTTGTCCAAACAACCCTTAATAACATTAAATTGTTTTATAATTATAATTAGTAGAGTAATTCCATGATTTATCGCCCTAGCCAAAAGTTCGACCGCTCAGATTTCGCTTAAACTTTTTCTGGTGATACTTATGTCTAGTATATAAAAATTACTTAAACGAAATTAAATAAAACGAAAAAAATGGGAATTCAAATGCGAGGCGCTGCGTCCAAAATTACCATTACTAGCAGTTTATTAAAACTACTGTAACTTGTTTTATTTTTTGACTTGGCCAAACGTTTTTAAAAAAATCTTAAAGTGTATAAACTATTCTTTAAAAAAAAATATTAAATTTTAAAAATATTTTTAAAAATAATTTTTATTCGACCCTAAACTTAAAGATTTATAGTTTTGATGATAAATATTTTGTGACACTTGTGAGTAAAATTGTTTACGTCCTCTTTTATATAATCTATGAACTATTACCAAAAAGAACTCATAAATTAACCCAATTAACCTAAAAATTTAATCAAAATCTAAAAAATCCTGAACATTTTAATTTTTAGCCCCATTTTTCGGTCGGTGGGGATGAATGAAAAATTCTGAATTTTTTAAAGAATAAGCCCCTATACCGGGTCACAGTGCGACCCTGCATTTTAAAGTTTTAAGAGATGTGCACCAAAAGTTTTTTTTTAGATTAATAAAATAGGTTTGTTGGTTATTAAAAATCGCTATGTCTAAAAAAGGCAACAGATCCTTTTGACATTTTTTTTTCAATAGTTACCATTTTTGTCAAAATAACGATATTTTTTGAATTTTATATTAAAAAAATAATTAACTGTATCAAAGTATGCTACGATTTTATTGTGGCACATCTTTAAAATCAATCAAGGCATACTTTGATTGAGTTCGATTCATTTAAATTAATATATTATATTTATGTAAAGACAAGAAATACTATAAATATTTTATATTTAGCACAGGTAAACAAGTTACAATCATAATATCTAGGTTATGTACATGGGCTCATAGCCCGCCAAGGGTAACTTATTTTAAAGCGCCCTCTGTTCCCAATCACACGAACCACATGTTATATGTATTGAATATATCATACAATTAACATATCTAGTAACCCATGATATGCCAGAAAAGAAAAACAAAAGCGCTTAAACTGTCATATTTTTATAAGCAAGTATGCTTTTTACCTTAGTTTTTTACATATTAGAATTATTTCTCAGTTGAATTATCGCAGTTTTTCAAAATATTAAGATTTTATTGGTGAAAATGGCTAGTCATACAACGATAAAGCGTAGTCATGAAGAAAACAGGAAAAAAGTGTGTGTTAGTTGTGGTTTGAAAATAACTTTTGGCAAATAACTGAAAATTAAAGAACTGATATGTGAGTTTTTAAATCCAAACTTTAATGAATGTGAAGGTACCCTCTTTCTATTTATACTCATTGTAGAATATATTTGGCTCAAAAAAAAAAAAACGGTAAGTTAAACCGCAAGTTACCAAAAATGCCCAATTTCGAAAAGGTTTTAATTCCGAAAGAAACCAGAGGCTTTTGCGAGTGTAATTGCTTAATTTGTCGAACTGCTAGGTCAAAAAGTCACCCAAATAGAAGACAGCGCAAAATTAACGACAAACGTAGTAAAAAACTCACCATTTGTGAAACTTGTCTTCAAGTTCTTGGAAAGGGCCTGCCACATCGTTGTGTAGTATCCAAAAGTAGTAAAAATGCTTTGAATATTCTAAACAAAACTGATGTGCCTAATAAGCAACAAGAGCAAGTTGCTGTGTCAATTATTAAAAATAAAGTAGACCAACAAAACCTTAATCAGCCCACATTCACCGAAAGGTACTAAACCCCACACAAAATAAATCATCACCTTTCTTTTCCGAAGAACACTTGGATAATTGGATAAATGTTAACGGGCCCTAGTCTGAAAATGTAGACCTATACATGTATATTATATATGCAAAATTTTAGGAGAATCGGAAAAAGTTAGGAGGTCGCGCAAGAGCTGTAAATGTTTAAAAATGGACTTTTTTTTACTTTAAAATTAAAAAAAATATATATGAGATTTTAAGATTACAAATATTTTTATTTTTTTTTGCTCTTATACTGGTTTTACTTTTTTTAGTTTTTATTTAACTTGAATTTCTAGTTTGTTAGTTTGTTACTATTTTAGTTTGTTAGTTAGTTTGTTTGTTAAGCAGGACACCTTAGGTTAATGATAGAAAGCTGCAGTTTGGTATAGTTATTTATCTTCGAAGACAATACAATATAATAAAATAAAATAATTCCCCAACCCCCCCCCTCGTTGGGGAGGTATACCTCTTTTTCAATTCTTACCAATATGTTTGTGTAAATTTTTTACTGAAGCTTTTTGCACTCACTAGAGCTAAATATAATATTTTAAAAAATTACCCCCACCCCCTAGGGGCAATTTAAATATTTATTCTATTTTTTTTTAAAAATATATTCTATTTTTTTATACCCAAACTAGATTCTCGTTAGGCTCTTATATCACTTTCAAATTTCTAGTTATATACATTAAAATGTATAATGTATAATTATATACCTGCTAACACAAGAAGTATTGCCTACGAATTATCTCCGTAACTATAAAAGATAACTTTTTGAAATATTTATGAACCGTAAATACCCCCATTTTGGCATCGTCATTATAAAAAATATCACTTCCGGCCTAAGAGGAAAATGGCGTTATTTTAAAGTTATTTTTTTTAATTCATCAACTTTAACGCCAGTTTGTGCTAAATTTTTAAATATTGTATTGTCTTCGAAGATAAATAACTATACCAAATTTCAGCTTTCTATCATTAACCTAAGGTGTCCTGCTTAACAAACTAACTAACTAACAAACTAAAATAGTAACAAACTAACAAACTAGAAATTCAAGTTAAATAAAAACTAAAAAAAGTAAAACCAGTATAAGAGCAAAAAAAAATAAAAATATTTGTAATCTTAAAATCTCATATTTATTTTTTTTAATTTTTAAGTAAAAAAAGAGTTAAAATGATCAAATTTTAAACATTTACAGCTCTTGCGCGACCTCCTAACTTTTTCCGATTCTCCTAAAATTTTGCATATATAATATACATGTATAGGTCTACAATTTCAGACTAGGGCCCGTTTTTACACATTTTTACACCTTGTGGATAAAAGGGTAGAAAATGGATAAAAAAGCTAGTAAAATTATGGATTTTTTGAGGTTTAAGGTTCTTGTGCCAACTCTAAACGACTTGTGATCCACCTTAAATTTTACGTAAGCAATAGTCACAAATTAGGCAACAATTTTAGTTGACAAAAGTTTAAGATTTCAAGATCTGCTAATTTATAAATTTAAAATTAAAGAAGCTCGTAAAATGGGTAAGTTTCAAAACTTTAGGACCACTGTGTGGTGGCTTAACGTATTTCGATTGACTTCAAATTTTGGATAATTCATATTACCATAAAGAGCAACAAATTTTTGTGTAGCATTCGTATATTCAATTTGAATTTTCGCGACCACCCTAGTGTCCATGGACTGAAACTCACCCGGTATACTTATTTACGGAAAAAAAATTGTGAGGTATTTTTCTTGTTTAAAAGTTACAGCGACCTAAAAATGAAATAAATCACCAATAATGATTACTAAAATTTAGTGGGGTTCCATATACAGGGTGTTCCGTGAGGAAAGGGAAATATTTTAAAGATGTATTCTAGAGGTCAAAATAAGAAAAAAGTTCTTATATCCAAATGTCCAAAAACGATTCGTAAGGGAGCTACGCCCCTTCAAAGGGGTCCCAAAATTTCGATTTTTTATTAATAACTTCGGAACCCTTTGTGTTATAGCATCGAGGTTTAGCACGTGATCTATGCTTTATAAAGCCTATCAGCCAATGGTATTTGCATGTAGTTACTTTAACCAGGGGCGTCCGTAATGGGGGGTCTTATCACTTTTTTGCCCAAAACTTCTTCTGTTCAACTTTTTTGTGGGTTTATTTTTAGAATATTATAACCAAGGTAAAAACACATAAAACAGGTACTTTTGTTGTAATACCATAGGATTAACTGTTTTCGAAAAAAATACAATTAAAGGCAAACTTACACCTTTCTAGAACCAAAAATTAAAACTAAAAAGTCCAAACCAGAATTTTAATTTTGCAGTGTGATTCTACATCAAAAACTAAGAAAAAAAGTTTTTTACATGTAGGTTCAAAAATCGATTTTAAAGGTACCATCACCCTTCAAAACTTTTGGAGACCAACTCCCGCAACATTGATTTTTGAAATTACCTGTATACAAACTTTTTTTCTTAGTTTTTGGTGTACAGTTAACCTACACCATTGAAATTTTGGTTTTCAACAATTTGGTGTTTAATTTTTGGTTCTTGAAACTTGTAATTTTGCCTTTAATTGTATTTTTCTCGAAAACGGTTAATCCTAAAGTATTTTAGCAAGAGTACCTTTTTAATGTTTTTTTACCTAAAGAATACTATTCCAATAATAAACCCACAAAAAACTTTAACAGAAAAAAGTTTGGGGCAAAAAAGTGATTAGACCCCTCTTGTCGCATGCCCCTGGTTTAAGTGACTACATGCAAATACCATTGGCTAATAGGCCTTATTAAGAATAGATCACATGCAAAACCTTGTTGCTATAACACAAAGGGTTCCTAAGTTATTAATTAAAAATTAAATTTTTGGTAACCCATTTGAAGGGGCGTAGCTCCCTTATGAGCCTTGTGGACATATGTTTATGGCAACTTTTTTTCTTATTTTGACCTATAGAACATATTCTTTAAATATTTCCCTTTCCTCACGGAACACCCTGTATATAAAAACATTCAGTATTTAGTACGGTAAAAATTTCTCAGTGCGTAATGGATTAGTTATATTATATTTTTTTAAAAAAAGTTAGTAAGTGTTATCAAAGTTTTTATTGTTATCTAAAAACAATGTAACAAATTCCTTTATTAATATTACTGAAAGCAGTGTTTTAATAAAAGTTGTTTTTTTTAATTTCTATTTTCTTTATAATAATACTTTTCACAGGTCGCAAAAGCTAAAGAAGTATAATAGCAGTTTCAAATTTACTAAAATGCTAAAAACTGTCCTAGACTACTTCTTTTGTACATCCGTCTAACATTGTCCCTAGGGCCCTGTAAATCAAAAATAAATTATTATAATTAATTTTCTGGTCATATTTTTCTTAAAAATGTAACTTCTAGGTAAAATACAGGGTTATTCAGAAACAGGCTCATTAATTTTAAGGGGTGATTCTACAAAGGAATATATGAAAAAAAAATACTATAAACATACAGAGGGTTCCGTTTAAATTGGAATCACCCCTGTAAAATTGACACTGTTATTTTATGAGGGTCGGGTATTTTTTTTTAAATACCTCATCAAAAACTGCATTTACTGAACGAACTAGTTTTCCAAAGTATTGAACCTGAGCCTGATACGATTTTTTGTAAGGTTGTTTTTTCGAGAAAACATATTAGCGTTTTTTTACATTAAAACTGATTGCAGAAGAGTGTTCAGTGAACACTGAAGGACGCTGAACAGTGTTCAGTGAACACTGTTTAGCTTCTTCGAAAATGGATTAGTACCAAATTTATTTTTGTTTAGACTGTGATAAAGAAAGTCCAAACAAAGTCACAGCCTAACTGTCAAATGGGATATTTCTCAGTTTAGTGCATGGTTTGTACGATCGTTATGAAAAAAAAAAACGAATTTAATGGGATAAAATATGTAACGAATGTATTTTTATAGCTTTGAGACATATTTTAAGTCAAAAATTTGTTGTGGTTGGAATCTGCAACTACCATATGTCCTCGAATATGTCCTTGTTAAATAATTTTTTGTCAATATTATTGGAGAGCATAAGCATAAAGCTTATTTCGGGCTCTTCATGGCCATCTGCAATTTCTGAAATAAATAAAAAATAAATAAAGTAAAGATATTTACTTATTTTTTTTATATTTATATAACTAATAGGATAGTTTCATCGGCTGTGCCGCTTACTATTTGTTTATAATAATAATAATAATAAAACTAAATAAATTATTATTGAAATTTACTGTTTATTTTTACCTTAGAATTAAAGATGCGCACCGACATATATTTTGCGCCGCGGCGCCGACGATAAAAATAATAAACATGAAAATAGAAAATAAATAAGCAAGTCAATACAACTTCCACGAAATTATTTTATTCAAAAATTAAAAATATTTAAGTTTATTAAGGTGGGCTTATTAGCATTAAAAAAATAAACGAAACTGGGTAGAGCGTTAATAAGCAAGCTAAAAAAATAAGTATAAATTAAAATAATGTGGGCGAGATTTGGTAAAAAAATAATAATAATAAAAAAAGTTTCCCAAGGCTAATGCAAATTTGCCATTTTTTTTAGATGATGCAAGAACCAAATTTTACGGCATAGGTAAATTTGCGTCCCCCTCGAGGGGTCACTTGATGAACAAAAAAAAGTCAACCAGCATTCCTTACGTCCTTATTTAAAAGTTAAAGATTAACTAAAAAAAAAGTGGACTAGACAAAAAATGGCCCTATTTTCTATTTTTATTATGGGGAAATGAATACAGAAAAAGTTTA